>ML776729.1:1154983-1175425 GCA_009831015.1 Picea engelmannii
TAATTAAATCAAATTGAATAATACAATAAGGATTATGAATCCTTCTTTGTAACAGAGATATAAGTTGTTTTGATTTTTAGGCTAGATTGTAGGATCTAGGGTTGAATAAGGTGCTCGGTCCAATTTTAGTGGATCCGAGCAACCGAATTTGTTTGTATTTAAGCCCATTGAAGTTATTGCATTCAGGGGGAATCAATTAGGGTTGGAATAAGGACGAAATTGGAATTTTTTTTATTGTCAAATAAAGGGATTAAAAGGTTAGACCGAAATTCTTCATCCCCAAAGTTCATTGTGTGTATATGATCAATTGATCGCTTTGTGAATCATATAAAACTCTGCAAAATTTCCATCATATTCGTCGAGAACAAGATTGTAAGTGCGTTCTAAGATTTCAATATGAAATATAAGCTCTGTTTCAATTAGAATTTCTCTGTTTAATACAGTAAAACCGAGAGTAATTATATGTTTGAAATCGTGTGGTTTAAGAATCGATCTAGGGCTAAGACCGACAATCATAATCCATTTCAGATAAGGTATATGCACACAGGTTAACGTGAGGACCTGTACTCATAATTCAAATCCAATACAGTTTTGTTTTAAGTTTGAAATTCGATCTGTTATCGGATGACTTGTATTCATTGCAGAGGTTATAAAGCATGGTGGTGGACCCTACCTTTGGTGGATCCACAATCTTATGAAATACATTCGTCCTTTGTTCAAAATCTGATTGGGTTAAAAACTTTAACATTACGTGGGAAGATTAAAACCAATCTCCACCATAGATCTGTAGATCTAACGACTGTTGTAGGTTTGTGGGTTGATTTTATAAGTTTTATTGACATTCTCTGCATTAAATGGTATCGGAGCAGGAAATTTTGATTCCTCTAAGTGTATGAAAGGGAGAATTTATTTATCACCTCTTCCATTGATAGAAGCAAGAGAAATTCATAATTGTAGTAATTCTCAAAAGAATATATTACATTCTGAAATGGCATTCCAGTTTCGAAGAGGACATTGTAGAGGAGGTCGTAGAGGTAGACCAGTTGCAAATGCAAAGGTGATGGAGGCTATGAGAACTCTGCATGCAGAAGTCGAAGCCATAAGAAATGTTGGTAGAAGAGATCGTGAAGCAGGTGATGTCAGTGAAGCTGAGCAAGAGGATGATACAAAAGAAGAAGAAGTGAAAGGAGAGAATCTTGGACTCAATTTATTAAAAGCAGTTATGGGAGTTAGTTCAAAGCCCGGAACAGAGATAGTTTCATACAATGGAGGCTTAAATCCAGAAGAATTGGTTGACTGGATCAATGTGTTAGACAAAAAAATTGATTAGGATGAGGTTCCTGATGAAAAGAAGGTGAAATTTGCAGTCACAAAGATGAAGGGCCATGCTTTGTTATGGTGTTCAAGCAGAAAGAAAAAGGAATAACAAACAACCTATCAAAAGTTGGGATATAATGGTTGCAAAGTTAAAAGGTAAATTCTTACCTAAAGACTATCAACTTGCCTTGCATATACAGATGCAAAATTTGAGACATAGATTGCTAATTGTTAGAGAGTACACTGAAGAGTTTTAAAAGGTGAATATTAGAGTTGGCTATACTGGTAATAGCTCAGAGAAGGTAGCAAGGTATATGAATGGTCTCAGATTAGAAATTCAAGATGGGTTGAGTCTCTTATCACCAAATATAGTGGAGGAGGCATACCAATGTGCCTTAAATGTGGAAGAAAAGATGAATAGAAGACATAATTTAGGAAAACAAAAAGGTCAAGCTTACAGAGACAAGAGACAACAAGCTGGGAAGAATAAGTTTTCAGCTCAGAAAAAAGAAGTTTATACATCAAATCATCAAGAACAATCCTCAAGAGGAAGAGGAAGAGACTTTAGAGGAAGAAGATATTTTCAGAGAGGTCGAGGCAGAGGCATAGGATATGAGTTCAGATGTTACACATGTGGTAAGACATGCCATATGTCATGGGATTGTCAAGATAATGTTGCAAGACAAGGAAATGTCCAGATTGCACAAGCTAAAAATGAACCAAGGGTACTAGAGGATAATGTTGAAGTTCCAGAGGCCGGAGAAGCTTTATTAATGAGGAGAACTTTACTAAAATCAAACAAGGAAGTGCATGAACCAGCACAAAGGAAAAATATGTTCAGAACAATGTGCAAATCAAAAGGTAAGTGTTGTAAATTGATTATCGATAATGGTAGTACTAATAATTTGGTTTCTGTGGAAATGGTTGAGAAGTTAGGATTGCAGAAGGAGATGCATCATACACCATATAAAACTTCTTGGCTGCAAAAAGGGAATCAAGTATTGGTGAATGAATAGTACGAAGTTGATTTCCAGATTGGAAATTATAAAGATCATATTTTATGTGATGTCATTCCGATCAATGTTTGTCATGTGTTGTTGGGAAGACCATGGCAATATGACAGAAATGTGGTGTACAATGGCAGAGATAATACTTTTACATTTGAGAAGGAAGAGAGAAGGAATACTCTTATTCCTCTTAAGGATGAAAGAGCAAAAGAGCAAACAAGTCCAAAAGTATTGTTGGTCACAGAAAAGGAATTTCTGAAGCATGTGCAAGATGAAGAGGTAAGTTTTGTTGTTGTTGTTGGAAAACCTAGGATTGTTTTGACCAACACAAGAATAAATGACTTGCCTATTGAAGTTCAGAAATTGTTAGAGGAGTATGTGGATATTGTAGTTGATGATTTTCCTAATGAACAACTACCTGTTAGAAGTATTATCCATCATATAGACCTGATTCATGGAGCTAGTTTGCCAAACAAAGCAACTTACATAATGACTCCAACAGAAAATGAAGAGATCAACAAACAAGTGCAAGAACTGTTGAACAAGGGATTGGTCAGAGAAATCTTGAGTCCATGTGTTGCACCTACAATATTGAGTCTGAAGAAAGGAGGAGAGTGGAGAATGTGCACAGATTCTAGAGCCATAATCAAAATCACCATCAGGTATCATTTTCCTTTACCCAGAATGGATGATTTGATGGATTGTTTAAGTGGTGCCAAATATTTTTCAAAGATAGATTTGAAAAGTGGATATCATCATATTAGAATGAGGGAAGGTGATTAATGGAAAACAACCTTCAAGACAAAGAATGGACTATCTAAGTGGTTGGTTATGCCTTTTGGTTTAACTAATGCACCCAATACTTTCATGAGTCTTATGAATGAAGTACTTAAGGAATTCACAGGGACATTTGTCATTATTTACTTAGATGATATTCTTGTTTTTAGTAAAACTAGAGAAGAACATGTTAGGCACTTGAACTTGGTTTTGAAGAAACTACATCAAGAGAAACACTTACTAAACTTGAAGAAATGTTTCTTTATGAAAACATAATTGGTTTATTTAGGATTTGTGATTTCACAAGAAGGATTAAAGATGGATCCAAAGAAAGTGAAAGCAATTAGAGAGTGGCCATCTCCAAGAAACATATTTGAAGTTAGAATTTTCATGGGTTGTCAAGTTTCTATAGGAAATTTATAAGAAACTTTAGTGGTATTTGTGCTCCAATCCTAGAAATTGTGAAGAAAGAAAAACAATCATTTAGATGGACAGAGGTAGCAGAAAAATGATTCAAACTCTTGAAGGAAAATATTATTGAGAGACTTATCTTAGCTCTCCCGTATTTCAACAAAATATTTACAGTTAGATGTGATGCCAGTGGGATAGTAGTTGGAGGCATTTTTATTCAAGATGACAAGCCAATTGCATATTTCAGTGAGAAACTGAATGAGGCAAAACAAAAATACTCCACTTATGACAAAGAATTTTATGTAGTGATCCAAGCTTTGAAGAAATGGAGGCATTACCTTATGCCTAAAGAGTTTGTTTTGTATTCTGACAATCATGCTTTGCAGTTCTTAACTAAGCGAGAGAAATTAAATCAGAAACATGCTAAATGGGTAGAATTCATGCAGAATTTTAGTTTTGTATTAAAACATATTAGTGGAATATTTAATAAGGTTGCAGATGCTTTCAGCAGAAGGTGTTTAGTTTTGTAGGAGTTCCAGGTGAGTTTTCTTGGATTAGAACATCTCAAAGATATGTACCGTGAAGATGCAGATTTTAAGAAAGCATATGAAGCGTCAGAATCTAGTTTTGAGAGATAGAAGTCCATGGACGGATTTCACGTTGCAAGAAGGATTGTTGTTAAAAGGAAGTAAATTTTGCATTCCAAAATGTTCAATGAGAGAGAATTGTTTTACGAAAATCACAGTGGAGGACTTGCTGGTCATTTTGAAAATGACAAAACTTATGCTCAGTTGAGTAATTTTTATCATTGGCCAGGAATGAGGACTAATGTTCAGAAATTTGTGGGAAGATGCAAAATTTGTCAGCATGCAAAAGGTAGACACCATAACACATGCTTATATCAGCCACTGCCAATTCCAAAAAGACATTGGGATGATGTGAGTATGGATTTTATTTTGGGATTGCCAAGAACTCAGAGAAGCAATGATTCCATTTTTGTTGTGGTAGATATATTTTCTAAAATGGTACATTTTATACCCTGTTATAAAACTAGTGATGCAACTCATATTGCAACTCTATTTTTTAAACAAGTAGTAAGACTACATGGTCTTTCTGTTAGTATTGTTTCAGACAGAGATACTAAGTTTGTTGGATACTTCTGGAGGACATTGTGGAAGAAATTGGGAACAAGTCTTAACTTTAGTTCAACCTACCATCCTCAAACAAATGGTCAAACTAAAGTTACAAACATAAGTTTGGGTAATATATTAAGAAGGTTGGTAAGTGAACATCCTAATCAATGGGATTTAGCTTTACCACAAGCTTAATTTGCTTATAATGACTCACCCAACATAAGTACAAGGTTAAGTCCCTTTAAGATTGTCGATGGAGTGAACCCAAGAGGAGTATTTGAGCTCAGATATTTGGGACAGATGGAAAAGAGAAGCGCAAATGCAGAAGATTTTTCTTCAGATATGCAAATTTTGCATGAAAAAGTTAAAGAACAGTTACATGAAAATAGTTTCAAGTACAAACAGAAAGCAGATTTGAAGAGAAGGGAAGTTGTTTTTGAAGAAGGAAATTTAGTATTGGCACATTTGAGGAAAGAAAGATTTCCTAGAGGCATATATAACAAACTGAAGGTTAAAAAGATTGGTCCTTGCAAGATTTTGAGAAAGTTTTTAGCGAATTCTTATGAGATTGAACTTCCAGAAGACATGGGAATCTCTCCCATATTTAATGTAGCAGATTTGTATTCTTATGTGGAATCTGAAGCAAAACAATCAACAAATGATTTGGATAGAGGCATAGGATAACAAATTAAGTGGCAGAAACAAATTTCTACAGAGAAGAAGCTGCATATGGAAAGAATTATGGATACCAAAGTGTTCAAGAAGACAAGAGGGAAAGAGTACAATGAGTACTTGGTGAAGTGGAAGGATCATCCACTGGAAGATGGTACTTGGGTAACTACTGCACTCATACAGAAAAGTGGCAGTATTATAGAAGAACTCGTGAACATGAGTTCATGAATTTTTCTAACCTGAGGAATCTGATGCAGGAGCATGAGCTCAAAGGGAAAAATCATCATTGGATTTGAAGTCAAAGTCAAGTTTACCAAAGAGAATTGCTTCTCTTAATTGTTTTTTATATTTTAATTAAATCAAATCGAATAATACAACAAAGATTTTGAATCCTTCTTTGTAACAAAGATAGAAGTTGTTTTGATTTTTAGGCTAGATTGTAGGATCTAGGGTTGACTAAGGTGCTCGATCCAATTTTAGTGGATCTGAGGAACCAGATTTGTTTGTATTTAAGCCCATCGAAGCTATTGCATTCAACGGGGATTAGTTGGGATTGAATAAGGACAAAATTAGCAAATTTCTGATTGTCAAATAAAGGGATTAAAAGGTTAGACCGAAATTCTTCATCCCCAAAGTTCATTGTGTGTATATGATCAATTGATCTCTTCATGAATCATATATAAATCTGCAAAATTTCCATCAAATTCATCGAGAACAAGACTGTACGTGCGTTATGAGATTTCAGTTTGAAATATGAACTCTGTTTCAATTATAATTTCTCTGTTTAATCTAGTAAAACCAAGAGTAATTATATGTTTCAAATGGTGTGGTTTAAGAATCGATTTAGGGCTAAGATCGACAATCATAATCCATTTCGGAGAAGGTATATGCACATGGGTTAACGTTGAGACATGTACCTGTAATTCAAATAAAATACAATTTTGTTTTAAGTTTGAAATCCGATCTGGAATCAGACGACTTGTATTCATTGCGGCATTGCGGAGGTTATAAAGCACAATGGTGGACCCTACCTTTGGTGGACACAGAATCTTATGAAATACATTCATCGTTTGTTCAAAATCCGATTAGGTTAAAAACTTTAATATTACGTAGGAATATTAAAACCAATCTCCACCGTAGATCTGTAGATCTAACGACTGTTGTAGGTCTGTGGGTTGATTTTATAAGTTTTATTGACATTCTTTGCATTACAATAAAAGGGTATGCTCAATTTGAGGGTATTGACTTTGAAGAAACCTTTGCTCCAATTGGAAGATTAGAAGCAATTAGAATTTTTTTGGCATTTGCGTGTTTCAAGAACTTCAAAGTGTATCAAATGGATGTCAAGTCAACCTTTCTAAATATAAATTTAGAAGAAGAAGTATATATTGAATATCCAAAAGGATTTCAATTGTCAGAAAACAAAGATCATGTATGCAAACGAAAGAAAGCACTATATGGACTAAAGCAAGCTCCTAGAGCTTGGTATTCAAGAATTGACAAATACCTACAACAACAAGGTTTCAAAAGAGGAGGTGCATACAACAATCTTTACATCAAAATAAACAATGGGATTACTTTTGGTTGATATTTGATTTTCCAGAGCTTGGTCCACGATCATGGGGCATTTTTTGCTTGACTATGTATGAATTAAGAAGCATATCCCAGTTTCACTAAGTATTCTCCTTGCTTCGGGTTTGATACACATATTATTTAGTCCTCTTCTTCTCTTAGTTTTATACCGGAATTTACTAAGGATGCTTTAAGATCCAACAATTGAGCTTCTGCTACCCCTGTAAGATCCAAATGGGTGCTACTTTTCCACACCCAGTCCATGGAATGGTGTATTAGAGGGAGTTTGAGATCCACTGAATAAAAAATAAAAAAAATGCTTTAAAATCCTCCCTTAATTCTTTTGGCACTGTGTATCCATTGTCTTGGCCAACCCACGTGTATGTTTCTATTCTAATTGATTCCAGGTTGCCTACCTTCCAATAGAGATGTGTCCCAATTATTTTGTGAGAAGATTGAATTTATTTCCAAAAGTTTGATCCTCTTAGTGTTCTTGGGAATCTATTTGTACTTTTCATCTAATCCTATACAAAGTGAGGACATATGTTAAAAAAAATAGGATCGCAGAGTAATAAAATAAAACAAATGTGGAAATAAAACATAGAAGATACACAATACAATAGAGACACTGATATACATGGTTCACCTAGCGTGGGCTACGTCCACTAGAGAAATTGTCAGGTCCTTCCTTTATTATTGACCAACAAAATGAAAGGATACAACCTAAAACACACCCGTTGTAACTTCCTCTTCTTTCTCTCATAGTCTCCTCTCTCATAATACAATATTCACACACATACACAGCCGCAATACAATTCCCTCATGAAAATAGGGTTGCCTTCTAGGGCAAAAAAACCCAACATAACTTTTATCATCAGATCTGTGACCTTATAATGAACGGTCCAAATTGACTCTGAAATTACAATATTTTACAAGGCAATTTTTCCCAAAATTTCGCTTCAGGGGGGCTCTATTAATTTTGATCTGGATTTTACGAGTAGAACGAAATGAATACAGATTATTAACAAGTGTTTAACAAAAAATAACAGAGATACAATAAAACGGGTTTTCTATTCAATAACGAAATAAGCTGAAACTGTAAAATGCAATGGAAACAAGCTTGTTGGAATGGTGGCGGCTTATCTCTGAGAAGGGATGTGACGGTTGCGCGCATTCACAAGAAGAAGATTACAATGAGGCTCTGAAGGGATTTTTACAATAAACAAGAATGCCAAAAACCCTAGACATCCAAAAACCTAACCCTAGGAGACGAAGTGCCAAAAGTCATGTGGGCCCCGTTTGGGTAAGTTAGTACATCAAATTCCCGGGGTCGTAACTTTTGCATACGATCTCGGTTTTAGGTGTGTGATAGCCCGTTGGAAAGGTATTGTCAAGGAGATTCATTTTGGGGGGCTCAATCATGCATTTAGCTATAATTGAGAAGCTCGATCCCCCAAAAAAAATCATTTAGGCCCTCAAAATGGCCCCGAAAGTTAAAATTGCTAAAAACAGTAAATTGCCAGAAAACTGTTTTGGAAAAGGTGGGTGGCCACCGATATCCATCTGGATCAATCCTCCCTCCTTAGGAAGCAATGGTCTCCATTGCGTTGAGGTCCCCCATCAGATGAGAAAATTTCTGTTGAATTTGGCCCCGGGTGAGCCACTTGCCTTGGTGCAGAAGCTGCCCTGCTTTGACGACTCGATAAAGTTGGATCCTTTGTTATCAAGTGCCCTTGATCTGTGTGTCCACAATCTGAAAATTTTTCATGTTGTATGTAGTCGGGGTTGAACTCTGTTGGTTTCAGATGTTCTGTTACTTCTGAGGTGTCCAATAATGGTGGGAAATAAGGGCGAAGGAGATCCACGTTGAACACTGGGTGCAGGCCAAAGAAAGGAGGAATGTTGAGCTCAAAAGCATTATCCTCACAGCCTTGGTGATAGTGTATGGCCCATAATGGGGTGGGTGAAGCTTTTGATGGGGTCCTGTAAAGAGTTCTTTCTACAAGTGCAACCAAACTTTGTCGCCCACCTGAAACTTATGTGGCACTCGATGTTGATCGTGGCGTTGTTTGTACTTGTCATTGGACTTTTGTAGGATATCTTGAACCTGTTGGCGGATGTGCTGGATCGGCTCAATGAACCGGGTGGCTTTGTCAGCTTCAGATGGAGCAGGAGATGAGTTGGTCGAGGTGATCGCAAGGGGAAGTGCAACATCTATGGGACCCAATGGTTGGAATCCCAACCCCACCTGAAAGGGGCCATGGCCGGTTGAGCTATGTAGGGCTCGGTTGTAGATATGTTGGACATAGGGGAGGATCTCATCCCATGTGCGAGGGTGCTTTGAATTATACATGCGAAGGATATGCACAATATTTGATCTACAACATCGGTTTGGCCATCTGTCTGGGGGTGGAAGGTCGTGGATTTGGTGAGCTTGGTGTCCAGTAGTGACCAGAGGCTCGACCAAAATGTGCTGAGAAATTGACTATCCCGATCTGAGACAATGGTTTTTGGGATTCCAAAATGTACCTAGACTCGTTCAAAGAAGAGCTTGGCAGTGGCCTCTGTTGTGATGCTCTTCTTGCAGGCAACTAGAATCGCCATCTTAGGAAAGCAATCAACAGCCACAAAAACACAGTCATTTCCCCGCTTGGTGGATGGGAGGCCCGACATGGTATTGAGATGGATTCCCATGGCCTGTCATGAGTAGGAAGAGGGGTGTACATGCCCTGTTTCTTAGTGGTCGGTTTGGCAATAACTCAGACAGTGTAGGACCTGATATACTTGTTGACCTGCTGTCGAAGTTTCAGCCAGTAGAAATGTTTATGTAGCATCGCCACTATCTTTTCAATGCCAAAGTGTCCTTCCACCCGACTGTAGTGGACTTCCCAGATCATCTTTTCTCACTCACTTGATGGAACACAGATATGGTCCATAGGACACAACAACCCATCCTGAAGATAGAAATTATCGACAACTGCGTTTGTAGGTGGTGGTGAAGTCAGGGTCTGTCTCATAGAGTTGGGGCCATCCAGATGTCTCATGGTCGCAAGAGTTTAGCACCATGGTGAGCGTCGTGAATGGTGGTCTGTTGAGGCAATCAATGACGCAATTGTTGCTTCATGTTTTATACTTGATATTGAGGTGGAATTGTTGCAAGTATGTGGACCACTTTTGATGGCGATCATTCTGCAATTTTCCCTGTGTTTGCATGAACTGCAGTGGCTTATGATCAGTGTGGATGACTGTCTCCTTCCAAGGAATGTAATGTCTCCACTAGCCGCAGGCTTGCACAATGGAGTACATTTCTTTGTCGTAAGTAGGGTACTTACGGACAATATCTGATAATGTTTCACTATGATAGGCCACGGTGTGGCCGTGCTGAGTGAGAACGACGCCCACAACATAGTCTGAAGCATCTGTCTCAATCTCAAAGGGATGTTACAGGTCTGGCAATGAAAGTACTGGGGTTGAGCACAAGCGCTGCTTCAAATCATCAAACACTTGTTGTTGGGACCGACCCCACGCAAATTTCACCTTACCACCACCCCTGTTTATTTGTTTGAGGGCCCATGTAATATGAGAGAATCCCAACACGAACCTGCAGTAGAAATTGGCAAGGCCCAAGAAGCTCCGAATCTCAGTGAGTGTTGTTGGGGCTGGCCAGTCATAGATGACTTGGATCTTGGCTGGATCCACATGTACGCCATGCTGATCAATGATGTATCCTAGGTAATGGACCCTGTCAATGTCGAAGGAGCATTTTTCCAAGTTAGCGTATAGCTTGTGCTGCCGCAAGGTGTGCAGAACCTATTGAATATGTTGCAAGTGTTCAACCCAAGTCTTGTTGTAAATTAGAATGTCATCCAGATACACCACTACAAAAGTATTGGTGAATGGTCGCAGGATATCATCCATCATCCTCATGAAATTGGTTGGAGCATTTTTCAAACCAAAGGGTATGACCAACCATTCAAAAAGGCCTTCCTTTGACTTGAAGGCGGTCTTCCATACATTTGTTTGTTTTATCGGGACCTGGTGGTAGCCAGACTTCAGATCAATCTTACTGAAGTATTTGGCCCTTGTGAGTTGATCAAGGAGGTCATCGATTCGGGGAATCGGGTACTGGTTTCTGACTGTGATTTTTTCCAGAGCCCGGTAATCAATGCAGAGTCACCAGGTTCTGTCTTTCTTTTGTACTAACACGATTGGGCTCCCGCAAGGTGATGAGCTGGGATGGATGTGCCCCTTGTGGAGTAGTTCTTGGATCTGTCGCTTGATCTCCTCATTCTCTAACAAAGACCAACGATAGATTGGCCCATTGGGCAGCGATGTGCCAGGGGTCATATTGATGGGGTGCTTGACCTAGCAGTGATGAGGTACCCCAGTAGGTGAGGAGAAGATATCCGAGTATTCTTCCACGACCTTATCTACTTGCTTCTGTTGTGTGGAGAGGTCGGCCAAAGATACCTTGGATGTGACTGTGATCTTTCGCTTATTCTGAGAACGAATCACAAAGAAGACAAACTTGCTCGTCTAAGAGATGACCTTCCTGCATTGCTTAGTAGAGATCAAGGAAATAACACTAGGTGGGACTGCCTCGGGTATCCTATACAATTTCCTCAAAGTAATAATAACACTACGAGGCCTAGACTCATATACAGCATGAAGTTTCCATAAATAAGGTTGGCCCAAAAGAACATCACAAACTTCAAGAGGAGCAACATCACACAATACCTCATCTTTGAAGGGCTTGATGTCGTATGATAGTCGACACTATTGGTTAACGCGGAGATCGCATCCTTAGCAGAGCCATCCAATGGTGTAGGGTTGTGGGTGTGGCGTTGTTGGCAGGGCCAACCGCTTGATGACCTCTGCTGAGATGAGGTTCTCCTGGCTATTGCTATCAACGATGAAGTGCAGTGGGGTGCCTTTTACCCACATCTGTGAATGGAAGAGGCACTCTCCTTCTTCTAGCTCGTCTAGTTCACCAGGTTGGAGCTTGGTGGTAACAACAGTGGCACTGGGTTCCATGTCAATGATTTTTCTTCCCCTTTTTGGTTCTGGCTCGTAGTCAAAATCCGCATTTGATTCAAAGGCTTTCACTTTAGCCACCAACGACTGCTTTGAGCGACAATCAACAGTGTTATGCCAAGGGCTCTTATGGAAGTCACACCACTTTCCGGTATCTTTCTTTGTCTTTCCAGTGTCCATATTTGCTTGTGACTTGGACTGGTTGTCTTGATACTGTCCATATTTGCTCTGTCCTTTGTTCTGTGGGTTGGGGTCGCCCTTTCCTGGCTTTTGTTGTGAGGGGTTCCCAGGCCCAAATTCCCGCGTCTTTTGTTTGAGCTTCTGCTCGATTTTGACGGCATATCGGTAAGTTGCGCCCAAGGATGAGATGTCCAGAAATTCCATTTCGGTCTGGATATATTTATGTAGAGCACCACAATACTTGAGCACTAGACGTCGCTCTGAATCTTTGACACCCAGCTTGGTGCGCAAGGTATGGAAGATATTTGTGAAATCTGGCACTGCTTGGTCTCTTTCTTGCCGTAGTGTGGTCCATTTGGTATACAGGTCGTCATAACTTCCAACATAGTAGTATTGTTCCTTAATAACATCCCTGAAGGATTCCCAGGTGGCCGTGACTGAAAATAATGAGGTTTCCTCTGTTTCCTTTTGCTCATAGGAAGTTTCCCACCAATCTTTGACATGGGGAATGACTTTGAGGAGTGCAAAAGTAATCTTTTCTCTATTCGAAAAGTTATGGACAAAAAAATACCCTTCTAGTAGATTCAACCACTTGTCTACAACATCTGTGTCTATCTGACCTTCAAATATAGGAATATCGAAGTTTATTTGTACCTTGAAGGGGGCGGCGCCTCCGTTCAAAGAATATGCGTCGCCTGTTGTAGTCGCCGAAGGATTTGCACGAAACTATCCATCATCTTGTTCCTCTGTTGTGTGAGRGCTTCCTCAATCAACAGTTTAAAAGGATCTCCTATCCTGTCATATTTCTTTTCTCCTGCCATGAGAAGTCGCTTGGGCGTGCGAGAGCTTTTGTCCTCAAGAGAAACAAGCTCGAGACCCAACTCTTTGTACTCCGACCTCGTTGGGGACATGCATTAAGACGACAAGGAGCAGACCGCTCTGATACCACTGATCCAGATTTTATGAGTAGAATGAAATGAATACAGATTATTAACAGGTGTTTAACACAAAATAACAACGATACAATAAAACTGGTTTTCTATTCAATAACGAAATAAGCTGAAACTGTAAAATGCAGCGGAAACAAGCTTGCTGGAATGGTGGCGGCTTAACCCTGAGAAGAGATGTGACGGTTGCACGCATTCGTAAGAAGAAGATTACAATAAGGCTTTGAAGGCCTTTTTACAATAAACAAGAATGCCAAAAACCCTAGACATCCAAAAACCTAACCCTAGGAGATGAAGCGCCAAAAGTCATGTGGGCCTCGTTTGGGTAAGTTAGTACATCAACTTCCCGAGGTCGTAACTTTTGCATACGATCTTCGTTTTAGGCGTGTGATAGCCTGTTGGAAAGGTATCGTCGAGGAGATTCATTTTGGGGCCTCAATAATGCCTTTGAATATCATTAAGAAGCTCGATCCTGAAAAACCTTCATTTAGACCCTCAAAATGGCACCGGAAGTTAAAACTGCTAAAAATAGTAAATTGCCAAAATTGTCAGAAAATTGTTTTGGAAAAGGTGGGTCGCCACCGATATCGATCTGGATCAAATTGTCTCCCCCCCCTGGACTCCCCATGGCGATAATAGTGGGGGGGCAATCCCCCCACACCCCTCGTCGGGAAATGGGATCTAAGCACAATTGAAACAAACCTCTGAATCATGAAGATAATCAGGTTCCACAACCAACATATATATGTATTTTTTATAGAGGATTTGTTGGCATGAGCCTTTTTTGGATAGAAGTTTCCAACCCCCTTTTGTTGCCAAAGACTCTACAAAAAAATGAATGTTATGGATGCCCCAACCACTAAGTTCCTTTGGTTTTGAAGTTATCTCCTAGTTGATAAGAGGCAATCCTTATTTATCCTTCTTTCCTTTCCATAACAACAAGAAGATGATCTACCTTATATATGTTTGAATATGCTTTGGAATGTGGCCAACAAAAGCCAATAAACTAGAATTGCATTTATAATGCTCTCAACTAATATTGAGCGACTTGCCATGGATGTCCATATTTGAGTCCAAGAATTTACTTTGGATTTACTTTGGCGTGGAGTTTCTCTTTGAAACCATATCCATTTGGTTTATTTTGAACCCTAGTTATTGAAATCATTTCTTGTATCCCTGCACAACAAAAGGAAGGAAACCTATAATCATCATTCTTTGGGCATGATTGACTCTATTGACTTTGATGGAAGATTTCGTCAAGTTGATTTCTATTATTGTGGCCTCGCAAAAGAGGCTCAACAGTCCCCCAAACATCCTCGCCTTTGCCATTTCTCCGTTATCAGATAATATTAGGTCATTGAAAAACATGAGATGGGTTATAATGGCTCTTGGAGCAATCAAGATTCCCTTAAGACACATGTTGCTTGCTTGTGCTTTATGAGAAGGCTTAACCCCTCCTCTACAAAAACAAACACCGGTGAGAGAGAATAACATTGTCCAAGACCTTTGGAGAGGTGTATGAAGTTTGAGTTCAAATCATTGATTAGAATTGCATACAAGAATAAGTCGAAATAAACCTCCATCCATTGGATCATTCTAAGAGAGAAACCCGCTTGCATTGGGAATAGCCTTATATATGGTCAAAATCAAAAGCCTTGACCAAGTCAAATTCGCCAATAAAAGCCTTCTTATGGCCTTGGTTAACTGAATGAAAACTTATTGGGTAGTTCGTATGGCATCTTGAATGTCAATTCTCTTTAGAAATGACATTTACTCTTGGGAATTACATTTTGAAAGAATATGCTTAATTCTCGAGGCTATTATTTTTGCTACTGACTTATATATGCAACTGCATGGAGAGATGGGTTTGAACTCTCCAAAATGGGTTGGATTTCAAACATTAGGAATGGTCCATATGAAAGTTGAGCTAAAATCCTAAAGCACTTTGTTATTTCGTCTTGATTCTTCCATGACCTCCTTGATGTTAGTGCCTATGATGTCCTAGAAACCTCCAAAGTACTCCACGGGGAAACTAGCAGGGCTCAGACTCTTCTCGTTTTAGAGTTCTTTTTCTATTTGGGTTACTTCTATAATCTCTATGGGTTTGAACAGGTCCTCGTTTGCCTCTTGGTCAATCCATCCTGGAAATATTGTTGCCATCGCTAAAACATCCCTTGTGGTTTCCTTGTTTGGTTGTGAATAAATACTTTTGAAATATGATGTGGCTACCAAATTTGTTTCATCAAAAAGTTCACATAATTCTCCTCTCTCATTTTGAATTCTCCATATATGATTTATGGCTTTTTGACCCTTTAGATTGCTTATGGAAGAAGGTTGTGTTTTTGTCCCCTGCTTCAAGTTGAATGACCCTACTTTTCATTCTCCATCTTGCTTCTTCCCAAGCTAGGAGCTCATTCTTGCTTGCTTCTAGGGCCTGGAGTTCGTCAAGGTGATCTGGGAGATACCCCTGGGCCTTTGTTGCTTGTTGTATGGATTCTATTTCCTCTCTGCCTCCCTTAAACTTTGGCTTGAGTTTCCAAATTTCTTGTTGGCCCATTATTTGGATAACCTTTTTACTAAGAATAGGTTCTTTTGGAAAAATTTCCATTGGATATCCTTCTTTCCCTCAAACATAGGGGATCCAAAGCTTGGAGATTAGTTATGAATAGTCCTAGAATTCCATCCAATGGGGATTAAACTTGAAGGGAGTTTTTTTTGTTTGTTATTTACTCGTAGCTCAAAAATCATAATATCATGGTTTGAATCCCCGTAGGCCTCAATAGTTGATTTGTAGTTTCTTAAAGTGGATAAGAGGGTTTCTTTCACCAAAAATACGTCTAGTCCTTTCCCTATGTAGTCCATTCTTAATCTTTTGTTGGACCATGTTGGGGTTGTGCAAATTGGCTCCATGTCAATTAAAGTTGCCTCTCCTATCCAATCTTGAAAAAAGTTTGAAAGGGGGTCAACTTTTGATCTCTAGCCCCATTTTCCTTGTTACTTAAGGCTATATTCAAGTCTCCCCCTAGGATCAGGGATGAGGATTCTAACAATCCTCTTTCCTTGAGGTCATCCCAAGAGGATTGTCACTGATCATCGGGGCCATAAATACTAAGCAATTCTGGAAGCTTATTGAGTTCTTTAGAGAATACACAAACAAAGAGTGCATTGTTCATTTTTATGGAACTTACCCAGTCAAAGTCCTAACTCCATGTTGTGATCAACCCTCCCCATAGACCTTGTGTATTGGAGCATTCAAAATTCCAACATAGGAACTATTTCCTCATGGTTGTGGTGCAATATTTCTCTTGAATAATTGTCACTAGAATGAAAATAATTGTTGGTTTGTGAATTAAGATAATCCTTACGAGGGAATGGATATTAGGAGTGATTCCCATGCCCCTAGTGTTGATGGATAACACTATCATCGAGGGGGGTTTGATGGGGTTTCTCTTGCTCTAAGCACCCCATCTATGGTGAGTTTCTTGAACCTCTCTTTTGGCTTGTGCTATTGCCAATGGTGTATTTGATTTGCATCCTAGAGGCTTTTTGCCTTCTTCTCAATCTGAATCTTCCCCCAATTCCCTTGCCATGATCTGCATAACACATCTCCCTTGCTTGACTTTTGATCTCGTTAGATACTCGTGACATGAATGAAATTGAATTGAGGAGGATCCAATCAAGGGGATATTGGAGGTTAGGTCGATCCATTTCTTCTTCTCATAAGTTTCCCCATGTAGAACTTGGCCTTTGCTTGTTGATCCTTGTTTGATTAGCTCCTCTTGTGCTATCATGTCTAAACCTTTATTCTCCATGGAGGCATGTAATTGTGCTTCTTGGAAGGCATGAGTAGCTGCTATTATGACTACCTTTTCCCTTACGCTAGCCGCAAATTCTGGGTCACTTTTTATTTGCTCAACAAGCCTCCCGTATGTAGTTGAAGGGTTCGGGGGTGGTACATGAGAACTCAATTTCTCCATGTGGGGTGTGCCATTTGTTTACTGCCCAACTTGAGTTGCATCCTCACTCCTTAGGGAAGGTTCTTTCGACAAAGTATATTGAGAGGCGAGGGGGTTGTATCTCTTGGGAGGATCTTCCTACTCTTCTCGAGCATATTCCTCCTCCATTTTCCCTTGAACCAACCTCACAGGGAAAGTGTGTTGTAGGTGTTCATGTTCCTTGCATATTCGACACCTAAAGGGAATGTTGATATAGTCCAACCTTTACCAATGGGGTGTCCTTTTGATCCTACATTTAGGGATAGGCCTTTCGGTAGACCTTTTCTGAAGTCCACCTCCACACATATTTTGATCACTACCATTAGATCCATAGCCAACGTTTGGTCATCTAGTTGAAGGGTTTGAAGGGTGGTATGTGAGAGCTCAATTCCTCCATCTGGGGTGTGCGTTTTGTTTACTACTAGACATGTTGCATCCTTACTCCTTAGGGAAGGTTCTTTTGACAAAGTATATTGAGAGCCAAGGGGGTTGTATCTCCTGGAAGGGATCTTCCTACTCTTCTCAAGCATATTCCTCCTCTCTTTTCCCCTGAACCAACCTAATAGGAAAATTGTGTTGTAGGTGGTCATGTTCCTTACATATTCGACATATAAAGGGAATGTTGATATAGTCCAACCTTTGCTAATGGGGTGTCCTTGATCATACTTTTAGGGCTAGGTGTTTCGGTAGAACTTTCGTGAAGTCCACTCCACACATATTTCGACCACTGCCATTAGTTCCATAGCCAACGTTTGGTCATCTATTTTTAGGAATGTCCCCAACTTTTCTCCTATTCTTCTCAAGATTTTCGTGCTCTAGAACTGTGGGGTAACTTAATCCATATAGAGAGCTTGGCTATTTTTTCTCTAATAGGGTTGAAGTAGAGTTCCCAATTATCGATGAAGGGTATCGTTGCATGGTTGAAGTATGGTCCTCCTCCTTTGATTTCGTCCCTGTCTCCCTTTGTTTTGAATATGAAGGCGATGAACCCTATGGAGCCTATGCAAAACCTTGGAGAGTAGCCCAAAACCTTGCTTAGGTGGTTGAGACCCAACCTCTTGGTGGTTTCTCTGCTAACTCTTTCCCATTAAACTTTCCAATGAATGCTAGCTCCGAGTATTTGATCATTGTGTCTGCCACCAACTCTTCCTCCAGCTTGAGCTACATCTCACCCTTCCTTTTCCTGACACATTTAGCAACTTTTTGTCTACGTTTCCAAACTTCTAACTTCAACACTTCTTCCTGGACCAATTTGCCTGGAGTATCGACTATGGAGAGGGAGTTTGGGGAGCTTGGAGATGCGACCTTGGTTTAAACCTTGAGTAGGTTGGTAGGAAACAATATTGACAAAGTAGCCTCTAGACCATATTCCAAGTGATTTCCGCCCTTCTCCCTTGATTCTATCTCGACTTTGGTAGGACATTCCTATCATTTCCATAATGATTGCCTCTTATCCTTTATTCTCTATGGTAGGTTCTAGGAGCATAGTAAACTTAATGATTGGCTTGCAGGAGGTCGTTCGCATGATTCAAACATCCCTCCACTCGAGAAGTATGCCTTTGGATTATTGTTGTAGGAAAATTCCCCTTCGAACAGGTGAATATCCTCTTGGATTCTAGACCCCTACTATCGAGACAAAAAGATGTTAACATTGGACACTAAAATTCCTTTGAGATCTGCTTACCTATTCAGAAAGAGAAAGAGAAGGAAGAAAGTGTGATGCACCTTATTCTGTGTCCTCGCTGCTCCAATTTGAGTTTGATTTCCAAACTCATTCGCACAACTTGATACCTGCAAACCATATACAACAAAGAGACACAAGGAAACTCCTACTCTAGCATACTAGATTAAACAAATTCATGTACAATAGACAAGCATATGTAAAGATACATAAACTAGAAGGAAATAGGCCAAGCATATATTAATATGAGAACTCAAGAAGATTACTTACAATCATGAATGATGTTGCAGCTGTCCTCCAAGCTCTCCTCGTCTAGCCCTTGCACGATGCTCCCAAGATCATAACCAAAAGATTTCTCCCAAGATCATAACCAAAAGATTTCTCCCAAGATCATAAATTTGATACCTCAAATCTCCTTCTCTTCTCCTTCTCCATGGAAAGCCCTCATTATATAGGATTTGGAGGCTTAACCACCATGGAGAGGATCACTCCTCAGATCTACTAAAAAGGGATCTCCAATATATTTACGGAGAAAATATCTCTTAAGGATTTTAGGGAGGAGATATCTCTCAATGATTTTAAGGAGGAAATATTTCAACCTTCCATGAGATCCTCAACCTCCCCTAAAAAATAGGAAACCAAATGTGAGGTGGATTCTCACACTAAATTAATTTCCTTTTCATGAATGTTAACAATTAATTCATGTGCACATAGTATTTGGACGTTCATATAATATATTTGTCCTCCACATTGACTAGGGATTGTGACTTATGTTATTTTATGGAGTCGAGGTGTATGCGACACTTAGCAAGGTGCATATGACACTTTTACGACACCTGCGACACTTAGGGCGAGGTACCTAGGTGTGAAAATTTTATGTGTAACAATATGCCCCCTAAAGTGTGAAGTTAGAAGAGAAAATGATGGCCAAACACTTTAAAATTATTCAATGCAAGGGCGTGGAGTTGGAGAACCTGGAAGAAGCTGCAAACAACCATCAAACAATATTAATATATGTTCCATTTTCGAGGCAGGAATACATATGCTCGGAATACGAGATGACTCAAAGGATGGCCGCCGACTAATACACTGCGGATCCATGAAAAATATTGATTAAGGATATGGCCACCAAAGATACAATGGGGATCCATACCTCCATGACATGAACTAAACGTAGCCATGAGAAATACACAGTGGAGCTACAAGATGATAAAACATATCCATAGACCAATACAATTGTGGATCTATGTGACAATATATATATCAACATGCTCAAATGATCTCCTTTCGCATCCCGGGCAAAGCAGATATCAGAGTGAACACTCAACCCAGGGTCTTCGTCACGATCCCGATGTGGTACGAATCTAACCATGTGAATAGATGTTTTGATGTCGAACATGGTAGAAACCACTTGGTTACCGGTCATTGAGGTAAACCGTTAAAAAGTGCGAGGGAAATCACCAGTGATGTCTGTAGTGACCGGGATTTCATTAAAACTACCATGAATTAAAACAGAGCGGAAATTTTGAAATTTACTAAAAATTCGCTTACTCTAGCATATTCACTCCCAGATTTTTGATAAATAAAATAACATTTTACATAACAATTTGCATAACAAGTTAAATTTACATAACAATTTGCATAACAGGTTAAATACCTCGTTCTGATGCTGTCGCTCCCTTCGCTTGAACCTATCCGCAGCCGCTTGCTCCTTAA
>ML776729.1:1179139-1212064 GCA_009831015.1 Picea engelmannii
TGTGCATTTTTCGGCACTGGCCACTCCATAATGGCCTTTACCTTTTCTGGGTCCACCGAGATTCCTTCGCCGGAAATGATATGACCTAAATAGTGGATCTCTTTCTGGAAGAAGGAACACTTCGATAGCTTCCCATACAGTTTGTTCTCTCTTAGGCAGGACAACGCTATTCGCAAGTGTTCCTCGTGTTCTCTTTCATTCTTGGAATAGATGAGGATGTCATCTAAAAATACTTGTACAAAACGGTCTAGGTACTTCCGGAATACGCCATTCATGAGGCTCATGAATACTGCTGGCGCATTGGTCAATCCGAAAGGTACTACAACAAACTCGTAATGTCCAAACCGAGTTCGAAAGGCAGTCTTTGGGATATCACCTTCCTTAATCCTTAGTTGATGATACCCTGATCGCAAATCGATCTTTGAGAATACCGCTGCTCCTTTCATCTGATCAAAGAGATCATCAATTCGCGACATCGGGTACCTGTTCTTCACTGTAGCACGGTTCAAGTCCCTATAATCTATACACAGTCATAAGGATCCATCCTTCTTCTTTACAAAAATCACCGGTGCGCCCCAGGGCGAGACACTAGGCCTTATTAGCCCTAAATCCAGTAACGCTTTCAACTGCATTTGCAATTCACAAAGTTCCGGCGCTGTCATCCGATACGGAGTTTTGGAAATTGGTTCTGCACCAGGTTTTAGCTCAGTAGTGAAATCAAGCTCCCTTTCCGGAGGTAACCCTGGTAACTCATTCATCATCAAGGGACATACATCAATCATGGCTTCCAAGAGATCTTCGCTAGATGGAAGAAAAGTACTCTAGAAGGAATACATGTCGACGACCTTGACAAGGATAGGGAGATCTGGCTCTGATAGCCCCATCGAAGAGATGACCATGTCAACTACCGAATTTAAGTCAGGAGAAGGGAGAGATTCCCTCTTGTGCAGGGTTGAATGCATGGGCCTGGTTGTTACATAATTGACCCGCGGCGGGGCAGACATCGCTGACATGTACAGATCGTTCAGGGAAAGTGGATGGTCGACCATATGATGAGGGTCAATGAATGAAAGTTGGTCGATCGTTACTATGTTTCCACTATGAGGGAAACACATCACTCGAAAGAGAGTGGACACAAAATCTCTCATAATGTAGACATAGTCCTGTCCAAGGAGAAGATTGAAGTCCAAGGGGTCGTGAACTACCATCACATCGACGTAAACCATTTTTCCTCCCAAAGTAACCAGAAACCGAGGAAGAATCCCTAAAGGTTGACTAACTCTTCTATCAAAGGTCAACATATTATGAGTCACAAGCGCAAGCTATGGGGAACCAAAAGCTTGCAAAGCATTCACAGATAAGATGCTAACATAAGAACCTTCACCTATTACAGTGTTAGGAATATTCTTATCACAAACCTGTACGGTGATTTGGAAAGGAACGTAAGAGGGAAGACGAGGTTCTGTCAAATGATTTCAATTAATAGAAATCATTCGGTTGCTCGAAGGGGGTGCCATCGGGATGGGCGGAGTGCCCCCTTGTTCGGGTGAATCAATATTAATGAGGTATACCTGAGCGACATCCTCACTCTTTGAATGAGAAGCAGGATCGACCGATGACGGAACCAGATCAACCACTTTGGTTGCACTTTTCAAGGGAGGAGTGGGATCGATCGATGGCGGAACCAAATCCACCACTTTAGCACTCTTCAAGGGAGGAGTGGGATCAATCAATGGAGGAACTGGATCGACCACTTTGGCACTCTTCAGATGAAGAGTGGGATCGACCGATGACGAAACTAGATCAACCACTTTGTCACTCTTCAAATGAATAGTGGGACTGAACGGTGACGAAACTGGATCAGTCACTTGGGTTTCACTTTTCAGATGAAGAGAGGGGTTGATCGATGACAGAACTGGATCAACTACTTGGGTTAGTGGTTCAACCGAGGATGAAACTAGATTGACCACTTGATCAACCAGACTGACCGAGGATGGTACCAGATTGACCAGTCCATCAACTACTGACCGTTTGGAAGAAATACTACGATAACCAGTTGTAAGTTGAAGCTTTTCCAAAATATAAGAAGCTTCGTCCATATGAGAGCAAAGGTGAGAGTAATGATCACCTTCGCATAACAAGCAAGGAAATTGAACAATTCTCTTCTTCTTACCAACCTTACTATCACTAGCCGACGGGGTGTCACCAACATGTCCCGCAGGGGATGATGATGTGGACAACCACATTTCTAAGACCTTGGGGAGACCAGGGAAATCCCTTAGAAAGTGGTTACCTTACAAATCCTGCAAGGGAATTTGGGTTTATGATTCTTCGTTTTAGACTTGTCGACTTTATCAACACTCCCAGTACGATTAATAGTAGTTGGTTGCTTGGATCTAACATGATCTGGTATGGTTGGAAGCTTGGTCCCTTTCTGGTTCTTCTTCTTCTTCTCTTTTTGTTTCTTCTTCTTCTTGTCAACCTGGCTACTCGTTTTAGAGCTTTCACTAGGTGAAGAAGGAGAAAGGGAAGGAGACCTGACGGGTGAAGAAGGAGAAAGGTCGACATGAGGTTGATGTGTGGGTGGTGTGCTTACATCTAAAGCACTAGGTGCATTCGAAGCACTAGGAAGCTTCGAGATCAATGGAGTGGGGAACAACCAAACCGATAATCCGATCGTGAGTCTCGGAAGACTTAGTGTGGCAATGCATGGAGGACCAACGTTTCTGAAAGAAGGAAAGACAAAAGGTTCCCCGAGAAAAGGGGTTCCTCTGTTGGTACTCCCAGGAGTTGACGCCATTGACACTGACTCGACCTAAGGTCCACTAAGGAAAACAAACAACACACACTACAAATCTAAGAAGCAAACAATCAAACAAACCTTCCTACAATGAAACTACTAGTTGGTGATGAAATCCAACATCACAAGATCAATATAGGAAGGGGGTAGGATAGAGTGGGTGGATCAATTACATTGGCGACCTGCTCAACAGACTTATGCCTTGGTGCAAGCTTCCACGCAATAAATGTGGATTTACCCTCCAAGGAGCCCGAGTGAGTTTGACCAACGTCTATTCCAGGTACAACGAAGACTTCCCTTCACTATCACCTTGTGTAAGAACCCTAAAGATTATGGCTACTAAGGTCACCAACTCGCAGTCAGCCTCTGGGCGGGTACAATCGACAGTCGAGTCCGAACGTATGGGTAGGATAACAAGTTCGAAATCCTTCAAGAGAACTGAGGACAAGTGGACCGGTATAACTCCAGAGGACCCTGAACGGATTCAGAATTCACGAAGCACTGAGACTAAATGAAGACAATTGGACCTCAAGAAGAACCCCCAATATACGATCTGACTACTACGAACGGTTAAGCCTTGGAGGGATAATCTTCGTTGCTCTCCTGAACACGGCCTCATGCATAACCCATGTGTGAGAGGGGGATCCCAACTATGCTTATACGAACAATTAGATTTACCGCTCTCTAGCACAAGATTCTATGTTTGTTTGATAGCTTTGGAAAGTTATCCTCACAACCTATTCCAAATCCCTACACTTGCTAATGTAGGTTCGCTACCAGAAAAAAATAAAAATGTCTGATCAATTTTATAAGCGCTTTATTTTTAAGGCAGTTGTTTACTCAAGGGTGCGAAATTGAAACTGATGATGTTGTAGACTCGACTCCAAAAGAATGCAAAAAGATGAGGTGCAAATCTTTTTCTTCAATGAATCCTACATACCAGATAGAGAAGAGGTTCAATTTTCTTCAACAAAAACACCCAATTCCCAAATGCAATTTGCTAAATGCAACCTAGTTATCTACACTACCCAACAAAAAGAATGCAACTATCTTTCTTTGTTTGATTCTAATACATAAAGACAACAAATGCAAATCCTTTAACACTCCTTTACTTTCAGTCAAAATGGAAGAGTCAAATACAAATACAAAAGACACGAAGCAATTTTTTTTTCAAACAAAGCATGCACTCATAGGATAACGAGAACTGAATGAAGACAACTCACTCAATCAAGGACTCTACAATCGACAAACACTCAAGGAAACACAAAAGTTCAAAGAAGAATCCAAAAACTGATAGAGAGAAAGAGGAACCACTCAAATGTCTTGAAAAAACAAGCAACAAGAAAAAGCAATCCAAGCCATGTTGTGGTAAGCATAAAGTCTCAAATCATTTAAAAAGGAAAGATTTGAAAAACAACTTAAGACCAACAAACCTTTGTAGACCTTTTCAATCAACCAAATAACAAAAGACTTCACAAGATTCAAACCAAACCGAGAAAAACAAGGAGAATCAATCTTGCAATTTGGAAAAGGTGCAAGCTCAAATCAAGACAACAAAGAGTGATAAGTATCAGATCTTCAACCCAAGCAAATCCACAAACCAATGTACAAACTCTGGGAAAAGATCTTTGCAAGACAGACTGAAAAAACTAAGCAGAAAAGGGTAGAAAACACCAAAACATGAGATCAACGTTCCCTAACTCAAGGGCACAGAGCGCTATAGCACTCTGTAATATGTTGTAGAGGAGCGTTGATTACAGATCAATGCTATGTGATGAACTACAGGGGAGCGCTACCCTTCCCAAAAACTCAGACAGAGCCAAAAAACTCAGAAAAACTTACCCATAATTGCCAGAATTTTGTGAAATTGTCAATGAAGAGGGGAGAAAGGAAATAGATCAATAACAAACAAGAAAAATATCTAAAAGACGGGCAAAAGGCATAGCCGATCCAAGGAAAGACAAGTCAATGTCCTTCCCCAGTGGAGTCGCCAATTTATGTTGTAGGAAAATTCCCCTACAGACAAGTGAATATCCTCTTGGATTCTATACCCCTACTACCAAGACAGAAAGATGCTAACATTGGACACTAACATTCCTATGAGATTTTCTTAACTATTCAGAAAGAGAAAGAGAAGGAAGAAAGTGTGATGCACTTGTTCCATGTCCTCGCTGCTCCAATTTGAGTTTGATCTCCAAACTTGTTCACACAACTTGATACCTGTAAACCATATACAACAAAGAGACACGAGGAAACTCCTACTCTAGCATACTAGATTAAACAAATTCATCTACAATAGACAAGCATATGTAAAGATACATAAACTAAAAGGAAATAGGCCAAACATATATTAATATGAGAACTCAAAAAGATTACTTACAACCATGGATGATGCTGCAACAGTCCTCCAAGCTCTCCTTGTCTAGCCCTTGCACGATGCTCCCAAGATCATAACCAAAAGCTTTCTCCCAAGATCATAAGTTTGATACCTCAAATCTCCTTCTCTTCTCCTTCTCCATGGAAAGTCCTCATTATATAGGATTTGGAGGCTTAACCACCATGGAGAGGATCACTCATCAGATCCACTAAAAAGAGATCTCCAAGATATTTAGGGAGAAAATATCTCTTAAGGATTTTAGGGAGGAAATATCTCTCAAGGATTTTAAGGAGGAAATATTTCAACCTTCCATGAGATCCTCAACCTCCCCTAAAAAATAGGAAACCAAATGTGAGGTGGATTCTCACACTAAATTAATTTCCTTTTCATAAATATTAATAATTAATTCATGTGCACATAGTATTTGGACCTTCATATAATATATTTCTTCTCCACATTGACTAGGGATTGTGACATATGTTATTTCACGGTGTCGAGGTGTATGTGACACTTAGCAAGGTGCATATGACACTTTTACGACACTTGCGACACTTAGGGCGAGGTACCTAGGTGTACAAATTTGACGTGTAACAATTATGCCAACTTCCTTTGCCTTTAATACCATTGGTGGAGGTGCCTCCTTCCAAGATTTCTCTTACTGTTGTAATTGGAACCCTATTCCTCCTAGTTTTTCTTGGTCTTCTTTTTCATCTTGCTCTCATCATCTTGCATTGGATGCTTACATGGGTATTCTAGACTTCGAAATGGGTTTCACTCGAGTTTTCTAGAGCTCAAAAACAAATACAAACTAGTAATTTCAAGGTAAAACAAAGCAATAGGCTTCTTGAGTGATAACAAGAGATATTGTGATGTATATGAATGTTAACAATTTTTCCATTTTTTTTCCAAGTTCTGTTAACCATTGAACATAGCTCGCTATATTATGATATTATGATATATATGAATGTTAACAATTTCCAAAGTTTCATTATTGTAACTATCTAATGACATTTTTGTATGGTTCAATTTTAACCAATTTAATGTACATAGGTTCATGAGCTCCACAATACACATACAACTATTTCAGAATCCATACACATTTCATCAAATCGTCGAACAAGATATCCAATATGCCTCAAATTCAAACTTGAAAATTGTATTCTAAATATTAAATATTGTAAATAATAAATACCTTGAGATCGTTTTGTAGTGAACCTTGGTAGTAGAATCTTTTCCTACGAGTGCTACATAAGATTGAAAAGTAAAAACTTCAATTTTCAAAAACTAAAAAAACAAATTATGAATACCATAGTCCAAAAGAATAGGAATGAGAAAAATACATCTTTAAGATTTGCAATAAATGAATTTCTTACACAAAAATAAATTTTAATTCCATTAAATTAAATAGAATCAGCAATTCATAAATTATACCAAATCCAATAATCAATCAGAATTAGATTTCTATGTCTTCTAATTCTTTAATCGAGTTAAAGATTAAATCGAACTTGATAATTATACGTTAAAATAGAAAATGTGAAATTAAATATATGCATTTCTCACAAACGCACATCTTCACATCCATTTCAAATCTAAAACAAATCACATCTTCTTTCCAACCCTATGATATAGGGTCCGCTAAAATTAAAAAGCGTTTATATACTAGTAAAAAGTTTGAGCCCAATGGATTTGGCGTATTTAATGACTTTGGTATTAGAGAACGTGCTAAATATTTAATGTGCGATATTTTCACTCTTCATTGTCTCATTGCGGAAGCTTCAACGGAAAATAACGGAGAACTGAACAATGGCGGTGGAAGGCGCATCAACTCTTTTGCTCCAGAAAATCAGATCCCACTTGCTGGAGGTTGCGGGATCGAATCCATCCACATCAACAAATCCTCTACCCACATTAGAGGAGGTAGTGGCAAATGCAGGATCCGGACCATTTCGATGCCATAAATGCAGGGCTTCACTGCTTTTGGGGCCCAACTCTCGAATCTGTGCGGCCTGTGGAACGCCACGGGACGAGGCGGCTTCGTCTTTCCGGCTCTCGTTCGCGTCTACCCTCGCCTATCAGCTCCTCACGGCTTCCTTTCAACCGCAGGGTTCGGTGAGATAAATTCCTGTTAAATATGCGCAATACCTGTTAAACTTCAACAATTCATCAATAAGGCTTTGCTGACCATATTGTTAAAGGTTCGGATCTCGTCGAGGACGCACCCATCTCATTGGTTGTCGACCTCTAGGAAACGAAATACTAGTAGTATAAACTGTCTAGTATGCTAAAAATAGAAAAATAAATTTAGGTTAGGGTCTTTAGAGTTAAGATTAGGTTAAGGTTTCATGTGATTTTTTTCCTCGTTACTTGGACCATCTTGATTTGCCGTACCGAATGTCATTGTTTTTGAGGGAGTTATTCTGTCATCTAGGTTCTCTGTCATGATTTTTTTTTATCATCTCAGGTTTCTGTTATTAAATTTCTTACTAGTATTGTATCATGCTGTTTTTAAAATTTTAATTTTACCTTTTTAATATCAGTACACGGGGTCAATTCAAGTCTCATCCTGTAATTTTGAAAGCTAAAGACGGTCAAAAGCCTCTCCAGCTTACACCAGTTTTCTACATTTTACTAAAGTATATACAATACTTCAGTAAAATCATCTTGGCTTTCTGTCATGAAATTTACGATGAGCTAGGGTTTCCTTTATCAAATTCTTTACTTGTATTGCATCGCATTGTGTTTGTATTCTTTACTTTAAAAGATAAAAACGAAGGTTTTTTATTGCCCCAAAACGTCAGTACATTGGTCAGATTCAAGTCTCACGCTGTAACCTTGAAAGCTAAAGATAGCCAAAAGCTGCTCAAGCCCACGACCATTTCGACATTTTTGTGAAGCCAATACAATAATTTTCTCAACAAAGCATAGATAAACAAAATTATCCAAGTGTCGTCTGCTGGAGATTGCCTTTCTGTCAAACTGACTTCTGAATTACATACATGGGTTCCAGAATTTTGTCGGGGATCTTCATGTAGTCCATCTTTCAAACCCTTGTATGCAAAAAATATAGCTTTTGAAGTGCCCTCATCTGCTTGGAATCAATAATCAATTATCAATTTTGAATCCCCTTCAGAAACAATCTTCTTGAAGCCTCTTCTAAGAGCTTCCTTTACTCCAAGGACTAGGCAGACATTCAATCTCCACTTGATTGTTGGTTTTAGTCTCCAAGAACTTGACATGAAAACCAGTTCCGAACCCAAAACCCCCTGCTGGGCCTGTATTACCTTTTGCGGCCATGTTAAAGTTATATTTTATCCACCCTAGAGCATGAGGTTCCCATGTCTGGTCGTAAGTTTCTTTATTTAACCCTTGTCTATTGATGGGGAAACTTGGGGTGACTGAATCCAAAGCTAAGAACAGATTTGATCTGCAATACTGCAGAAAAAGCCAAAGAACATTCACAGAGAAAGACAAAAACAACACATGACATGAGCAAGCAAAATGAACCATTCGTTTTATTTAGTAGAATAGGGAGCCTTTATATAGAATAGGCTGAACATACAATGGTTCTGATCAAAAGAGTACTAATTCTAACTAACCAATGGCTAGAAAATGTCCCAAACCCTAACAACTATCTTAGTTGACCGATTCTTGGTCCTTGGGACTTGTGCCCAACCTCCTAGGTAGAGATGCGCCCCATGTGGCCTTTGTGGTGAAGTGCGCTGCATTTGGAAGGAGGTGCACCTTTGTGGTAGCGCCCTGTTGGTCTGCCTTGGGATGTGTGCTCTCTTCCTTGGGGAGTGCGCCTTCCAACCTGCCCAATTCCTCCCTGTTTAAGCTCGGAAGTGTCTCGACTTCCGTGAGCAACTACGGAAACTTTTGAGACACGACGAACTGTGATAGCCATTTAGCTTGGGTTGGAAGTTGACCCTTGCAACCCACCATAAAGGAAGTGTGTTGCTGAGTGAGAGTAGTGTTGGTGTGTGTATCCAACACTGTGTCTTGAAGGAGAGGTGGTTGGAAATTTGGAACCAACTGAGAGGGGTGCGAGATGGTGACTCCTTCTTCCAAGAGTGGATGCTCATAACGTTTGAGACTGTTCACATTTGCCACGTCATGAATACCCAATTGTGGTGGACAGTCGAGGCGATAAGCATTGTCTCCAACTTCCTGTAGAACTGTGTAAGGACCATAGCGGAGGGGTTTCAGCTTGTGATAACGTTGGGACTGAAAACCTTAGCGCTCCATGTGAAACCAGACCTTGTCACTAGGGGCAAAAGAGAGTGGCTGCTTGTGCACATCATGATGGGCCTTATAATGATGTTGAGAAGCTTGTAAAGCCTCATAAACTTGAGCTTGTTTACGAGCCAAGGTTTGCAAAAAGGACGAGGCAAAGGTTTTCTCTTTTTGTTGTCGGGGAGTAACAGAAGGTTGGAGCTGTACAAGCAACTCATAGGGGGCAACAGGTTGATACCCAAAGCAAGCTTCGAAAGCGGACAAGCCAATAGAAACCCGAACTGCCCTTTTATAACTGTGCTGGACAATATGGAGGGAGACATTCCACTGTTTAGATTTGGTAAAATGAATGTGGAGGGCATGGACCAGACTACGGTTAACAACTTCTGTTTGTCCATCCATCTGCGGATGGAAAAAAGTGGAGTATTTGAAGTGACACCCCAAGAGAGACCAGAGAGTTTTCCAAAATGTACTGAGGAAATGAGCATTACGATTAGAGATAATGCTAGAGGGGAGACCAAAATGAGTCCACACATGAATGAAAAAGAGATCTGCAGTGGTAGTCTTAGTGCAAGGGACAAAAATGGCCATTTTGGGGAAGCGACACACAACCACCCAAATGGCATCATGACGACGAAAGGTCATGGGAAGACCGATGATGAAGTCCATAGAGATATACTCCCAGGGATGGGAGGGAACATGTAAGGGTTGATACATGCCATACTTGTGGTTGGCCGACTTATGTTGACTGCAAAGGGTAAAAGATCGGATAAATTGCTCAACTTGGCACTGTAAAGCAGGCCAAAAGAAGTGACGCTGAAGATACTAAGTAGTTTTGAATGTGCCGAAGTGCCTGTCATAAGAGGAGGTGTGGGCTTCATGAATGAGAACAAGGCGATAATCAGTAGTAGGCACACATAGCATGTCAAACTTATACAACCAACCATCCTGATTGTGATAGTCTAGGAAAGGGGTTTGGTTAATGACAATAGGTTGTTGCAAGGCAGTCCAGATGGTACTAAAGAAAGGGTCAGAGGCTTCCAATCTTCATAAGCAACACAACGGACATAAAATATTTGAAGTATTTGAGGAGGAGGGCGGCTAAGGAGATCAACCATGAGATTGGTGGCCCCTTTCTTATATTTGATCTTATATTTGATGACCAAGTGGAACCACTGTAGATAAGCAAACCACCTCAAGTGATGCTGTTCCTGGAGCTATGGTCTCCTTACCCAAGATATAGTGGCGCCATTGTTTTAAGGCTTGGACCAAACTGTAGAATTCCTTATTGTAGGTACTGTAGTGTTGTTTGGCTTGAGCCAATGTCTCAGAATGATAAGCAGTGGGATGTCCTCCATGTTTAAGAATTGCGCCAATCGCATGTTGAGAGGCATCAGTTTCAATTTCAAAAGCTTGTTGAAGATTGAACAAATAGAGGACAGGTGTTGAACAAAGGGCCTCTTTAAGGTGTTAGAATTGCTCTTGAGCCACCTGAGTCCAGAGAAAAGTGGGTCGATTGGCCAAATGATGAAGGGGCTTTGCCAACTGAGAGAAGTGAGGAATGAATTTCCTGTAAAAATTGATGCCATCGAGAAAACTTTTAAGGGCCAGTGCGGACTGAGGAGCAGGCCATTGTGCTAGAGCCTGAACTTTAGAAGCATCAGGACAGACACCTTCCTGATCGATGAGAAACCCCAAATAAGAGACATAAGTATGGCCAAAGGAGGACTTGCGTTCCTTGACTTGAAGTTGAAGGTGATCGGTACGCAACAATTGGAGTACGCTGCGCACATGCTGTAAGTGTTCCTCCCAAGTCTTACGGAAGACTAGAATGTCATCCAAATAAATGACCACAATGCGGCCCAACAAAGGACGAAATATATCATTGATGAGCCTCTGGAATGTGGCAGGGGTGTTGGTGAGGCCAAAAGGCATCACCATCCATTCATAGAGCCCAAATCTAGTTTTAAAGGTTGTTTTCCAAGTGTCGGGAGAAGCCATGCACACTTGGTGATAGCCCGCCGTCAGATCTATCTTTGTAAAATACTTTGCCCCTTTGAGTGATCAAGCAAGTCTTCGATACGAGGGAGAGGATAGCGATTTTTGACATTAATCTTCTTGAGAGCCCGATAATCCGTGACTCAATGCCTCTCACCACACTCCTTTTTGGGAATAATGAAGGCGGGGGAGGCGCAAGGAGAGCAACTGAGTTGGATATGGTCGGCATTGAGAAGTTGTTGGAGTTGGGGTTCAATTTCCTCAGCGTCACGGGGAGCCAAGCAGTACAAAGGGGCATTAGGAAGAGAAGCACCAGGAATGAGGTCGATAGAATGCACCAGAGGGCGTTGAGGTGGAAGGCCTTCCGGAGGGGAAAACACTTCAGAAAATTTAGAGAGAACAACAGTTAGATCAGGTGCAATGGACTTGGGAGTATGATCTAGCTTAATAGGGTGCACAAAGCATAAGCTATAAGATCCCCAACCAAATCTGATATTAAAATCAGATCTAACTGGTTGAGAACTTTTGTCAAACACTTTGCGTGTTTGCTCAAAAGTTCTTTGGCAAATCAACTCTCTTGATGTCCCAACTCTAGTGGTGGATTACTGATGTGTTTAGAGGGTCAATGGGATGGGTTATGACCTCCTAATAACCCCCAAAGTGTCTGCTGTTATGATTATTTGCTTGCTGTTATGTATGTGACAGTTTGTCTCATTGAGGCATTATGTCAAACAGTTTGCATGCATGGGCTGTAGCTTGCATTTCCATCCATGTTTTTGTGTTTAACTTGTCTAAAACAGCATGAATTCAAGTGGAACATAGACTAGAATAAACATAGAAGTAAATGAAAGTAATACACAACAAAAGCACAAATACCTCCACGCAATCCTTGCTTGTTTATTTATTATAAATGGCGGTCCAACAGTAGTAATTTCCAGATCTGTTCTGAGTGATATAACAACTACTTTAGAGGGATGCAATGGCCCCAAAAAGCAAGGAAACAATGACATTGATCCTCCTCTACGATCTCCTAATGATAGCTGCTCAATTGGGCTGCAATATCATGCCAAAAACCAAGTGTACCATGCCAAGAAGTGCGCCCTCCTTGTTGCTTACGCCATGCTGAAATATGCACAAAAAATCTGATATAAAATCTTCATGAAATGACCACACATCTGATGGAGAATGTTGCTCCAACTTCTGGACAGAGTTTCTCCAACTAAAAGCCCAAGATCGGGCCCCGATCTATAGATCTACAAACTCCAAGTCGCCCTGCTTCAGCGAATCACGCCCAGGTATCAAAACAACAATTTTCGGAAGAGGAAACCCCCGAAGAATACACTATAAGGTTGCCCAAGTGATGGCAAATGCATGCAAGCATGGATTGCCTCAAGATCCCACCTCAAGACTCCAAAGCGAACCACTTTCTCCTAGATGGTGCACCCTTCCTACAAAAAATCCTCAAGTATTGCATCCCACCTCTAATGAACTCCTGGACCTGAAACCAACCCACTAGCTAGATTGGATCGCTCACCACTGAAGCTAGCCCTAGCTCTAGGGTTTACCTCCAAACCTCCTTGAGCTCTCCACAATTTCAACTCAAAAACATAACATGCATAATGAGAGGAAATGAGCCCCGATCTCTTTCTTATACCCCTTTCACCTTTTTCCTCCTCAAGTGACTTTTAATTCATCTTTTAATATTTTCTCTAAAATCACTTTATTAATTTATTTACCTTTTTAACCCCATAAAGTGATTAATTTGCCTTTATGGCTTCTCTTGCCTCTAAAAGTCACTTTTCATCATACCATCCTGTAGATATTTTCGCCTCTGTTCCAACGAGCTATTACACTAAGGTATTTCTCTGAGCAACAAGTTCCAAATAGTACCTTTAGTGTAATTAATTAAAATATACCCAATAATAACCCCGTTTTACGGATATCGTCAGAATGCAACGAAACCAAGAGCAAGTTGTGTGGAAATGATCCCGATGATGAATAATGGTAGATAAAATAGTTGGGCCCATCACTTACAATAATTAAAGTCACTTATTGCCTTATTTTAATTAATTAATGTCACCTTTATAATTTAGCTTTAATAAGCTAGTGGCATCAATTAATCTCCATAGTCTCCACTTTCCCACTGATTATAGCCTACGGGGAGAGTGTATAGGCTAATCCGTCATCCTCCGTGTAGTCATTTGGAAAGGGACATTACAATCCCCCCTTCCCAAAATTGCTTGTCCTCAAGCAATCACTGACCAAGGCTCTGCTTAATGTCACTCTCACTCCATTCAACATTCTCTACAAGTGTACCTCCTCTCATGAACCTGTGCCCCAAGTCTCTTACTGATGGTCTCACTTCCCCTGTGATAACTTATACTGGTATGCGCCCCACCAAAAATGTGCACACACTATCTGTGATTGAATGTCTCCTTGAATGAACTATACCCTTTGCCCACTGTCTCTGCCTAGATATCCCCTCATAAGACTGTCGCCTCGTCAATGGCTGCGACTCTCTAACTGTTGTTCTATGCATACCACCATGTTGCAACACCATCTCCATCTGTTGTGTTGAAGCATCCTTAGGGGCTTTATTGGTCATGTTCCTTAGAACTACCCTTTTTCCTCCTGCAATTCTGAACTCCATCTTCATTTTTTGGTAGTCCTGAGAGATCGTCCCTAATGTGTTGAGCCATTGAACTCTCATGACGATACCCGTGTCCTCTAAATCCATCACAAAAAAATCATTCGTCACTGTATGGTTACCCATGGACAACTCTAAGTGCGAAACCATCTGTGTACATGCCAAACTGTGTTTACCTGCCACCGACACTCTGAAATATCCAATATCAATCGTAGGTAAACCTAGCCTCCTGACTAATGCTGAGCCAATGAAGTTGTGGGTGGCCCCACCATCAATCAATATCACGACTCTCTGTCCTTGTACCCCTCCCCTAATCTGGAATGTATGAAAGCTAGGAATGCTCGGTAGGGAGGTGATAGTCATCCCCTTAGCCTCACCATGAGGCTGCTCCTCATCACTGCTACACATTGTGCTTTGAGTTCTCCCCCGTCTTCATCATTGTCAGAATGTACCTGACCATCCTCCAAACACCTGTGACCCGGCTGCCAAGACTGCCTGCAACTGTAACAAAGGCCCTTCTGTCTTAATTCCCTCGGAGTCTCTCCGTCTATCCTAGAACTCTTTGTCTATAAGGAAGTCCTATCTGTGCTTTTATTGTTGTGCGGAAAGTCTATATGTCCCATGCACTATGTGTGATGTATCATCCATGACACGCGGAAAATTTATTTGTGACCTGCTCTGTGGCCAATACATTATATGTGCCACGTGCCCTCCTCCAAGATATATTTGAGCTCTTGTTTGATCCTCTGGAAGTGGAAATCTCCAGTCTTCTTTCCTCATGCCCTGAGTCGTAATTCCGCTGTTCTCCATTGCGCCCCCTGGGTCTAAGTCCACACTTGATGCAACAATAATCTGCTAATGATCAACATCGCAGAAACTATCACTCAAAGCCTCATACTCCCTCTCATACACCTCAAAGATACTCTTTGATTTTGACTGATTTGGCTGTGGTGTATCTAAGAAGGTCGGCATAAATGGCTTGAGTGACATCCTGCTGTAAGAATGCCTATATGCCTGTGCTGCCTCATGTATGTTGTTGTCCACTGCTTGGTACCTATCTCCTCTATGTGTGGCGCTCGCTCCATCTTCTCTCATGCCACTACCAAACACTACAGATGTCTCCTGCAACTGATGGTCAACCTTGCTCACTGCGTTGTCATCCCTACGAATACTGCCGTGAGGGTACTCTCTAACCTCCAAGCTTTGCTGCAAAGGGGTGGAGCACTCTCTACTGGAAGCTCCATGCTCTATCTTAGTGTAAGGCTTCGACGCACCTCATTCAACATCATTATCCACCTCTACATGCTCCTGCTCACTACCGCTCACTACTGCACTCTCTTGTTTGCCCCTGTCAACCACTATACCTCTTGATAATGTCGTGTAACTGTGGATACTGCCTACCACTGTATATCCTGCAACCCCTGACGTTGTCCTGTGTCCCGACTATATTGATGTATCACTCAATCCATGAGTGTCAACTGGCTCCGGACCCTGAGTGGATGTATCCTCATCAATAGTGTCATCTAATCTTGGATCCCACATAAATGTGTCCTCATCTGAACTGTCCCCGGCTCTGGAATCTGCATGTGTATGCTCAATTGCCTCAAAGCTCTCCAAGAATGGTAGCTCCCGTGACACATGAACACCCTCAATCGTCTCTGGGTCACGTCTCTCCATAATCATCTCCGATATTGAGCACCCCTCACTCTGCTCCATCATTTGGTGCTCCTCCATCAAACCCTCCATGTCACCAACATCCTCTAGTGACATAGCTGAAGCATATGACTGACTCTCTATTGAGATGGATGTAGTGGATACTCGACTAGACTCCTCAAGGAGCTGCTCTACTTTGGACTTTGATTCTCGAAGGGCTATCTGTGTGCTCTTCAAGAATCCCTGTGCGCTCACCAACTCATGAGTGAGTCGATCCATCTCATTCTCCGTCTCCTCCAACACCTCATGGTACATCTCACCAATCGCCAGAAGGTAATCTCTATCCATAAGGAGATGCTGGTAGTTGGACTTCATCACCGTCACTCCCTCTCTGAGTGTCTGAAAGTCCGTAATGGAAAACTCTCCTCCCAAACCATCCTGTGCCATCGTGGCTCTCCAACAATAATCGGCCACCAATGCATGTGTATCATCTAGGTGTCTCATGGCTGCCATGATCATATCCTCTCTGACCTTCAACTGCCCTACCAAATAATGTGACTAATACGAGCCTACATTTCTACCATGCTGACATACTGACTCACTAGTACTGCTCCTAGGATCAAATGTGGAACCCTCATCATCATACTCAGCGACATCCGCTTCACTACTTTGATCATCACCCATATGCACATCCTGTAAGGTGAGTCCCTGCTCCAAAGATGACTCGCCCTGTGTCAATGCTCCATCACCCATAGGTTTATCCACACCCAAATCATCTTGAACCTCATCACAAGGTGTAGATGCTGCCTCCTCCTCATGATCTCATGTGTTGTCCTCTTGACCATCACATGTACTAATGTCACTGCCCTTTGATGGTGCGTCCCATGCTGCTACCCCATCATCCTCAATGCATACATCCTCATCCTGAATGGGTGTAGGCTCCATCTGTGCCCTTGTCAATCCACTAATTTGTGGTGATGTATCCACTTTCCTGACTGCTTTGGTTCTACTTTCATCTTCCACTGCCCATCTTTTCTCTCTCTCTCTCTTGAAAATCTCGCCATCTTTTAGCCTTGCGCCTCTGAATTTCTGCAAGTGTTTCTTCTGACCTCTTCTTATTTTGTTCTTCCCACTGTTTACGGCATGTTCTCTTCTTATCTAGCTCTGTCATCCACTTGTGTATCTCTTGCACAAGTTTTACTCGAAGCTCTTTTGGAATATACATCCTCCTAGACCACTGAAAAGTAAGTACCACTCATTCAACTTGAAATAAGAAATTTTTTCCTTATTGAAGACCCCTCATGCTGGGAGGAATCTTTGCTCTGATACCACTGTAAGATCCCCAACCAAATCTGATATAAAAATCAGATCTAACTGGTTGAGAACTTTCGTAAAGTTCTTTGGCAAATCAACTCTCTTGCTGTCGCAACGCTAATGGTGGATTGCTGTTGTGTTTAGAGGGTCAATGGGATGGGTTACAACCTCCTTATAACCCCCAAAGTGTCTGCTGTTATGATTATTTGCTTGCTGTTATGTATATGACAGTTTGTCTCATTGAGGCATTATGTCAAACAGTTTGCATGCATGGGTTGTAGCTTGCATTTCCATCCCATGTTTTTGTGTTTAACTTGTCTAAAATAGCATGAATTGAAGTGGAACATCGACTAGAATAAACATAAGAGTAAATAACAAGTAATACACAGCAAAAGCACAAATACCTCCACACAATCCTTGCTTGTTTATTTATTATAAATGTCTGTCCAAGATATAACTACTACTTTAGAGGGCTGCAATGACCCCAAAATGCAAGGAAACAATGACAATGATCCTCCTCTACGATCTAATGATAGCCGCTCAATTGGGCTGTAATATCATGCCAAAAACCAAGTGTACCATGCCAAGAAGTGCGCCCTCCTTGTTGCTTACACCCTGCTGAAATATGCACAGTAAATCTGATGTAAAATTTTCATGAAACGGCCACACATCTGATGGAGAATGTTGCTCCAACTTCCGAACAGAGTTTCTCCAACTAAAAGCCCAAGATCGGGCCCCAATCTATAGATCTACAAACTCCAAGTCGCCCTCCTTCAACCAATCATGCCCATGTATCAAAATAACAATCTCCGGAAGAGGAAACCCTCGAAGAATACACTATAAGGTCGCCCAAGTGATGGCAAATGCATGCAAGCATGGATTGCCTCAAGATCCCACCTCAAGACTCCAAATTGAACCGCTTTCTCCTAGATGGTGCGCCCTTCCTGCAGAGAATCCTCAAGTATTGCGTCCCACCTCTAATGAACTCCTGGACCTGAAAAGTTATTGGCTAGAGTGAGATTTCCCCACTGAAACCAACCCACTAACTAAAGTGGATCTCTCACCACTGAAGCTAGCCCTAGCTCTAGGGTTTACCTCCAAACCCTAAGTCTCCAAAGCTGCTTGAGCTCTCCACAATCTCAACTTAAAATCATAACATGCATAATGAGAGGAAATGAGCCCTATCTCTTTTTTATACCCCTCCCACCTTTTTCTTCCTCAAGTGACTTTTAATTCATCTTTTAATATTTTCTCTAAAATCACTTTATTAATTTATTTACCTTTTTAACCCCTGAAACTGATTAATTCGCCTTTATGATTTCTCTTGCCACTGAAAGTCACTTTTCATCATACCATCGTGTAGATATTTTCGCCCTGGTTCCAATGAGCTATTAGACTAAGGTATTTCTCTGAGCAACAAGTTCCAAATAGTACCTTTAGTGTAATTAATTAAAATATGCCCAATAATAACCCCATTTTACGGACATCGTCGGAATGCAATGGAACCAAGAGCAAGCTGTGCGGAAATGATCCCGATGATGAATAATGGTAGGTAAAATAGTTGGGCCTGTTATTGCACGAATTGTAGATCGTGTAGAGTCCTTCACGATCCCAACCAATGGACAACAAACCAAAACCACGACCCACTGTCACCTTAGGAAGTCCCGGGTGACCCTTGGGGAAAAAGACTACGAGTGGTCAAAGGCCCTAAGGGTCACGATACAAAACTTGGAGGGCAAGAATGGATGAAGGGTGAATGAAGGAAATGATGAGAGGCAAGAGGAGGATGAGGAAGAAAGTCTAAAGCCCACAAGGACAAGTCAACCAAAACCAACTCAAATACTAGAATCCTATGCCCAAGTACAAGCCCGCCAAATAATTAATTAAGACAAGTGTTTAGCAAGACTATTATCTTATGCAGAATGAAAGTAAGACATTAACTTCTTAATATGTGTTATATCAAATGGACACAATATAATTAAGCATTCAATAATTATAAGTCCACATATACCAGCATAAGATGTAAGGAGTATTCAAACACTTGTTCTCATCAATAAAATCAATATACCAGATCTGAAGTAAGTTAATTAAACGGTCGAAAAACAAGATCTAAATTCCCAAACCAACAAGTTAATACCGTCCACAATTAGCCCAATTTAACTAGCAATGAGAGATAACACTTGTAAAACGATTACCAGGCATTTATCTAGTATAAACCAGATCAGATAAGTGATATGACAGCAGTAGATTACTCTTAATATCAGCAAGGTTATCAATGTTTAACAACACCTATCCAACCTCAACACTTTCTAGTTAATTTGCCAATGAGTTAGCCAATGAAAGGCACATTCAACCAATGTTTTCTAAGCACTTATCGAACATGCATCGGATCTGATATATGACAGTGCAGCAGTAAAGTCAGTAAGGAAAGCTAATCTAAAACCACAAATTAACTCCTAGAAATCAACAAGAATACTTAGGAACAATTTAGTGAAAATTAAGACACAAAAACTAGCTAAACTAGCCTACTAGATTGGGGTTAGATAAGCTAATCTAAACTGATTTTTTTGCAGTAAAAGTCAGCCTTATGGCTGTAGCATTCATCTATTGACAACAGAAAATCTAATCATCAAAATCCAAAACTAGCATGCTAGATTTATAGATTGGTTAAAGAGCTTCAATTTATACTATTTATTTGCTTAGTTTGACCTAGGAAAACTCAAGATCCAACTAGTCTAGAGTTAGTAACCTAACTAAGACAGAATTTGCAGCAAAGATATCAGAGAAGAAAACTCATAAAAACTATCCAACTAATTCTAGGAAATACTTAGAACACTCAAGATAGTTAGCTATTGACTAGGAACTAAAACTAGCTAAATTGTTACACTAGTCTAGGAGTTAAAGTGAGCTGTCCTAAACACTGTTTTCTTTATAAAATTGCAGCCTTGTGGCTGTAGCTTTCAATGAGGTACAACAGACGAACTATCCATCAAATCAGAAAACTAAACTGTTAGAATGAAAGATCTACTCAAGCCACACAAAATTGACTACCAATTTGCCTAAAACTGTGAAGTAAAACTAAAGATCTAACAACCTAGGGTTAGTAAACTAGTAGAAATTGCAGCAGAGAAGGGTTTGAAGGTTGAGGGGGTTAGACCCCTCAAAAATTTTGCCCCAATGGGCTAGAGGTGCGCCCTAGGGGGGCAAGTTCATTCGTGCAATTAAATTTGAATTCCGGTGGAAATACACGCATCCCAATGCAAACTCATATGATCTCCAATGCAAAATCAGTGCCTTAGTCCCTTGGGTATGGAGTCAAAATCTTGGAGGAGAGGCTAGAAAATCCAAGAAAGAAGTCTCCCTCACAGGTTGTAGGGTTAGCTATCTGGCAAGAGGGTTAGAATCAACAAGTCGTTTAGCCCTTCAAGTCACACAAGATGGTAAAACCTGCAACAAAGTTGTTAGTCTCCTAATCTTTGCCACAAATCCTATCGATAAACTAGATCCTTAGGGTTGTAGATTTCTCTATCCCTAAGACAAGTTTAATTAAAGCACATAAACCATTATCTTGCAAATTAGGGTTTTATAAATGGATAAATCAAGACAAAATGCGGAAACTTCTCACCAAAAATATCTTGAAGAAGAATTAATCAGTATCATAGCAACATAATCATCCATCAAGACAATCCATATTTCATCCATAACTCCATTGCATAAGCCTCCAAGAGAAATCACACTGTCCAAAAGCACAATGACACTAATGTAGTGAAAATTTGAAGTGCAAAAGAGTAATATTATTCCACAACCAAAAAGCATTGTCTAAATGAAATCAAGTGAGGAGTATTTATAGATCCTCCTCCACTTGATTTTTTCCACATACTAACCCACTTTAGGGTTATTCAACATACAAAATTTAGAAATAATTAAAAATATTCTAGATAACTCACTTTATAATTAATTTCACCATTTAAAACAATTGAGGTGGTCAAAAAATAAACTCCTAGTGAGAATCTAAATATAACTCACTTAACTCCCTAAATTAAATTAAAAAATGGCTAATCCACCACAAAGTCATTAATGGCCTAGGAAGACCCAAAAATCTCCTCCATGGATCAAGGGATCCTCTCCCAAGGTGCCACCCAAGGGCTAAAAGCCATCGAACCCCTCAAAAATAAATGTGAAGAAGAGTGGTGAGCCTCCCAAGGCCATCGCATGAGTAGATCCGATCAACATGGGGCTAGATAAAGTGGGAAAAATATCATCAATGAGCCAAATCGTCCCCCATAAATGTGCAAGTGGCAAGCCCCAATGGAAATAACTCCTCCAATAAGTGTGGGAAAAGACTCCAAAGGCTCAATCATCGAGGTAAGGCATGCATCCATCATCTAAAAACCTCCTAAGGCCCAACGCTCACCCAAGTCCATCCAACGATCAAGATCCAATGCTCACAAAGGGGTGACATCACCCTCTAAATGATGACGTCATCCTCAAAGGGGCCACCAAATGACGAGCTAAGTGGTGCGAGTCACCCTTAAATCATGATCACGAGGCCTGTGAAAAATCTCGGGCATTTGACAAGTGCAAATGTGGAATCCAACCTAGGGTTAGCTAACCCTAGTAATACCCCGACAACAATAAATAATGATCTGGCATCTGTATATGCCTGAAAAGCTGTTATGACACATGGCAAGAACTTATAGGACAAAATAAGACATGTGCATCTAGAAGAAAGAAAGCCTAAAATCATAGCAAGATAAACCAACGTAATACAAAAGTCATTAGTAGGTAGTCCATCGCACTCCTTTATCCTAGTTGACACAAGCTAAGAAAGTTATGCTTTTTTCATAGTCAAGGTATGGGAAGATCATCAAGGAATCCTAGTAGGCTAAGTCACCCTAAAGTGAAGAGGTTGGTTCCCAGGAAATGAGTCTTCAAAGTCACAGATGAATAAAGGGGAAAAACATAGTAGGTTAACTTCGAAGGTGTTGGAAGTTCGACACACAAGGTCCATAGTATCTCAATCAAGGGTGCCTTTGGGAATGAGCTACGACCATTGGTTCTTGTTATCCGCTAGGCTCAAGTCCTATATTAGCCTTTTACCATGTCATCACATGGGGGGAATACCCTAGAGAATATGTAACGCTCTGGCGATATTTTCCATGTGTGTCGACATTCTTTATTTTTCCTTTTTCTTATGATTTTTCTTTTACTTTATTTTTCTTGTCCGTCTTGTGTTGAAAAACACATGCTTAATGTGCTTCGGACACCCCAAAGAATATGTAGCGCTCTAGCAATGCGTTCACAAGTGCTATGCGGACTGGACGAGTCTCTGAGTAGGTAACCATGGTTGGCTTTTGCTAGCCACCCCCTAGGGCATTAGCCCATAGAAAGTGGAATAGTCTCGTCCTCGATCAAAGCAACCAATCATCAGAAGTAGTGGGAAGGATAGCGGGATATGAATACGGAAAGTGAAAAGTATGACACCGACTGATCCAAAAACAAGACCCAGTCTGTACCCTTATTCCCAAAAAGCTTCCTAACTTTCCCAAGAGACCAAGACAACCACCCAAGTATGACTAGGGAAAAAGTATAACCAACAAGCTAATGTCTCATGACCAAGAGGAGTGATCTGCACTAATCTAGAAATGCCTCAAATATTAAATCAATACTCACTATGGTTAGAGGCTTACCAACTTGTAGCATGTACGTGGGATGTCCAACAAGTCCGTTCAATGTCATGGTGTCAACCGCTGCCCAAAATATGCCCAAAAATAGAGGAGGGGTCCATGCTGGCCACCATCAAGTACTGCTCATCTGTCGACATTCCATGTCTTTAACCTGAATGCCTCTAGATACCATCTCTGATACAATTATCCACAAAAAATGGCGATAACAGGGCCCATCACTTACAATAATTAAAGTCACTTATTACCTTATTTTAATTAAATAATGTCACCTTTATAATTTAGCTTTAATAAGCTAGTGATATCAATTAATCTCTATAGTCTCTCCTTTCCCACTGATTATAGCCTACGGGGACAGTGTATAGGCTAATCTGTCATCCTCTGTGTAGTCATTTGGAAAGGGACATTACAACGGGGGAGGAGCAAGTAGAGCAGTTGGGTTGGATATGGCCGGCATTGAGAAGTTGTTGGAGTTGGAGGGGAAGCGGGAGAATTTGGAGAGAAGGGCACGGAGGCCGATTTAGGATGAGATCAAGGGGCTAGCTTATGCTCAACTGCTAGAGCGCGAGAGAAAGCCTTATCTAAAGAACTATTGTAAAAAATATCCACCTCCCTGCATAGAAAATTCAATAAACCAGAATTAAACTTTACTATGAGTACCTCTTCAGAGTCTTGAATATGAAGTTGGATGCAGAATTTGGTGAAGATTTCAATGTATTGCTGCACGGACTAGCCTGAGAATTGGCGGAGCTACAACCAACGAGCCAAAAGATTCTGACGGTTGTCAGGAGGATAGAATCTGCTACGGAGCGCTTCCCAAGTGCCGATAGGAGGAGTAGAAGACGAGGCAGATGCCTGCAAATACACAATGAGCTGGGTCCCAATGGGTAGAGTATCCCACTAGGCCTGGGCAACGCCTTCCATTTGTAAGCTAGCAATCTGAAGCTTCTCTTCGTTAGAGATGCCGTGACGAGTGCTGAAGTATGTAGAGAGACTTCGAATCCACAATGTCCCCATTGATCTGCCCAGAGAACTTAGGAAGTTGGAAGTGAGCATCCAGTTGCAAAGGAGTTGGAGTTTGACGCTGCAATCTAATAAGCTCATGAAGAGCCAAAGCCAACTCTTGGATAGGGGAAGAGTTGACAGAAGAGGCATCATCCTCTGAAGTGCCCCTTCTTGGAGGCATGATCTTCATAAAATAATGTCGCTCCTATCCAGATTTGAAAGATAGGCCACTAATCTGTAGAGAGGAGGAGGGGAAAAACCCTAGCGCACCTTTGGACTGCAAACTGAGTGGAGAGGAGGGGGTTGCCCTAGCCACACCTCTGAAAAACTTGACATAACTGAGAGGAGGAGGGGGTTGCCCTAACGCACCTCTTGGGAGAGAGAGAGGAGGGTGAAAAGAAACCCTAGTGCATCCCTTACCTCCAGAAAAAAAATGCCAACCCTAGCGCATCCCAGTAAGGGATACGGGTTTGCTTGGATCTACCACTGAAATCTCTGACTAGTGGAACATAAGCACCTTGGACCGGTGCTCTAATACCATTTGATCTGCAATACTGCAAAGAAAGCCAAAGAACATTCATAGAGAAAGACAAAAATAACACATGACATGAGCAAACAAAATGAACCATTTGTTTTATTTAGTAGAATAGGCAGCCTTTATATAGAATAGGCTGAACATACAATGGTTCTGATCAAAAGTGGACCAATTCTAACTAACCAACAGCTAGAAAAGGTCCCAAACCCTAACAACTATCTTAGTTGACCAGTTCCTAGTCCTTGGGACTTGTGCCCAACCTACCAGGTAGAGATGTGCCCCATGTGGCCTTTGTGGTGAAGTGTGCTGCATCTGGAAGGAGGTGCACCTTTGTGGTAGCGCCCTTCTGGTCTGCCTCGAGATGTGTGCCCTTATGTAAGATCAGATTAAAATTTATTTATATAGAATTTTGCACATGAATCAGATAAGTAGTGATTATTTTAAGCTAAATCTGGTGAATTTCATTGCCATTGCGTATTCTGATATGCTTTGAACAAAATTGTTTAATGTGTCTCCTCCTCTTCAACTTGGGAAGTTCATATGAATCTGCTCCCAACTCCATCATGTTTTGTAGGTGGTCAGGAATTTAATTATTAAAGTCTTGGATGCCCTTATTCACTCCCACTGTACTGGTCCTAAGTTCTAACCTCATCAAGTCACTTTTAATCACAAATATATTCTTCCATGTTCTACTGTTCTCTAAATCCCTCAAGTCATCAATAGATTTACCTGAACCTGAAGCTCCTTTCTTCTTGACCTTCCTGGTCAGTTGTCCCGTTTCTAAACAACCTCATCCTCCTCATCAATAATAATTGTTTGCCTGCATTTCATTTCCTTTGAGACCATTCTTCTAGTCAAGTTGAGCCTGACAGGTCAAACTCACAGTTAATAGACTTAATAGATTGAAATGATTAAAAGATGTCTGCAGGTGATAGAAATTATTAAACTTTGCCCTGCTTCTAGAGTCCTATCTAACTCTCAGGATACCTATCTTGACCTTGAAACCTGCAATCGACAAATCAAGTGTAACTTAATTCCATAATGATCACTTGTGTAAGACATATCCTGCCATATAGCATAAATCCATCGAGTTCAAATTTAAAACTTCTATCACTAAGGCCGTCTTTCTTATAAAATCGTTATCTAATCAAAGCTGATAATATACCCATGGTCCCACACTAGGTCAACTTTGTGTAAGGTTAAATTAACACCTTTTTTTGACTTGAGAATCATAAGTTAAGATAAGATAAAATAATTGTATTAATGTTTGACAGATGACAACAAAAGTAGGTCAGTGGAACTGAAAGGTACATCCAGTTACATAAGGTACAACATGGCAGTGTGAAAGTAACTCCTCGAAAGATGCTGAAATCAGTAACTCCTTGATCTAAGTTCATGATTATCAACCAAACCTCTAGCTAATCAAGCTAATAAGACTAATAATAAAAGCATAAAAGTTATTGACTTCTTACATGAAAAAGGTTAAAGCTTTATCTTCTCAAGTTCTTGAAGTAATGCAATGATTTTTTTGTACAAAATTAGCTTTGTCCTGTTATTAGATTTTATTTCACACTTTACAATGCAAAGAATAACTTAGAATTTCTCAAGATTATCATTTCTTTGCACTCAAGGTTGGAACATAATTTAGACCTTGTGTCAAGGCCAATGATTCAACTTCATTATTTGTCAAGGTCTCAATCCAATTCCATGGGAGAATATCAGGTTACCTTTGGAATCTTTGATGATACCTCCTATCCAAGAAGGACACGGGTAGCATTTAGAGGGACCATGAAATGTAAAATAATTTAATCATCTTAATAAATACTTGTCATGGTATCTATATATAAACCTCTCATCAATTGCATTTCAACTATTGTAGCCTCTAAGGGATGTGTTTTTTTACCGTGCCCTTTTCAAAATTGGATATTTGGGATTCCTTACCTGGGAAGCTACTTTTTGTTGTTTATGGTCTAACCTTGTTTTAGTTGATCTTGTTTGAGGCTTTGACAAGTCTATACCTCAGGAACTCTCTTCTCATTTTACAAACTTTTATCTTATAGAAAAGAAATCTATATATTACTTTGCTTTGAAAAGGACCCTAGGTTTAGGTATGGTGCTTTTGTTTGTCAATGTGTTTAATGTAAATCACTTAGTTCCCTGATGTTTCTTTATCCTTAATTCACAATACTTTCTCCCCACACTTATATCTATGTGGAATTACTAGCATGATCAAGATACAAAAGCAGTTTGGTTTTTAAATTGGACTGAAGTTTTTGTTAATTTGCAATTGCTTTTCACTTAAAGCAAGTTATATTATTGCCTTCACTTTTTATTTGCATGCTCAAGTTTTATTTGCACTCTCCGTTTGTATTGCCACTTATGTATTGAGCAGTCCTTTTGACCTTGATAAGCTCTCAATCACAAATACACAAATGACACAAAGGATACCCTAGAGAAACCCACATGGGAAAAACTCCAGCTTTGAAATGGCTATCTTGCTCTTGTATTTTATTAAAAGGTGCTTTTACAATTGCAAGGCTCTCTAGCTCAAGAACTTAGGAAATACAAATGGCAGTGCCAACATTGGCTGTTGTATGTAGATTTCTTCCTCAGACTTGTCAATTGGCCTTGGCATGGTCACTCTCTTCGGTCTTTGCAAATTGTGCAATTTGGCATCAACCTTCATCAATGGATGAATCCTATCTTTCCTTTAGTCTTCTAACCATACTATTTAACCTCTTTTGACTCTCATTTGATGAACCTTTCTTCCATCCTAAATACACCCTTTTATCCTTGCAACATTGGGTATGTGGAAGGCCAACAACTTCTACAATTGTTTCCAGAAATGTGATCAAATAAACAGTTACAATCCCCCCCATCTTGGCGTTTTGAATGCTGCTACATTCAAGTCCTTTGATCTTTTCTTAGATTGCCATGTGCCATCAATTGATGTTTTGGTAGCTGCGGGAGGATCTTTCCCTCCTAGATGACCTTTCTTAGATGCAGAGAAGATTCTGGAAGCAAGAGATCCATTGAACTATATTGAAATACCCTAGAAGAGAAGTCGGCCAGAAGAATAAAGTAATAATGAAAAGACACCTGTCTAGAGAAGAAGTCGACAAGAAATTAGAACCATAAGCTGCAATATTCTCAATCTCAATAAGTCATCAAAATCAAAACGCACATAGATACTGAGTCAGAGTCATTGATACTATAGGTGGGAATACCAATGGCAAGTATGAAATAGCCAATAGGGTAGATAATAGAACCGTAGATGGAAGAATCTCATAGCTCATGAGTCGCGACTATCGATAGTCCTCCATGTCATAGTCATCAAGATTAGCATCACTACCAATGCTCTCTCCTCCATCCTCCTCCTCCTCCTCTATATCTAATGCAATATGTGCATCTGTTGGTGTGGAGGATGACCCATTGAGAGGATCACCATCATCAAAAGTGACCGGCTCTACCACTGGTTCATTTAGATCCTAGTTAACTATGCCAATTCAACACTATTGTCCAAACCCATATCGTCATGAAACACATCCCACATCTTTGTCTTTCCCATCAATCATTCTTCTCTCTGCATGTAAATAAGACGAAGGTTGGTGTGCACATACACCACTAAGTCACCTGACACGACAACAAAGATAAGAGTTCAACATAAGAGTTTATACTTGAGTGAAGGGTACATTTTTACTAAGGTCATGACAAAAGAGTTCAACAATCATTGCCACCAACATCGAGGTACATAAAGGCTTGGTGCTCTTGATTAAATGCCAGTTCCATATCGTCATGATAGAATCCAGTGGAAACATTGAATCCTGCCAATCTTGAAATCTTGAAAACCATTGAGTTTGCTGAATTTTGAATGGGACCTAAAATTCTACTTTCTCCATATGAAGTGCAATGAGGTTGGAACCACTCTCAAACATCCTAAAACAATTAATGGTAATGTTAAAAATTTAAGTAAAAGGATTATCTTTTCTTTTTACTTTAAGAATTTAATATTACCATTAATTACTAGGGTGGGTGAAATGGAGGGGGTTGGGACCTCTTTAAATAGCATTAGTAGGGCAAAATAACCATCAATTGCACACCTCACACCTCACAACTCCAACTTGCATGTGAAAACGAGAGCCCGAGACCTTTCCTATGCATGACACATGTCTTGAAATTGGGACATGTGCAAGGCACATGTCGAACATGGATTTGGGACGTGTCCTATGCACAGGACACATCCCAAATCCGTGTCCGACACGTATCCTCACGAATAGGTGTCCCCATGCTGGATATGCGACACAAAGGGCTAAATGGACGTGTAATGTTTCATAGCATGTGACTTGGCAAATAAAAAAATATTGGCTCAACACAAGACCCATTTTATCTTAAGGGTCAAAGTTGACATGTGACTTGGCAAATAGAAAAAATACATAATTTCCATGTATATATATGTGTTTTTTTTCCAAAGAAAAAATCCTTGTATTTGATATTTCAGTAGGAAATCAGAATACACATAAACTTTCCTTTTGGCTCAGTTCATCTTCCCTGATACTAACCTAGACATATACTTTTCCTCTTCCAAAATAAATCCATCCAGGATTCATACATAGCCATACCAAATCAATCTAAACAAAAAAACTAACATAACCAAAATTGTCTTTAACCTCCACAAAACAAAAGTCTTTATCTACCCCAAGACCTATCAAGTTTCAACCAAACGTTAGAACAGAGACAACTGAGTAGTTTCCATTAATGTATATATATGTGTGTGCGTGTGTGTATTTTCTGAGAAAAACCTCGCAGGGAAACCCAAGGGATGCTTGCCCACATTTGTGGATGGCATCCCTGGTAAACCTGTAAGTGTAGACTAGTGTATCTAACCCAGGGGGTTAGTACTGGGCTCTTGCTGGAAAGGAACATTGGTGACAACTGTTTGAGCGAACCCCTTGGGCTACCTAATTTCAGATACACACACACACACACTTCTTTACTGCAAAAGTTGCATTTGACCATGCTTCTTCGGATTGCTGTGCAGTAGTTCCAGGGAAATCCTTATCTGCAAAAAATGTTCCACTAGCAATTAAAAAATTAGCTCTGAACACGAGCTCTGAAATGTGCCCTAGCTCGGCCCCATCTGTGAAAAAATCAGCTCTGATAATGTAAAATACCCATTAATTTTTTTGGAAATTTATCTCAGTTTGTAATGTAGATGATTTGTCAAATACTTTGCTGTATGGTGTTATGGGATGTTTGCTAGTGTAGAAGTTTTTGTTAGCTTTTTGGGTAGCTCGGACAGGTACTTCCGCATTGGTGGTGCCTGGCATGCTGGTTTTTATGTAATGACTAAAGTGACTTTTGTAAGGTTGAGTGACTTAAGTGATTTAAGTCATCTCAATGAAAGATTAAGTCGTGACCGTTAGATCGTGAGATCCAAGATCTAATCTTGACCATTGAGATCTAGGGTTAAGGTTTTAGTCATTAGGGGATTAAAAAAACAGATCCAAGGAGAGGGAGAGGCACACAATGGGTGCATAGGAGCAAGAGGGAGTCTTGCTCATGTACTTGTGTCTGAGTGGGCAGGGCTGAGGAAGTGTGAAGGGTAACAAGAGAGATAACAGCCAAGTGGGCTAGGCTATCTGCTACATCATTGCATTTTTCTGATGGGCCATTATCCCGGGCTGGGAGCCTAGGGTGTTCAGCAATAAAATCAAACTCAGAACTAGTTTTCCTGCAAGAGTTTTTCAAGGGGTGTTTACCCGAATCTCGTGTGCAAATGTGTTTGGTTTTTGTTTTATGCTTCCGCTTATATTTTCGTTGAGTAACTTAGCTGTGCTATAATTGAGTAAATTAATTTTGCTCGGAATTAATTGTCGTGTGCTAGGTTAGCAGATTTCAACAGTTTTTATATTAGTTTGCAGCTCCCTTGAAAAATATCTTTGGCACCCAAATAAAATAGGACAAGAAGCTAAAATAGTAGTTACTCCGCCCTGCTGTGCTTAATGATAAGAAACCAATATATGAAGATGCAAGATAAATATTCCTTTTACTATTTGCAACAACCAACATACAATCAAATAACCAACAACAGTACAGTAACAAATATGCAGAACCTTATATATTCTTTCTGTAGGCTGTCTTTACATTTAATTGAGATGATTGGGCCTGTAAATGGCTGCCAAATCAGCTCAAACTTCCAGCAAATCGTATCCCCAATAAAATCAGGCTCTTCTGCAAGAGAAACACGTCCAACAAATGAAGAAGTTGCCCCACACACATCAAATCAACCCTACACTCCTAAACTCTGCCACCATAAGAGAATACAACCCAACACTTAAGGGAAAACGACCCAAATCTGAAATGATTTGCCCAGCAAGGAGAAAACTCGCCTTCGTTGGCAAGAGACACAGCCAGTGAGTGTAATTCGGCCCCAATCAATAGAAAACTCTGTCAACACTCAAGGAAAATGCCCTTTAGCCAATAACTCGACCCAATAAGGAAAACTTGACCCCAAATGAGAGGGTATGACTCAACACTAAAGAACTCAGCCTCCTCCAATCAAGTTCGACCTCTAGAAGCCAAAAGCTCAGCCACTGCAAAGAGAAAACTCAGCCACACAAAAGGAAACTTCGCCACCAAGATCTCCTCCCTTCGACCAGCTAGGGTAGATGGTCTCACCACCGAAACCAATCTTCCAATCTCTCTAGGGTTTTTCGTCCCAAGAGCCAAAACTACAAGAGCTCTCTCAATTTTGTTTTAGAAAATAACAATATGCATAATGAGAGAGGGTGCCTTCATTCCTCTTATATTTCCTTGTTCACCATTTTGTTGACTCTTTTTACCCTTTTACACTTGAGTGACTTTTTAATTTAACTTTAGTAAAATCACTTTATTAATTTATTAACCCTTTTTACTCCAAAAAGTGATTTATTTATCCTCTCTATTTAGAGCTCTTCATCTCGGTTCCAACGAGCTATTACACCAAGGTATCCCTCTTAGATAAATTACTAAAAAGACAACCTTAGTGCAATTCATTAAATAATGCTCATTAATACTTCCAAATTTACGGGGATAGTCAAAATGCTCTGGAACTGAAACCGACTGCACATGAGTGATCCCGATGATTAAGGATAATGAGCGGGCCTCTGAAAGAATCATATAACTCCTCCAAACCCATAAGGTCATCTACAACTACAGAGCAAGGGAATCCAAAAATGGGGACATTACAATCCTCCCTCCCCAAAGATTGCTTGTCCTCAAGCAATGCCATGACAACCCTATGATCAACAAGCTGAACCAAAGTGAAACTAAGAATGATCCCTGGGTCCCAAATCCATTTGAAGGATATGGAGCACCTACCGCTCACAATACTGTCCTGCAATGTACTAACACAAGAGGCCCCCAGAATATCATCAATTAGTAGAGCAAACAGATACTGTAAATTCTCAGTCCACCCTTCATAGAATATCCCACCTAGGAAACCAATCCACTGCTCCATATGAATAGGCTCGTGAAAGTAACAACTGACTCTCCCATCTGTACTAGCTGCCAAACTGTCAACCCATAAAAATCCCAGGGTCGCATGCTATCACCAGAAAGGACCCATCATGCTGGCGCTGCACCACTCTGATCATAAATATCTAACCATCCTGCCTAGATTGCATCCTCCACTCCTACAACCCCAAGATGAAATGGCTCAAAGAATCGTCCCCACTATCGAGAATCATATCCTGCCAATGTATCTCAGTGAAGTCCCAAGCTGTAATCTCTCTGCCTGACTCAATCCTGGGCAACAGAAAAGAGAATCTTCCCAACCATAACATATAAACTTCAACATATCTCCTCATGTCGCTCCTAAATGAATCTAATCAAACACTGTCAAGGGGCAGGTATAGAAGATGTCAACCAAACTAACTCTAAAATCAGACATCCAAGAGAAGTGTATGTGGTCACAAACTGATAAGGCATTAACGACACTTAATTTCCAAGTGTCAAAGGGAAAATCCCTAATTAATACTTCAACACTCCTAGTCTACTGTAATCATTTAGACATCCTCTGGAAAATCTCCCAACACATTGTCCGCAAAGTCCCTCCATGCGAACCTCTCTCGAACTTGCCTATAAGTGGTAAAATCACCAGGGTGCCAAACTAGCTTGTATGATGTGAAACACCATCTACTTGTAGCATTGATAAGGCAGGCAATCATAAGCTACATAAACCCGATCAACTCCTCAAAAGACCACTCCTTCAAGCAACCAATCCTAAGCATCCCAAGAGTAAACTTTGGAAAGCGAAAACTGGCCATCTCATCTGTATCGATTGTCAAAACCCTCTGCGTCATACCTCTCCTCAATCACTTTCAACTCTGAATGCTCCTCGTGCGGGATTGGCACAAGAGGCTCCTCCCTCAAATCACGGGTGCCACTCATGCCCTCATGTGTCATGGTTGCCAAAGATGATGGAGTGTCTACTGTAAGTGATGAAAAGCATGTCAAACTCAATTGGTAACAAAGCTCCTCAACCTCACTTTCCTTGTCTTTGTTGAAATAATGTAACTGCGAAGAGCATTCTTATTATTTTGTTATTGGATTAAATCCCCATTGTGGATTAATCATGTCATTATTATTATTTTTATTGTTAGGTTAATCCCCATTGAGGATTAACTAAGTCGGTAATTG
>ML776729.1:1222736-1233432 GCA_009831015.1 Picea engelmannii
ACATGAAGATGAATGATGATGATAGCATAACATCATACTTTGTGAGGATCTCCCAGTTAAGAGATCAACTACAAGCTATTGAAGAGATCATTTCAAAGAAGGAATTGGTAAACATAGTACTCAATGGTCTTCCCAAGACATGGTATGCATTTGCCGCAAGCATGAACACAAGGAAGGAGTATCCTACATTTGAAGAACTTTGGACTTGTTGTGCTCAAGAAGAATCTGGGATCAGTGCAAAAGAGAAACCCCAAAAGAAGTACGATGATCAAGCCTTCACAACAAGATTCAAGAATTTCAGGAACAAATGGAAGCTTGGTTCAAGAAGGAAGCCAAATCAAGAGAAATATATTTAAGAAATACAATGCTTCAACTGTCAAAAGTATGGTCACTACAAGAATCATTGTCCCGAGCTAAAGAAAAGGAAGGAGAAACACGAAGCATCAGTTGCCGAAGAAAAGGAATATACAAAGAAGACTAAGCAGGATGAAAGATACTTCTTCTTCTGAAGGTAACAATACTCTTCTTAGTTCTTGTACATATCTTGGTTGCATCGTTTCTGTACATATCTTGTATATCTATCTCTTGGAAGATAATGTGTTCCAAGAAGAACTATATCTATGGAAGAACAACAAGATAATGATTGCTATCATTATACAAGTTAGATAATACACATGAAAGGATGAAATACATCAAACAAATTATGTGGAAGCTATTACAAGATAAGCCGAAATCAGAATCAATCATGAAGAGACTTAGAAGAAGCAAAGACAGAAAGAAGTCAACAATCAAGAGGAAATTGGAGAAAGACTTATGACGTTTTGCAGAAGACAATAAGATGGCAGCGTGGACTTTGTTAGACGGAGGGAGCCGATTATATGCACTCATACATGAAGCAAGGATTAGGAGGGAGCCTAAGTCACCTGACACGGGGACACAGAGGACACAAAAATACGAGTATCCGACACATGCACGATGACCCCCGGAAATAGGACACGGAGGACACGTTATATATATATATATATATATATATATATATCAAAATTTAAATTATGAATTACACATGCAAAAATGAAATAATTAAATTGTAAACAGTTACATGATGATGATACAAATTCAATAATACAACTAGTACTAACTTAGTAACTACTAAGTTACTAAGTTATTAACATAAATGATGACATTGCCAACTCAACATTGTTGTTCAAAGTTCAAACCCATAACCCTAGAAGAGGGTCGAATTTCAGACCACACACTTGTGTGATGAGTCAATGATGCTAAAATGAGAGTTTTCTCTCTCTATTTATACAATATCAATGACCTTTAATTAAAATTAAGTCATAAAAAGGTCGACAGGGCCAATTTACATTTAAAATCCAGTTTTTACATAAATGACATTAATTAAACCCTAAAATCATATCCAAGGGTGACATCATGCCCTTCTAGGGTGACGTTAGGCCTCAAATGCAGAACGTTTGGCCTCTAAAGGCCATGAATGCTATCACACGTGCCAACTAGCACATAACTGCCCTCATAAGGGCAAATCCTAACTCTGAATCACGTCAGGGTCATAATGATGACATCATGTGCCCTCAAGGGTCAACGTCCAGGTGGAAAGGCAAGACCCCTCTGGGTCTAGGCCTGCCAGAGTGTCTTGGGGGAAACGCCCTTCTTTCTTCCTGGTGCAAGCCTCTGGTGTCTCTCTGCCCCTGGTTAGGGTCACAACATCCATCTGTGGGCTTTCAGCCCCATGGAGGTTCGAGCTAATCATTCGCCCATATGTACCTGTCTACCGGGCAAAGTCCTGCAGCAACAACAAGTACGCCCTCCTGGGGTTCATAAGTCATATGGATCATAGCAATGTTAATCACGTCTAATAATCAAATTACCCAAACATATGCATCAAAGCCCCCTTTACCCAGACAAATGCTCAAAGATGTTATGCAATTTAACAAGTCAGGTTTGGAGAGGGTCTCATGATGTTCTATTGGGCTAATCCTCTTTAAGTTCGAGGTGCTTCCCAGGTGAGAGCCAATCTAGGTCATGTAAGTGTGTGTGAGGTGACATGGGAAGTGTTTGGGCATATGGTAAAGTGATAACAGGGAAATGTAGGTCTTACCTATGGGTTCCTCTGTAGAGGGCGAGCTGCACCTTATCATGGATGCCATTGTTTCCTAGCCCATCAATGCCTTTTATTCTTAGTCTTATTGCTTTTTCTTTTGTGCTTCAAGGGAAGAGTTGAGGGACACTGTCCTGGCTTGGTGACTAGAGGTGACAACGTTACCCACAAGCATTTCACGAAGATGAGAAGGGTGGCTCATGATGAGACCCCCTTTCTCCTGGCTATGCCACCAAGAGCCACTACCTTGGTTTGGTGACCATATAGATGGTAGTGTCATACCGCTACATGCCCATGGTCCTAATAGGCCGACTCATGATGAGACCTCCCATCCACCAGCTAATACCTTGAGTGTTAATTTATCTTACGGGTTCCCTTTTCTTACTGAGAATCCTTTTATTGCTTTCTCAGGAATCCTTGGGCGAAGCATCTCAAAGGTTTTATTTTGGCTTTTAACTCTTGCCAGCTACTTTTACCCTCAGGGCCTTTAGCCCCTTCTTCCCACAAGGCAAGGTACAACCATTCCTAGTGTGGCAAACCCAATGCCTAAACAAAGGTAGGGGGAAAATGAGAGGAGTAAGGATGGAAAGTGGTAATTATGGAGGGAATGGACGATGACCTTTCATAGACCCACCCAGTGGCAACCCATCCTAAAGGGAGATCAACTTACTAGGGCATCATGTCACCCTCTTAGGTATGAGCATGCTAAAGAGCATAATTTCCAAGCAAACGTTATGAAATGAAGGAGAATTCAATGCAACATATTCAAGTGCTTCAACAATCAGAGTGACACATACCATGATTCCCAGACTCATTACCTCATGGAGCAAGACTTACTGCTACTTCAGGATCTGGCTGGAGGGATGGATACTATTCCTGCTGATAGATGGGCTGCACTGAAGAAAAGATGGGCCCTCTGGGGCCATGCTCAAGTCATCCGACTCTTGACACTCCATGTCTAGGACCTTTGGGCCTCGAGACATGACCTCCTTAGATATCCCTAGGATAGGGGATAACAATAACCACTTTGGCACACTTCTCTAGGTTGCCTCCTTATTGTGCATGTGGTATTGGGAAATTGGTGAATGATTTTGGAAGACCTCTAGGGTGGACCTCTCCTAGATGATCTCTCATCATTATTGCATGGATATTTCAGTTACACTTGGCATTATTTCATCCATCTTGGAGAGCACCCTCACCTCTTTGACGTGGCACATATGTATTATTCTATTGGAGGTTGTTTGGAGGGGTGTTAAATTTATAAGCAGCTGCAAGAGCCATTCTCCTGGAGGATGGCTAAGACCCTAGACGAGATCTAGGGCCCCCAGTGCACTCCTGGGGTACTTGGTCTGGGACCAAATAGTCAGTGCCATGGCAAAAGACCCTTGTGAGGGCCCCCAGTATACGACTGGGGTTCTTGGTGAATAACCAAGCAGTAAAAACCCCTGAGAGGCCCCCCAGTATACGACTGGGGTTCTTGGTCTAGGACCAAGCAGTTAAAGCCCCTAGATAAGCCTAGGGCCCCTGGAAATGTCCAGGGTACCCATGCATACCGCATGGGTTGATCCTTGGTCTTTGACCTTGGTGGATAAGACCCCAGAAAAAGTTCTGGGGCTACTTGATCCTCTATCAAGTATTTTGATGGTACATGACCTTCCTTGAAGAAGGACATAACCACATGAGGGATAAGTCCCATATGCAGTGATGATAAAGTAATAGGTTCACCATGTTAAATGAAGGAATGAGTATTGCCACCTAGCTAACCCTCTTTTACCCTTGCATGTTTGGTTTGGGGTTTTGTTGTTTTATTCAAGGGTTAAAAATAAAGTTAAAATTAAAATGTTTATTATAACATGTTTAAATTGAAATTTAAACATGTTATTTTAATTGTTTTATTTTAACCCTTGCCTTAGCCTAAAACTATAAATTAAACCCCCCCCCCTCACCTTTCACTCACCTTTTATTCTTCAAGTGCAAGCGCTGATCTATCTCTTCTATCTGCGGCCCTCCTTGGTGATCTCTTGCTGTGTGCGGCCTCCTTTTGTTTGCTGTGGGTGACCACCTAGCTGTGGCCTCCTTTGTTGTTGAAGTTTCTCTAGCAGCGGCCTGTTTGTTTTGTTGCAGGGCTATTCTTTGAGGGTTGAGGGTGCGGCCTCTTCTCTTTTTGTTGCTGTCTGGAGTGGCTGCTAGGTGTGGCCCCTTTTCATTGTTGCAGGCTGAGTTTTATGGGTGCGACCCCTTCCTCTGTTCTGTTGCATGAGGTCCCTAGTGTGCGGCCCCCTTTTGATTGTGTTATTTGCAAGGTTGAGTGAAGAACCTTCTTGCTGCGGCCTCCTCCTATTTGCTGTCTGGAGTCTCTAGGGTTACAGCCACCCTTTTGCTTGCCATCTGAAGTGGCAAAACTGCAGCCTACTATCACAGCTGTTTGGTAAATGCTGTCCACTTCTTAACTGTGTTAAAACCCTAGGGTACAGCCTCCTATACCCTGCTGAAATCAAGTTCATACACTGTCACCTTGTATTGAGTTTTTGGTTGAGGGTTTGTTCCTGTGAGGGTTTCTAGTTCAATCCTATTGTGGCAAGAAAATTCCTTCATTCATTGGCATGAGATCCATGATAGATCTATGAACTGAACCTTTGTCTGAGCATACAAAAAGGGTTGTACATCTCCTATGGTTATTGTTTTTCTTCAAAGGTAAGGCTGCTGTACCAGGTAAGCTGCCTACTCATCTCTCTCAGATCTGGACTTGATTTTACTTCAGAATCGTTTTAACCTAGTTAGCATTGAGTAGATCTGAAGCTACACTTTGAATTTACAAGCTATTCTATTGTGTAATGATCAGACTAGTTGTTAGATCTAAAAATCTGTGTATAGCCTTATAGATCTATTGTACTGTTCAGTCTTATCCAGATCTGTTCACTGTTACATCAGCAGAGTACTTTCTCATTAGATCAGAGTACTTTCTCATTAGATCTGAGTTTCTATTCTCATTAGATCAGAGTTTCTATTTCTAAGTTTATTGCTGTCTCTCTTAGATCCAAATTCTAAGTGTTCTAACTCTGTTGATTTATAGATCTAGCTGTTTTGATCACTGAAATCAAAAAGATACTATTGTTTTGCATTTTTACCCTAATTCTAACAAGGGGCGTGTGGCACATGAGGAGGACAAGTGTCCCCTTGCATGCACCTAGAGCTTGAGGAGGGCCACACACGATACATTGCATGCATTTACTTGGTCTTCTTTTTATTCTTGGAGCTTCATCTTGGAGGGTGCACATGCAGACGAGATATTTTATTATTTGTTGAAACCATAGCATGGTCAGAACCCTAATTCACCCTTATCTCCTTGGATTTATTTTGTTGGAGGTTACAACCACTCCTTTATTATATTATTTCTTTGATTTCTCCCATGGAGCTGGTTGTGGAGCACTCTACTAGGAGAATTATTGAATATTTTACTCATTCATGCTCATTTTTAGTGGTGTGCTCCCTCTCTTGGAGCTATATCTTGCACAATACCTCATATTTTTAGATAGGATGACCATCATTGGAGAGAGGAGAAATTAGTGAACATAGTTGGCAAGTCAACTTTGGTCAGGATCTAACTAACTCTATTATTTTATTATTGTTGGATTAGTCATGGAGTTAGTTAGGAAAATAATGCATTTTATTTTTAGAAAGATTTAGCTCACTCTATATAAAGGAGCTTTCTCTCCATTTCTTTGGTGATTGGTGAGTTGGGAGTCAAGAGTTAGAGAAACGATGAATTATTTTAGTTTAGGAGTTGAAGCTTGATGGAGCTCCCTTGTACTATGAAGATTGATGACTAAGGAAGACGTGAGGTATAGCTTTCTATTTTGGTGTATGGTTTAATACTTTCATTATTGTGAAATTATATAGAATTTTTTCTTGTTGACTCCATTAGCCCATGATTGATAGGCATTGGTTTCCTTTCATCTCTTTTCATTCCTTGTTCTTGTCCTTCATTTTCCTATCTAGTCCTTATCCTGTTTCATATATTATGACAACCATACATTTTGTTAAGTCTTACTCTTCCTATATCACCTAGGGACATCCACTACATAGCCTTAGCAATCTTATTAGGGATACCCCCTTGAGTTGGAGGAGATCCAACCTAAAGAGAGAGGAAGAGATACTGAGGCGATAGTGGGTGGCCTTTCTAAGTTGCACAAAACTAACACCTTGGTGATTGGGACTTTACACTTTTGTGGTTGCTGGATTTTGTTATAACACTATTCAAAAAGAAAACTTGATAAAATAATGACAAGGAAGTTCAATCAGAAAGTAAAAGCATGTGGGGCATTTTATTGAGATTCAGAAAGAAAGGCAGTGTCTTGTTTAGAAAAGATGATATACAAGGATCGGTATGGATCATTAGACTACATCTATTGGGGAATGGATCTCCAATTATATTCAGGTTTATAGCTAGACGAGGGTTCAAGTTTTAGCAATGGTTAATAAAGTGTTTGGTACAACTAAGTGAAATAACTGTAGGAGATGTCTTCGCTGAAAATGATGATGCGATTCTCCAATAGATCTAGTAGTGGAAAGAATGTATTATTTTGGCTGTAAAATAGGTCAGATTTCTATCTCGAGGATAAGTGGATATAAGGAACATTTGAAGAGATGGGTTTTTTGCTTAAAATATTTAACATATTGTTCATGAGCCAGTCTAGAAAGAAACTGTTGAATTTTTATTGATGAGATCAAGGACATGTAGTTTATTTCTGTTTTAGCATAAGCTACAACTATAACAATGCAGCAGTACAATCCACTAGCTGCAGTACCAAGATCACAAGAAGAATAACCATGCACAAAAGACACTAGAAATTATCCTGGGAAAACCCTTCTCAATCAAGGGAAAAACCCAGCAATCCTTTGCTATATTTGCCAAGAGAAGATCCTCCACACCAGAAACCCTATAGCACACAAGAGGGTGCTTCTATGACTAAGAAAGATGGCGCCTAAGAGAAGTGCGCACTTCAGTCCTCCTAATTTCAGACCATGCGTTTTTTGTGTATGAGAGAGATGATCCACAATGGGGATCTATCTCTTATTTATACAAGACCTAGCACATCAAATAGATGTGTCTATTGGCACAATAGGGCCGACTTCTATATCTCAATGATATAATTAATCTTTACACAAATATTAATTATCTTTACATGGTGGGGCCGACTTGTACCTTTTACAATACAATTTAGGGTTACACAATAATCTTACTCTTACACAATATAGCAAGGATCTCTCACATCCTCTAGTGCTCAGCCACTAGGGACATGTCCACCTGTGCTCAGCCACAGGTACGTCACTCTCAATAGATCAACTCAACTAAGTCCATAGGAGTACCATCTCAAGTCGACTCAACTAAGTCCATAGGAGTACCATCTCAAGTCGACTCAACTAAGTCCATAAGAGTCTGATAGGAGACCATCTCAAGTCGTATCAACTCAGTCCAGAGGAGCACGACAAGAGACCACACGTCATCTCAACTCAGTCCAGAGGAGCACGACAAGAGACCACACATCATTTCAACTCAGTCCAGAGGAGTATGACACATCCATCACATGGGCTCTCTCACAGATCGTCTCAATTCAGTCCAAAGGAGAATGACCTGGAGGATGTCTCATGAAGCTGCAATCAACAACAGAAACAACCTAAATTATCCTAGAAAACTGACAGAAATTGATAAATATAATTTACTGTGACATTATGTCCAGTAACACTACTGCCTTTTACAGCTGATGAGTTTCAACTTTCATCAAGTGTGCCTCTTTGTTTGTTGTTCTGTTTGAATGTGTTCAAACATAAAAAAATTCTGTTGTGATATATAAGTATTGTCAACACCTCTCCTTTGGAATTGAAGCTTGCAAAGCTTAAAGCATTGAGATGTAGTCAGAACTTTGTTTCTACTTTCGACTGTTTAAAATTGTATAGAATATAGGCTAATTGTAAATGTAGGCTTTTTCTAAGGCACTCAACAGATGTCTCCACTTGTATTTGAATTGAAAAACACTGGAAGTCCACAATTCCTAGTGAGGGAAACATTTTAAGAATAGTGTGTGTCAAATGCATGTGCGTCTTGATGAATCACATCTTAGCCCCTCCAGTCAATGTTGAAAATTGTTTGGAGCATGCCTAAATCTGTTGAACGGTTGAGTCTTCTTGAATGATTTGTTGTCTTTATTAAAACAATACAGACAATGTAGTGAAGCCCAACTTACGGGGCTGTGTTTACAAAATGTTGCATGGTGTTTGGCATTCCATGTTGCATTCAATAGCCTCTTGTTCTGGTTTTATTGCATTATTGCTGGCACCAATTCCAAAGAGCAGTTTTAATTATCTTTGCTAAGATGTGATTGGGGTAATAGTGATGATGAAGCAGTGAAAATAGTTGGAGAGATTAATAATCATAAAATGGTGGGCTACACCTCAGGTACACCTGCCTTCTTTGAACAGGTTAACAGTTTGCTAAGCATATATTCCAATCAAAGTAATTTCGTAAAGTTGGCAGGATGTCCCAACTGGAAAGCCTATACCATATGCTGAAGCAACAAGTGTGTGGACTGAAAAGACAGAACAAAAGGATGGACTAATTGCTTGTGATATATCAAGTTTGGAATTGAAATGGCCGGAGGATAAATTAAGAGGATCCAATCAACACAAAAGTAAGGCACAAACTACAAATGCAAATCCTTCATATAGGTTGGGAGTTGATTTAGAAGATTTCTTTGGTAAATCAAAGTCACAGAAAGGTTCAGATATTCACAAGGAGTATATAATAACAACAGGCCAGGTACAAGATGTGGGGCAACATGCATCTGCTGAGCTTGTTCCACCAGCAAGTGAAAATGACAGTCACATAGACCTTTTTGCTACACAACCAAGCAGACAGAAAATACAAACAGATGTGGGGGATGATGGTTCCTTTCTTCCTTGGGAAGCTGATTTTCAAAGTGCCAAACCAGAACTCAATGTGCTCGGATTGAAGAGTCCAGACACATCTGCAGTGCCTTCTGCTGATTTTCCCTTTCATTTAACAGAGGAAAACAAGGGATCGGTCCTGGCTATATTCAGCCAATCTACAGTCAATGGTAAAGGCATGTCTGGAGACCAGAAGAGTGGTGCAAAACGCACCATGCATGTACAAAACAGCTGGCTTCAAGATGATCCTTGGTCAAGCATTATGACAAAGGAAGCATACGGAGGGAGCTCACAAATTCCTGAGGAAAGCACTGATTTCCAGGCAGGCTGGCCAGAAGCTTATCAAGATTCTTTTTCTGTTTCTACGTGGCAGCAAGGTGACAATTTTCAGAACAATAAATTAACTGCAGGAAATGTCGAAAATCATATAGCTGTTGAGAATGAAATGGTGGAGTTTGATACTCTTTTCCAGTCAAATCCAACATCCCAGATATTGAGAGTAGGCGAGGCAACAAGTGCAAATACTACCTTAACTGAATTCGACTTGTTCAATGGGTGTGTTACTAACTTACTACTCCTTTTATACAGTCATGGTATATATTCTGCTTGTTTGTTGAGTTTACAGCTTGCTTTCCATAATCTCTCAAGCACATTGTTCTCTTTAATTATTATTATGCCTCTATTGAAGCTATTTTTCTTTGCATTCATTATTCTGCACATATAAACTTACATGCTCTACTAGTTCTTCCTTTTGTTAAATTTCTTACATCAAGTTTAAAACATTATTCTTGTTATATGGTTTTTCTTGTAAGGGTAGAAGTTTCAGAAAGCTTTTTTTCTTTGATAACAACCCTTAGTTAAAGTTTAAAATTCAGTTGCAATTCCGTGAACAACAACACAGGTATCAACAGTTTATTAGCTATGGAATCTACTTTTACAATATAATGATGAGCTTGAAAATTTAGTGTGACTGAGTACCAGTCTTTCGGTGCTCTTTTTTCTGTTCAAGAAGTCCGAGAACTGGAATCCAGACACATTTATTTCAATGTCCCTCCTTTGATTGCTTTGAAGTTCTAGCTGACTAGGTCCAACACAAGTTTATATACCTGAGGTGGGTTAATAACGGGAACCTCCATCAAGTAAGATGAATCTAGCAGTTTCTCTTTCTTGCATTTAGTATATATAAACAGATATTGTCTATAAAAGCTAAAAGAGAAATTCAAGATCAATTGCACAGGTCTAGTTAAAGATTATTTGATTGGGATTTTCTTGAATAGCTTATGAAATTATGGGAAAGTGTAGTGTTTCAGTTCACATAGTACATGCTTTTCACTCTGATCTTGTAGGGAAACTGCATCCATTGTGTTTATGTTGTAGGAAACGTCAACATAAACACAATGGATGCAGTTTCCCCACAAGATCAGAGTGAAAAGCATGCACTATGTTAACTGAAACACTACACTTTCCTAGGACCGCATAAGCATGGTAGGTGTTAAATTTTAATGAATATTTGTACCTTGGACAAGTGGTTCCTATGGGTTTTTAAACTTTTACCTAGGAATGTGGTCCACAACTTAAAAGTGGGTCTTTTTCATAAAGTCACTTTATAAGTGGTAAAGTGAACTTTAAATT
>ML776729.1:1233881-1272881 GCA_009831015.1 Picea engelmannii
GTTTTCTGTACTTGTTTTGGACGCACAGAAACACACAAATCGAGGCAAACAACAACATTTATTGGTCCGTACAGACCGTACGGCCGCCGTACAGCAGCAGCATAAATCTGGGCACGTTTTTCAACAGTCCGTACAGTCCGTACGGTACGGCTGTCTGTGCACAGATTTCGAGGTGGCTGAGTTTGGGTTTCTTTCAGTAAATTTCAAGCACGAAAATCGAGGGAAGAGATAAGTACTTGCTGTTGGTTTTATTTTTGCTGATATGTAATTTCAGAAATTGAAGAAATAAGAAGAACTCCCCTCTCTCACTGGTTTTCCCCACACTGGGGTTTTCCCAGGGTCAATTGACCAAATATCATTGTGTCATTAAATGTGTGCTTGCTGATATAATTTCTGAGATTTAAGACAGCCATTGAAAAGATTATTTATTTCATGTGTTTCAGTCAAAAATTCATTTTAATATTTAATGCATATTAATGTCTGCAAATTTCATTAATATTGGGAATGGGCATTAAACATTTGGAGTGATAAGGAGTGATTGAAACCGGGATTGGGATAAATTGCAGAAGTGAGAAAACACTCAGAAAAATCAACAGTAGGAAACATCAACATAAACAAAATGGATGAAGTTTCCCTACAAGATCAGAGTGAAAACCTATCTAACTGCAAAAGCCTGAGAACTGTTATAGTACATGCGTACAAAATATAAACAGTGGCTAGAAAAGATAAAAAAGAAATGCAAGACCAAGTGCCCAAGGATGATTGAAGATTTTTTGACTGGCATTTTCTTGAATAATTTATGAAATTATGGTAAAGCGTAGTGTTTCAATTAACATGGTACATGGCAACATGCTTACAAAATCAGAAAAATAGGTCTGGAATTTTAAGGAAAAGCAGGATCAGACATTCTTTGAAAGCAATCTATAGACACTGAAAACTCACAATTTAAGGAAATAAGCCTTATTTTCGAAAGCATTTGAAGGATTAACTCGTACTTGTGAATCATGAATAATGTCTAAATTACAGGTTGCTTTGTAATGATGTAAACCACACATAAAAGTCTATGTATAAATCAAAGACGAGGACAAGGAGAGAAGCTAGGGATGAGGATCAAGGTGAGAGATTCATGGAGATATTGTTGGAGATAGTTATGGAGATGGTTGAACTGAATATGTAAGTATGACATGGTTTTAATGGTCACCTAAAGCTATATAAAGGGACCAATTGTACAATAGAAGCATACAGGGGAATGGATTGGGGAATGAATTGATTGAATAGAATTTCTCCTCCGGGGTTTTCTTTAGTGTAAATTCCCTTGCTTGATGTTTGATTATATTCAATGCTGAGTTGTAAACCCAACATTTGGTATCAGAGCCAAGAAGACATCTGTTGCATGTGAAATAATTTGATGAAAAGACCAACGAGAAGCATGCAATAGAATAAATATTGATTTTTTTGTGTTGCTGATCGGACAGTGGACTGGGTAGTTTGTGTGAGGTGAAAACAAGAAAAGTTGAGAGATCTGAGATAGAGTTCGTGCACTTGAAGAAGATGCTGTCGATGAAAAACTGTAATCTGCGACTCTGGAGAAAGAGCAGGCTACTGTAGATATTGAAAATGAAAAGCCAGTAGATTCAGCTGAGCCCAAGAAAGATGTTGTTAATTAAAAACTGTCAGCCATGACACTGGAGCAAGAGCAGGCTATTGTAGATATTGAGAACGAAAAGTTATTAGATTTAGCCCCGTTGAAGTAAGATGTTATCAATGAAAAACTGTCATTGGTGGCCCTGGAGCAAGAGCAGTCTATTGAAGATATGGAAAATGTAAATGCCTTCAAGAAATCTGCCATGGTGAGCCAAGACAATTCAATTGTTACTTCAACAGAGGCTGAGATTGATCAGGAAAAAATTGCTGAGAAATGTGCAGCCCCTGTTTCTGATAGGAATGAAGCTGAAGGAAATGTAAGCCACGATTTAACACAGGAGACAGAGGAGTGTCATGACAATGACGAGATGGAGTTCACTGTGGAGGTACCTTCACAGATGATATCTCATGTCATATAATAAAACAATTTTGCCTTCAAATGAGAATGCGGATGGGGAAGAAGAACTTTCAGCAGCTGCTGAAGAAACCCCAAGCATAGGCAAGACGGTGGAAACTGTTAACACTTTAGAAGCTGATGTTAGTGTCCAGAGTGAGGACCTTGCTGCCAAAGAGGAATTATTGCTTCCAGAACTCAAGCAGCCAGTTGAAGTTTAGGAATTGACTCTCTGATGTGGTGAAATTTCACAGGAAACCGAGTCTGACATGGCCAATATAGAAGATAAGCCCAGCATTGACTCCAAGTGCCTTGCAGACAATAAGATTGAGGATGCATATGTTGTTAACACAAATGAATCAGAATCAAAGATTTTGCAGTGTGAAAACCCTAGCTAGGGAAAACAAGAAAACCCTAGCTCAACCAAGGAGCTACAACATGCAATAATTACTCCAAGTTTTCAAGTCAAGATATCCTCTTCTCTTCTTCTCCACCAATTATACCCTAGGGTTTAGGGTTTTATCACAAAACCCTAATATGAAACCTCCAAGGGATAAACCCTAACCAAAGACCTCCAAGATGCTCCAAGATACTTTAAGAAGACCAAGAAACCCTAGTGACTTTGAGAGAGAGAGAGAGAGAGAGAGAGAGAGAGAGAGAGAGGCATCAAGTACAAGTGAAGACCAAGAGAGAGAGAGAGGCATCAAGTACAAGTGAAGACCAAGAGAGAGAAAGAAGTGTAGATTTTAACCTTGTACAATTAATTATTGCAAATAGATTCTTAATAAACACAAAAAAGATATAATGGCACACACACATATTACATAGATATTTTACCCTGGAAACCCAAACCAGGAAAACTAGCAACTTGTTTAGAGCTATACCTCTAATTCTTTTATGCAACATCTTCTTCATTGTTTACAATACAATATATATAGGATCCCGCGACATCCAAACCCCTAATCCATTGACCCATATTAGTCAAGAACCCTAATTCCTTAATCGAAATTAGAAAACCATCGACAAAAACCATGTGCCAAAAAACCGCTAAAAAAAATGCAAAAAGCTACCAATTTTTTTTCCGGAGGCTCTGCCCTTGAACCCCCAACAAAGGGGACCCTCCCTACCCCCCTTGCTATAACACATACCCAACAAGAAGACTAGTGTGCACTCTTCTACAGGTCACATCTCAACTCGAGTGAATACAAGATGAGCGTATGTAATGATGAATGAGAATGATCATCTCCAACATTTCCACAAGAGTAAACCCTAATTACATGAGCAAACTCCAAACCAAGACGTCCTCTTTCCCATCCATAGCTTGATATGGGTTTTCCTCGTGAACTCATCAACCCTAGAGAATCACTCCAAGAAGACAAGTACAAGGAAAAGAGTATAGTGATGATGATGAATTAGAAGGATTCTCTCCTTCCTCTATCTACATGGTAAGGGAGGCCACCAATACAATGTGGGTCTAAGCCCTTACAAGCAACCTACAATGAGCACTTGTAGGCCAACACAAGTGAAGCACTCCACTCCAAAGTACACTTGTCATGCTCCAAGGTGATGTTGTATGTAGTAAGGGCTTCGAGTTGATGTAGCTACATAAGTTATGTCCACATCTCTCCATCAAAAAGCCTCCATGGACTCCATTGATCCTCCTAAGCCATGTACTCTAGTCACTAGTGGGTTAGCTACCCCTGCAAGAACACCGTTGCAACCTTGGCGTCCTCGAGCCAACTCCAAGCCTCCATATAGGAATCCAAGCTACCCCATGCTATTTAGGGCCTGATGCCCTCCTCCAAGATGCACAACGCTCCTCCTTCCAAGTAGGGCGTTCTCCAAGAAAGTAAACTCTCCATGTGGCCACAATGAAGGGTATCCACCAAATTGTCAAGAACTCCAACGCTTAAGGGAAGAATTCCAAGCCAACACCTAACTGAGGTCAAGCAATCACTTAGCAAGGTATCTCCACTGTGCAAATCCATCACGAACCATCTCCCAGTTGGCAATCCATCTCAAATCATCCAGGGGTTCAACATACACCATGTACCCCAAATCTCATGAAGCACCCCAAAAATGGTGTAAACACTTTCGAAGTGTATGAGCAGATGGACATCATGCTAGGCCAAATCAAAGACATGGTTCAGCCGAAGGATGCGATCTTGTATGATCATATCCATAAAATTGTGGTCAAAAGGTGGGATAATTTGAATGTTCCACTCCATGCCCTGGCATATGTCCTTACCCCAAAATATTATTCTTCATCTTGGTTGGCCCAACCAACACCCGGGGGTGGGGAAAGGAGAAAACCACACACAGATCCAGAGGTGCAAAATGGATATATGTTTGCATTGGACAAGTTGGTACCTGAAGAAGAGGAGTGTGCTCAAGTACAAAGCGAATTGAGCAAATACATCAGTGAGCATGGAGTCTTTGGTAACTTGCATGCAACCAAAGATCGAGACAGGTTGGGTGCTATCGAATGGTTGAACATGTATGGCTCCCCTGCCAAAACTTTGCATAAATTGGCGGTGAAGGTGCTTTCTCAGGTCGTTAACACCTCTTTTGCAGAGAGGTGTTGGAGCACCTATAGCTTCATCCACAGTGTAAAGAGAAACAACTTGAATGCAGACCGAGTAGAAAGCTTGGTTTATGTGCATTGCAACTTGAGGTTGTTGTCGCATTACTGTGATGCAGAGGGGAATGCTTTTTGTAAAAGAGATATGACTTGGGATAACAATCCAAAGGAGACTAATTTACAGGATGGAACCATTGTTTTAGAGTGCTTGGAAGAGGAACTTTTGAGTGATCATGATGGCGATCATATTCCTGGAGGAGACATGCCGCTCCCATCCACTACAAGGGTTCCAGATTCATTAGTTTTACCTCTATCTGCACAACGTCCATTGTCACGTGGGGGCCATTCAGCTGTTGGTCATGTTCCACGATCACTTCCACCTGTTCTTGCTCTTATTCAAAAATCACGGGAGAAGAAACTAGAAGTTTCTCGTGGCAAGAGGAAAACTTAGAGCATAGTACTTAGTACTTGCTAAGTTGCTACTATATACTAGATCTTTTTTTTTGTTTAATGTTTAGAAGCAGTCTCTAAAACTTAGTACTTTGTCTTGAGTCTTGACTCTTTATTATGGCTTATTCTGTAAACAATGAAGTTATGAAGTTATGAACGTAAGAACATCATATGACAATTTACCTTTGAAGTTTATGATTGATGTTATGATGCTTTAATGATTGATGTTATGATGCTTTTATATGATTGATGTTATGATGCTTTAATGTTGAGTCCCACACATGTTTATGATTGATGTTAGATGTGTAGTATGTACTAAATGGTTGATGCTTTAATGATCATCACTAATCAATTAGTTAAATGATCTTATATCTATGTTTTCATGTTTTTTGCAATTGATTCAACATTCTGCATGTTTTTTATATATATATATATATATATATGCATCAAAATATATATTTTTTATGTATTATATAAAAAATGCTCCTGCTCCCGGAGATTTTTGAAAATCTACGCTTCCCGCTCCCCACTCCCAACAGCTTTGGTTTCTATTATTTTATGTTGACATAGTACATGCCAACATGCTTACAGAATCACAAAGGTAGGTCCGAAACTGTGAGGAAAAGCGGGAGCAGGCATTCTTTGAATGGAAGTTATATAGACACTGAAAACTTGCAATTTAAAGAAATAAACCTTGTTTGCAAAAGCATTGAATGAGCATGATATTTTGTTTGTACTGGAAACTGTATTTTTTTTCAAGATACTTCCTATTATCAGTGTGGAAAACATACTGTTATGCAAGTCCAGAAGATTTATTGATTGTTATTTTCTTGAATAGCTCATGGAATTTTGGGAAATAGTAGTGTTTCAATTAACATAGTGCATGCTTACAAAATCACAAAAGTAGGTACAAAACAGTGAGGAAAAGTGGGATCATGCATTCTTTGAAAGGAATTTATAGACACTGAAAACTTTCAATTTAAGGAAATAAGCCCTATTTGGAAAAGATTTGAATGAGCATGACATGCTGTTCATACTAGAAACTATATTTTTTTTCAACAAGATATTTCTATCATCACTGTGTGGAAAACATGCCTTTCCCCATTCGGAGAGCATTACAATAAAGTGGAGCCAGCTTACAACACTTCAAAAAGATCCCTTTCTTGAGAAGCAATGGGTGGGGGGGTATCTATTCCACCGAATTTTCCCTTGACTTGTATTTAAATTTTAGCCCCAACTGCATGAAATAGGCATGGGTGAGACAGCCAAGAGGAATGGAATGTGTCTGTAACCTTAGCGGGGGGCATAAAACATTCCTGCTGTACCAACCAGCTATGACCCCCGTTCATTGAATCTAGTTTCTATATGCTTTGAAACAGCTTCCAGTCTTCAAAAAAATTATGTTAATAATAAATATACAGCATAAATTGAAATTAAATATAGTAAAAAAATAGATGCAGTCTCCTGAGTATGTGTAGGATTTAGAAAATCCAGATTCCATAGTAACATGGAAGCATATATATTAATTTATACTATTACATGTTCTCAGCTATAGATAAATTTTCTTAATATATTAATATTATGCTTTCTTCTACTGTTTTGACAAAGGAGGGTCCTTTAGTTGTTGTTAGATGCTGCTCTTTCGGCGCTAGATTCGATCATGTCTGAAAAGAGAACGATAAATTATTGAAACTCTAATTTCTTTGTGTTTTTCAATGGGATTGATGGCGCTATAATTTGACAACATGATAACTTTTGCAGGGTAGAAGACAAGAAAGTTAATGTCCAAGACAAAGCTCTCTCCGCTTCTCTGAATATGGGCAATTCAACAATTGCTATGCCCCAAGTGTCTTCAAATGATGATTCCAAACAACGAGTGGACTCGTTGCTTTCTGAAATGCATGATCTTTCATTCATGCTTGCAGATCATCTTGTTATACCTGACGGAGGTAGAAGGCAGTGATTAAGGGTCAATACAATTTGTAGTGATCTGTATTCTTAAATATTTTTTCCTTTAATTATTTAGATGGTTAGTTTGAGTTGAAGATCGGATGATAGTGTAACCTGTTAATGGTTGAATAGCGTAAAGCACAGTTCAACTTAAAATTTCAAAAGAAAAAGGTTGATCCACCATATCCTTCAGGTATGAAGTACTCTTATAAGCTAGCTTTAAATTTGGTTAAATTAATTCCATGATCTCCCAAGTTGCTGGCTTACTTTCACAGCACAAGTTATGGTAAAAGTCCCATTGCAAAAAATCACCAGAATTGAAGAAAGAAGCTATAATTTCAGGTACTGCAAACAAGAAGCAAAGTTAACAGTTTTGTAAATCTTTGAAGCTATGTTGCACAAAGGATTACCTTCCAACAATCTCTAAAATTCACTGTTACTTTGATATATTTGAGAATTCCAAATGCCATAATTCACTGTTACTTTGATATATTTGAGAATCCTCTTTGCTAACCAAATGTGAATACCTTGGAGTTGTCATATACCTTACCACCTTTCCAACTACAAATGAAATATCCAGTGTGGTATTTTTCAAATAGATAAGACTCCACACCTTTCCTCTATAAAGTGCCCTATCAACAAAATTTGAGCTAACATTATCAATTAACTTCAATTTTCTTTCCATAGTAGTAAACTACTTGCAATTTTCCATGTCAGATTTCACAAGTAATTCATTGGCATACTTTTTTAGGGAGAGATATTTATTTGCCAAACATCCTTACCGAGACAAAAGTGCATCAAGCCAAGATCCTTTGTGTCAAACTTATAAAAGATTTATACTCTCAACAGCCAAGCTACATCGTTGTGAAGTCACAGACAAAAATATTTTAGGAATAGTAGAATTAAAACAGTTTGAATAATGTTACCTCGGAGCAATAGTCTTGCTTTGCAAACACCACATGCCGTAATACCAGACCACCACGTGGAACCAGGGATAATTTTAAGGATGAAAATTGATCTCAGAATATAGAAACCTTGGCAAATCTTACTAGTCCTTAATATGCAAAATCTAAAATGTCTGGCGATATTTTTGTAAAAATATTCAAATTTCTAAGGATTTTATACATTTTCTATAAAATTTGGGCTATTTTTAAGGTAAAATGATTTTATTCTATAGGATTTGGGTGAATCACTTTTAGAAAAAATAGAAATTGGCGAATCTTTTTTTTGGAAAAAGCATGGAAAATTAGCCCATGGGTGATATATAGCTCCTAAAATTTTCCTTGCGTGGAACCCTTTCATATAGCTGTAATAGTAATTTGGTTGCCGCACATTCATATCAAATTGACATTATTTCTTAAATCTTGCGGACCTCTATTGTACTATAAAGGATATTTATTCTTGTCCCTATTTTTATTGTGATTTGTTAATTCTATTTAAGTATCATTATAATAGTTTGAAGGTGTGTTAAAAGTCATATGAAGTTTTGTTATTTTTATTTGTTTTTTATTGAGAGAGAAAGTTATTTATTAATTTATTTTTTTATGTTGAATAAATTGTTTCTATATAACCATTAGTAAAACATGTATGAATAGGGTTTCTGCTGATCTTGGTGAGCTTGATGGATAGATACGAAGTTGTTGGTTTCTATGAAGACAATTTGGAGGAAAGCCAAATATTCACTTCGGTAATCCCTATATGTGTGAAGCCTAGCAATGGTGAAGGTATAGGGTCGAGGTCCAACACTTTTCTTTACAAACAGACTTTAGGTTTTGAATGCCATTTGGGTAATGATTCATATAGATCAGGCCTAGCAGATTTGGTCGATCGACGAGATTCTTGTTGTCATTTCAATGGTGTAGAGGGAGACTTCATATTGGATGGAGGGGGGACCACCCATAGGCTGCTTCTATTTCCTTAGCATTCGAATCATGCAATGCAACCTTGAGACCCAAACATTGACATTTCAGTTAATGAGTCATCTATTCCAGATTATTTCGTCTCTTTTTTGATCGAGGAGTCGGTGGAGGTTTTGGTTTTGGCGTTGGAAAGACCGAATGTGGTTAAGGGTCAAGGTTTGCGGGTATATGTTTGGATGAATTGACTTTGAGGGAGGAGAAGATTACTGGGACTGGAGATATGTTTCTTGAATTTTCTCCATTGGTCGAGGATAGTGGGAAGATCATAAGGTAGTCGCACACATCCATCTGTTAATAAGGACTCAAATCTTATTTATGATTTTGGTGGAAAGGATGATGAAATAGGGTTTCAATGGGGATTTGGGTTTATTGGTGAATGTTTGGCACTGGAAATACTCTCAGGGCTCTCGAAGGAAGGTGTTGCTGTTGATGTATTTAGCATAGACAGGTACTTGCACATTGGCTCAGTGTCTAACATCGGATAGGTACTTGCACAGATACTTGCACGTGAATACCTTGTTATAATTAATGTGAGTTCAACAAAGTTAAATGCCTAAGTTTTTGTCATTAGTAACTTAAATGAGTTAATTAAGTCCTAGTTGTTAGATCTAAAGTGAAGGTGAGATCTAATCTAAACTCTTGATCAATTTAGAGATATAGGGTTTTGGATTTAGGGTTAACTCAACATAATAAAAGGCATCCTAAGTGAGGATGAGAGTGAGGAGATTTCATTGATTGGGTGAAGAGGACTTTTAATACAAGTGTGAGTGGGTAGGGTCAGAAGGAGCAAAGGGACAACAAGGGAGATGGCAGCTAGGCAAGCTAGACTATTTGCTGCATTGTATTTTCCTTAGATGGGCCATTATCCTAGGACAAGAGCCCAAGATTTTATTTAATAAAATCAACTCAGCTGCTAATTTTCCATTCGGGGATTTTTTCCAGGGGTGTTTACCTAGAAATCTCTTGTGCAATGTGTATGGTTTTCGTTTTATTTGCTTCCACTGTATGTTTCGTTAAATAACTTAGTTGTGCTTCTATTCAATAAATCAATTTTATTCAGAATTATTCGCCGGTGCTGGGTTACGAAAAATTAACATGGTACCAGAGCCTAGACTCTGAGGTTCTAAAGGAAACCATATTTGCCAAGATCATGATTTATTTGCAGCACAAAGATTTTTGTAGGTCTGCGAGATTTTTTTTTATCTTGCAGGCTCAACAACAGGAGAAATAAAAAAAAAGAGAGGGAATTATATAGTCATATGAATTGTACAACAACCATATGATGTACGAATTGGATGCAGAGAGTTGGTGTGACAGTTGTGTGTGTGGATCGGTCGCTGAAGATAGTAGTCGTGAAGAGTGGGTGCCGAGCTGAGTGAGTAGCCACCAACATGGGTTGCAGACAAGTGTGGATTGGGCCGTGATATATCTGCACAGGTTGCTGTAGCTGAGATCTGTAGAGGAGCCGTCGACAGGAAAGGAAGATGACGTGAGGAAGTATCAGTGCTGAAGGGATGTGGACATAAGCAAAGTTGCACGGATCGAGCATGCGCGGGTTGGCAGAGAGTCGTGCATGAGGAGAAACTTGTAGCCGTAGCGGGCGAGGTGACGACAACTTGGGTTGGAGGTCGAGAAGGATCCGTCGTGTAGTGGAGCAAGCCGTCGACAGTGTGAGAGACGACAACCATTGCTGCAACAAGCCGTGTGCTAGGTAATAGGGCTCTTGGAAGATTCACTGGGAGGACGATTGGGCACAGAAATGAGACGTCAGAGGTCTGAAGCAGTCGCAAAGGGTGACGACCGAGGGATCCAAGATGGCAACAGATAGATCAATGGGCTGAGGGAAGAGGGCGCATGTTTTGGGTAGCAGAGGAGCTGCATGCGGCTAAGGTAAAGAGGTGACGAATCCAGGCAGTAATCGTCGTAGGCAGGTCACCAACCAACTATAGAGCCGCCGGTCAGCAGGGTCGCTAAGACAAGTTGGCAACAAAGCCAACAGTAGATTGCAGTCGGCCAGTAAGGTTGTGATAACCGGGAACAACCCAAAAAGCTCGGACAGGGTCAACAGGACACCGAGAAGCCCAAAAAGTAGCTGGGAAGCACCTAGAAAGGACTCAAGTAGCCTAGAGAAGCCTTGGACAACTTCGGGTAGGGGTTCGAGTAGCGGGTAACGTGTCCAAGCAACGGGCAACGTGTTTTGGAAGTGAGCACTAGGTCTGGGCAGCAGGTCTCGGGCAAGGATCTGGGAAGCCAGTTAAAGTCTTCGAAGAAGTGTCCGAGCGAGATGGCAAGGATAACTTTCATTTTAGAGAGAGCGGTCAATCAGGTGGATTGGAGAGTAGCCATGGTAGCAGATTTGATAGCGAAGACAGAGCCACCTCCAGGTGGTAGAAGTACCTTCCTCTCTAAGAGGGAGAGTTGATGTATTTCACATTGGACAAGTACTTCCACATTGGCTCTGTGTCTAGCATGTGGAATTCGTCATTAATACCTCTTAGAACCTTAAGAGTTTCACTTTATGAGTTAATAATTAAAGTGAATGCCTTGTTATAATTAATGTGAGTTTAATTAAGTTAAATGCCTAAGTTTTTGGATTAGTAACTTAAGTGAGTTAATTAAGGCCTAGCCGTTAGATCTAATGTGAAGGTGAGATCTAATCTCAATGCGTGATCACTTTAGAGATCTATGGTTAACTCAACATAATAAAAGGCATCCTAAGTGAGAGGATGAGACATACACAAAGTACATTGGAGCAAAGGAGGACTCTTTGCTCATGTGCTTGTGTCATACACAGGGTGAGGATATCTCATTGATTGGATGAAGAGGACATTTCATCCAAGTGTGCATGGGCATGGTCTGAGGAAGGAGCGAAGGGAAAGCAAGGGAGATAGTAGCCAGGTAGGCTAGGCTAGACTATTTGCTGCATTGTATTTTCCTCAGATGGGCCATTATCCCAAGACAAGAGCCTAATATTTATTTAATAAAATCAACTCAGGTGCAGGTTTTCCCTTTGGGTTTTTTTTCCAGGGGTGTTTACCCAGAAATCTCTTGTGCAGTGTGTATGGTTTCTGTTTTATTTGCTTCCGCTGTATGTTTCGTTAAATAACTCAGCTGTGCTTTTATTCAATAAATCAGTTTTATTCGAAATTATTTGCCAGTTCAGAGTTATGAAAAATTAACAGTTGCCCCGAATTTTGATGATGCTTTGTGAGGATATTAGAGTGGAGTAGCCTGTATAATTTATGGGGAAGGTGTTGATTGGGAGATTCCAAAGTTGAAAATTCAATTGTCTCTCTTTGAATGATTGGTTGCAGCATTGGTGGTTTCCCATTCTGGGCTATGGGCCTATTTAGCATATCTTATCTCAGCGTTGGATATGGTTTATTTTTCGTAGTAAAGAAGCAATGAGGATTTTGAAGGGGTGATGGTTTTATGATTTGTAGTATCTATCACTGAGGCCTTGGTTTGTCTATTTTGATCCTAGAACTGAGGTTTTTAGGAAAGTCTCGATTTGGGTCAAATTGCCCTATATCCCCGTTGAAACTTGGTCAAAGAAAGCTACAAGGGCTATTAGAGATTCCCTCTGTAGAGTTTTGGAGGTGGACCTCTCCTTTCAGTGTAATCCTTATTGGATAGTAGCTTGAGTTTTGGTGGAGATTGATATGATGGGATTAACATATTCTTTGGAAGTAGAGGCAGGGGATAAGTGTCATTTTTAGAGTTTGGATTATTGCAATGTCCCATTCCATTGTGTGCATTGTCACTTGTATGGTCATGTGCTTGATCACTGTTCTCAACTGTTCAGGAAAAAGGTTTGCCACAAAAAATGGTGCAGTCTTTAATGAAATAACAAATGAAAAGCCAAGCGAAGGGGGAATGCTTGCCCATCACTCTGATGATTTGTCTTCTCCATTTGATCATGTAACCTTGGTGGGCAAGGACACCTTAGACGCAAATCTTTGTAAGGAGACTGTGAAAGATGACATTGATCCATGTAGTGTGTAGTCACAGGAGGTTGGTACGCTGGCTTGTGGAGCTAGGTCTTAGTGTCAGGAGATTGCTTTAGTGCCTTCATTTGGTAAGTGTCATGAAAATCCCAAGTTTGTTTCGGAGCAAATTATATCTTCAAGTTTTATAACCGGTGACAATGTGGGTTGGCTGTCACTTTCAAAGTTGATGGTTGCTTCATGAGGGGAAAGAAAACAAAAGCCTAAAAAAAACAAGATTTTGAGTCCTACACAATGAAAGCTCAATCTACTTCCGGGGAAAGAAAATACAAAATCTTCTTCCATGTTTGGAAGTTCATCTAGTAGTCAGGGGGTTTCTTTGAGTCTTTCCAATTCTGATTGTGGGGATGAGAATGTTTCTTCTAATTCAAGCATATATTTTTAAGGCTAAGAGAGAGAGCTTCAGTGAATGGAGCAAATAATACTCCTAGTAGATTGGGACTGGATCCATTCCTTGAATTTGGTTTTGGGCTTGTAGGAAAAAAATCTTATCGAAGGCATGTGCAAGATAGAGCCTTAAAAGAAATTCTGCATGGGAAACAAAAATCCCTTGAAGGGGTCCTTAGAGTAGGATTAAACCCCCATTGGGTTTCGAAATGATTTTACTTTCCATTAATGTTTGGGGTCTTGGAAGTTCCTCAAAAAGACTTTCCATTGTCAGATTGGTGGAGAATCAGAATCTTGGTACTCTATTTTAGTGCAAGAAACCATGGGTGAAGGACACAAAATAGTTTAGGAGGTGGGTAGAATGTTAAAAGACTGGGAATTTTTGTCACTAGATGTGGCGGTGAATTTTGGGGGTGTTTTATTAGGGTGGAGGAGAACTGTTTCTCTAACATACTCGGCTGTTATTGCTTCAGGTATCTGGACCAAATTTCTTTTCAAAGAATTGGGCCAGAGCATCTTTCTCATTTATTGTTATGGTACTTACATGGACAGACATGTATTCTAGGATTTCGTTTTTTGATCTACAGTATGTAAAGGAGGGGAGTGTTGTTATAGGAGGTGACCTAAACCTCTTAACTTATGAGTTGAGGTTTTGGGTATAAATTGCCATATTCGATAGGGTTGCTGCATACTTTAAGCATAAGATAGATGATTCCGACTTAATAGATGTGGAAACATTGAGTTGATACCTACATGGAGGAATAACAACGGGGTGCAGAAGGGGTAGCCAAACCGCTTCATAGGTTTCTGGCTTAGGAAAGTATTATGGCCGGGGTGGAGCGGATAAGATCTTGGTTGGAGCTTGTTGTTTTTTCTGATCATAGTGCAATACTTCTTCAAATCGAGAGACAAAATGATAAAGTAGCAAGTCCATTTAAATTTAATCTGATGCGGCTTGAGGAGGAGGATGTTAGGAACTTGGTTTCAAATAAGTCGACTAGTATTGATCCCAATTCAAGAGAATCAACATGCTTTCAGTGTATTTCAGCTTTGAGAAAGGTGAACAAGGCAGTGATTGAGTGGGTTTCAAAAAGAAGACAAAGTATGGATAAGGAGTTCAAGGTCGCTGAGAAGGAGATATCAAATTTATTTGAAGGGAATGAGGCTGGCATATTCAATAAGGAGGGATTGACGCTGAAAAAGTTGGAATGTAAGAAATAAACAATTCTGGCATGGAGGTAAGAATAATGCTGGATGAAAAGCAGAACCATTTGGATTGAGAAAGGTGACGGAAATATGGAATTTTTTCATAATTATGCCAATCACAGAAAAGTGGTAAACACTATTTGGGAAATGAGAAATTCTGATGGTCTCATGGTTACTATTTTTTTTTAAAATTGCCGAGGTAATGCTTGCTTATTTTCAGAACATATTCAAGGAACCAGATCGGGCAACTATAGCTGAAATATTTAAGATTTCTTCGTTCTTTCCTAGTTTCCAAGGATGAATTTCAGATAGTTCTTGCATATTTTCTCCTAGATGGGTGGAGTATAGAGGTTTTTACTGGTTTTTGAATTATTGGAGGAGGGTCTTCTTAGAGTGATTGAGGAGGTTAAAAACTCAAGGCGAGGTTTCTAGTTCACTCAATGCTACTTTTCTCGCTTTAGTCCCGAAAAAGGATAAGCCATAATCTTTTGATGAATTTCACTTCATCTTTATGTCATTGTTTGTATAAAACAACTTGAAAAGTTTTAGCAGTTAGGGTTGAAAAACATTTCTCCGATGTTATTTCATAAGCGCAGTTTGGTTTCTTGGTGGATGGGCAAATTTATGAGGCCATTGGTGCAGTGTAGGAAGGTATTCGTTTCATTAAGGTTAAAAAATGCTACTTTTCTTGCTTTAGTCTCGAAAAAGGATAAGCCAATTTTTTTTTGATGAATTTCACTCCATATCTTTATGTCATTGTTTGTATAAAACAACTTCAAAAGTTTTAGCTGTTAGGGTTCAAAAAAATTTCTCCAATGTTATTTCATAAGTGTAGTTTGGTTTCTTGGTGGATATGCAAATTTAAGAGGCCATTGGTGCAAGATAGGAAGGTATTCGTTCCATAAAGGTTAAAAATTGCTCTGCTATAGTTTTGAAACTTGACTTGTAAAAGGCTTTATGATTGGACCAGTTGGTTGTACCTAAGATTGATGCTTCTTAATATCGATTTTAGCTATCCTATCCAGTGGTGCGTTGGATAATGCAATGTGTTTCCTCGACTTCTTTTGCTCTCTTAATAAATAGTTCTGCATTCAACCATTTTAACCCAAACCGAGGAGTTTGCCAAGGTTGTCCATTGTCTCCCTTGCTTTTTCCACTGGTCGTGGAGGGTCTTAGTAGTGTTATCAGGGAGGCCAAAAGAGTTGGACCCATTTCAGAGGTAAAATAGGGAGATCATGTTGTCTAACCAATCTTTTGTTTGTAGACAATGTCTTGTTATTTATAAATGACAGTTTTAGGGAATCCATTGAACTGGGAATCTTGGATCTTTATGTTAAGGCAATGGGGATGGAGATAAATTTACAAAATTCATCCTTATGTTTTAATGGGATGGAGGCCGGTGATGGACAAAGGATTCTTTTGAACTTCCCCTTTGGAGTTATAAATCTGCAAGAGGGGTTTAAGTATTTGGGTTTCTTGTTAGAACCAAATGCTATGGTAAAAGGTGTCGAGGTTGGTTTTTGGAATGAACGAAATGATTGGAGCAACATGTGGTTTTCAATTGGTGGGCATTTGACTTTGTTAAAATCGATTTTAAAGGCAATCCCCGTGTTTTGGCATTCTTTAGCATTTATTGCAAAAGGTGTTTTAGAAGCAATTACGACACAATGTTTAGATTTTCTTTGGTTTGGTATAAATGATTGCATTTCATTGGTCAAATGGAAGAAGATAGCTATTGCCAAAGAAAATGGGGGATTGGGCTCTAAAAAATGTGCCATGAAATGCTCTGGCATGCATACCCTGACCCCGTGCCTCTACGAGCTACCTCTGTGAGCCCCTCGCGATTGTCCCTCGTTGTTGCGACCTCATGCCTCTGTGCACCTTGACTCTGTGTGAGCTACCTTTGTAAGCCCCTGTCGCTGCGACCCTGTGGCTCTGCGCATACCAACCCGGTGCCTCTGGAAGCTAAAGACCCGACCCTGTGAGCCCCCGTTGGTCATCTTGATATCTTCTGGCATGTGCACCCTGACACCATGCCTCTACGAGCTACCTCTGTGAGCCCTCGTTGCCGTTGTCCCTTATCGCTACGACCTTGACCCCATGTGAGCTACCTCTGTGAGCCCCCGTCACAACTTCCCTTGTTGCTGTGACCCTATGGCTTTGCACACCCGAACCCCGTGCATTTGTGAGCTAAGACTCGGCCTCGTAAACCCCATCGCGACTTCCCTCGTCGTTGCGTTCGACTCTGCACACCTTGAGTGTCTCTGCAAGCTAACCTCGACCCCCTACTTCTATGAGCTATCTTCGAGCTCGTGATCCAACCACATTTGTGCAAATCTTCTCTTTTCTCCCGCACCGTTGAAACCCCCCTGCAACTTAGCCGTGCGTCTTCATACCGCTTGCGGCCAGCGTGGTACACCCAATGCCTCTAAGTGACTCACCATTCCAACCAATTATAATGACATCTATACAAAGTACTTGGCCCTCCTCCCTGTTAAAGGGCGTAGATTCATCTACAACTAGTCTAAAGGAAGACACACATGATTCTGGAGAAGGGTACAACAATGAGATCATTCAGGGCCTAATCATGAGACTAGAGCCCCTAAAATCATCAAACTTGGCATTCTGGATAGAAGTCGAGGAACTCACAAATAGGGTCGCAAAAATTGAGGAGGAAAACCTATCTTTGAAGAAGCAGTTAAATGACAACAAGGAGCAAGAGGCCCTGCACCATCCCCTAGTGACTCTTTACATGCAAATATTATTGACCTTAAAAACAAACATGAAGAGATAAGGTCCCAGCAGGCTTCCTTCAAACATGAAACAAAAACACAGATCAATTCATGGGCACATGTCATTAGAGGCAGGGATAAAGTCCCTCCCCCCTCTAGCAGTAGTAGAGGAGGTAGTGCAAGCTAAATTCATGGAGGAATGGACTAGACGGGCATGAGAACTAAATATGAAAGTGAGAGGACTCTATCTACCTCTTCCATCCACAGATCCCATGGTGATTGGAACCTCATTTCTTAAGGATAACCTAGATCTTCAGGATGTGACCCTTGATAGAGCTTGGATTGGGTTCGATTCCACTCTTTCTCCGATTCGTGTCTGGGGTTGATCGACTTTGGGCTCAGAGCTAAGCGAAAACTGTTTTCACTTCCCAGTAAGATCTTCCTTGACGAAGATCTCACGAGATCACAGGTTGTAGAGCTCAAACGCTCCAGGGAACAGGTTACAACAACACGCTAGGCAAGGAAATGGGCAGTCATTCGAAACCTTAGAGCAATCATTAGAGATTCTTTTCCACTTGGGTGGGTACCACGATTTGAGGCTTCTAAATGATGGTTCTACTGGGAGAGACTACAGGGTGCATGCATTTCCATCAGATGTTGGAACAAAAATGGGTCTTTTTTGGTCATTGCTGGGTCTACTGTATGATGCTCTTGGGTCATTGAACATCTTACTCATTACCGAGACGCACGAGAGCCTTGTTCAACCTCTCTCGGACATTGCAGCATACCATTGGTTTTCAACATGTAGATATGAGGCGATGAGTTTGGTGGGTGTCAGAGGTTCAGGTGGAGTTGCTTGCTTTAATAGAGAATCCGTCCAGAGCAGTCCCTTTGGTGGCTGCAGATGAGTTTGCTAGGATTTTGTGGGTTAAGGTTCGTGGTGTTTCCCCTCTCCCAAAGGACATTTACATTGCAATTTGTTATTTTCCTTCAACATCTTCATCATATTCCATTCATAATGGGCCTGGCGGGGATCCCTTTATTGATTTATATGTCAATATCGCCCAATACACAACAGTTGGTGAGGTGGTCCTCCTGGGTGACTTCAACACCCGCACTAGAGCCCTCCAGATTCCTCTCCACGATCGACTAGATGACATGTTCTGCATCCAGGGGATTGATCCAACATTAGTGGGGCTTCACTGGATGTCTGACGATACATTAGGACCTCTAACAACTTATGGTCGACACCTTTTACACTTATTAGGGAATCTCAAGAGTTGTTGATTCTGAATGGGCTCCCATCCTTCCTAGACTCTCGCTTTTTCATGTGTTGGCCCCATGGAGGGGGTGCGAGTGTTGTGGATTATGTCCTATCTAGCCACAACTTACTCCCCTTTATTCATCACTTCTCTATTCCCCCCCTTCCCCTCACAGATCATGCTCTTCTTTCCTTCTCTCTCCAAGCACACCCCCCCTCCCCCCAGGGCCCACACTGTACTACCTTTTGCTTTGACAGGGGGGACCCATACACCTTCTCTACCCACCTTCGACAAATGCTCCTCTCCAAGACCTAGCTCTCCCAACTTGATTCTGCCTCTACCAAATATGATTACCTCTCATCCACCATTTGGAATGTAGCCCTCAAATCCTATCCTCACTCCACCCGGTCCACTGCCACCTTCCCAAAACAAAACTCTTTCCCTATGAACTGATAGTACGATGAGGAATGCAAGGTCCTCCATCGCCAACTTCGACATGCATTCACCCATGCTAAGCTCTCCTATCCCAACCTCAAAGCTTCCTATCGTTATCTCCTCCGTCGCAAGAAACGCCTTTTTGTCTCTCAGAGGAGACATGACTTATCCATCTCCCTTGCTCTCCTAAAAATTTCTGGTTACCATCCTCCCTCGTCGCTCTCCCCTCCCATTCAACCTAGATCTCGAATCCATGTTTTCCCACATATCCACTCTCTATGATATTTCTGGACATACCTAGATTCAAGAAACCTCTCCACCCTCCCCAAGCTTTTTATTCTCAGACAGGGACATCAGAGAGGCCATTTGGGTGTTGAACATCAACAAAGTAGTAGTTGAGGAGGGTTCTTAGGTAGAGATCTTTAATCATGGTTTTCGTGCTTTGGTTTATCACTTGGCTGATCTTTTCAACCATGTGGTTTGTTTAGGTTTTTCTTCGGCTTGGTCACACCACATCATTCACCCGATACACAAATCTGGCCTAGCTTGGATCCCAACAATTACAGGACAATCATGGTGGGCCATACATTCTCGAAGCTCTATGCTATGAATCTCCATATGAATCTCTCCAGTGAGCTTGAGCGTAGACACCTCAGAGCTAGGAGACATGCAATATTTCAACCCGATCACCATACAATTGATCACATCTTTACCTTTCGGGACATCATTGAGGAGGAACGACATCGGTCTTCGAAAGTCTACTGTTGCTTCGTAGATTTTCAGAAGGCTTTCAACTCCCTCCTGAGAGAAGCCTTGTTCCAGAGGCCCAAAGACATTGGCATCTCCCATACCCTACTGACGACCATCATGCGCCTCTATGAGTCGGTTCTTGGTTTTCTCCACACAATTCACAAGATGTCATATTTCATCAGGAGTACCATCAGAGTTAAACATGATTGCCATTTGTCCCCCACATTGTTTGGGATTTACATTGATGAGCTAAAGGCCTTTCTCCATGAGCATATCCAGGACAATGATGGGTGTTTTCTCCACCAGGTTCTGATATCCATCTTGCTTTTCGTTGATGATGTGGTCCTCCTAGCCTCGTCTCCTGAGGGATTACAATGACAGTTGGATGCCTCATCTCTTTTTTGCATCACATCTGGGGCTTAGCTGACTTGGCAAAGGGGAGAGATTGGTACCGATACTTGTCTTATTGCTCTTCGGAGACCATTGAATTCTCTAGCCCATTGGGTTGGGCTCGAGGTTGGTTCATAGGGGTTTCAGATCTTTTAGAGTCCATGGGAATCCAGATTGACCGCCTCCCTCCATTTCGGTATTCCTTGGATGCACCTGACCATCTCCAACCGACTAAAAATGTGTTGAAGAAGATTACCATAGATGAAATTTATAGGCAGTTTATCGAGAAAACTTGGGTTAACCCTCTTGGTGGGTTATTCCCAAAGATGACCTTTTATGCTTGAGCATTTCTTGGAGCTTAGGGATGGACTCATCGCTCGACCACAATATACATTCTTCCACTGGGTACATGCTCTGCGCATTCCTCTTGGCCAATTCATAGTGGGCTCTCATAGACTTTAGGTAGAGATAGATCACCAGATCGACTGACTAGATAGGCTCTGTCAGTTATGCCAACTTCAAGAGGTCAAGACTGAGGAACAATTCATCTTCCATTGCCCCATTTATTATGCGATCAATGGGCGATTTCATTGCTTATTCGGGGGGACTCAGACCCTCACATGATTCTTCAGGTATTCGGATCAACAATGCTTAGCCTTATACATATAGGAGGCCCTCAGGCTACGAGATCACACTCTTCATCCTCCTATGAGACCAAATCCTATTCGACGAATCACATCCTTCTTCACAATGCTACCCTCAGTAAGGGGTATTGAGAGACATATCGACACCAACACAACCTTGGACTTCATATTAGTGCGGATCCGTGGAACCTTCCCTCGTCCCATGGGATTTCAGCGAAATGAACAAACTAGAGCCCTTCCCAGGAGACGAAGGAGATCTCCCAGACCTCGTTGGTGCACTACTTCTACCAATCAACAACACAACAAACGATCCAGGCACCCTATTAGCTCCCCCTCAAGACACCCTACTATATTCTTCTTCCTTCATTCAGACTCAGATGGTAGGAGAGATGGTTCATTCCATGATAGACCTATTTCCTTCCTTTAGGATCCTTCTGTGCTTAGATCTTCCCATATGGTACATTTCATCATCGGAGCAAGTCTCTGAGCTTGGGGTCGAGGGTTCATGCCTCGAAGTTGATCTCACTCTCTAAAACTCTACCTTATTGCACTTTACTTTTGCATCTTGCCTTTTATAGGAGACCTTTTAGTACTCCTTCATTGTATTGACATCATTGTACTCAACAACCCTTTTGACTTACTTTTGCGGTCATTAGTTGGATATTAATAAAATTACCTTATCTTGTCTGGCGACCAAAAATATTTGGAAGGTCTTGACTAAACACGGTTTATGGAGAGACATAGTAGAGCATAAATACATTATCTAGGTACATTTTAGATTGGATATGAAATCCAAGGAAGTCGATAAAGGAATTGTTGGACACACAATCCTTGGGATTGCATTATTGTAATAGTAATGTACATATGAAGAGTCGTAGGTGATAGGAAGGGTCACCCGTTTGGGGAAGACCAACACACACATCTATGTGTATTTATTGAGTTTCAAGTTAATGCAATAATCATAAAGTGTGGAGTTACTTTTTTTCCATCCTTGGCCTGACAGTGATATTAGAGCTAGTGCGGTTAACTCCATGAGCGTTTCTTCTCTCTCTCATCTTTTCCATCTATTCCTTTGCAGTTTGATTCCGTAGGTGATTCTCTTTGCCACATTCTCTCTGATCGAATCTTCGTGTGTTAGGTTTCCCCAACGAATTCGTTGACCACCTGCAACTAACTCACACACTGCACATAATCGTATCCATTGCATACTGATGCCCTCGTCGACCTCTAATGCTTTGCTCACGCGGGAAAACTCTAACCCTAAATCGCACGACCACTTGGCATGATAGAACGTCGAATCCAACCCCCATTCGCTGCCTCCACTCTGTCTATACAATCAGTGGTATCACACTGTCAATACAAGCAATGGTATCATGTTCGCTCCACTCCTCATGACACACATTCCATTACTCTTTGTAAACCCTATTCTCCATGTTCGCTCCTGTAAATTCATCGCCCTCAATGCGGCCCTACGCTACTTTATTATTGCTAGGTTTGTACCATTCCACGAATTGACTCGACCTTTTATTACTCATATGGAATCTTTGGGAATGGACGTTTGAAGTTGTGGCAGACTTGGCAGCAACGAGCGTTGCTTTTTTCAAGCTTATTATTTTCAGAAGACGACCTTTGTCAGACGACGACCATTGTTGACTTTGAAACCACGTGTTCTCCTTTTTCAAGTCGTTAAAAGCAGTGAGAGAGGATATGCAATCTAACAAGATTCACACCCATTCTTCACGCCTCGGTCTTCACGCTGTCTATAATCCTGTAGTGTCAACCTCAACTACTTTGATCTTGTGTAATATGGGTGCTCGCTGTATCCGGTGCTGTGCCACTCTGATATAACTCACAACTCTAATATAACTCCATCTTTCCATTTGTTTGCACCTATAACTGCTCATAAATTTCATGTTATCCTAGCTCTAATTGCTAGTATTCTTGTTTTTCCATATATGCACCATTGTCCAAACAATAGAAACATCAATGGCATATAGGTTTTTTGGTGGCATTTCATCCATAATGCCTACCACTGAACTGTGAGAGGAGAACTTGATGGCTATCAGGGGGACGACTTCTGAGGTGCTTGGAAGCAAACCTCTTGATTTTGTTGCTGCTATGTAAGCTTGCCTTTGAACTTGAAGGTGGCAACGAGATAAAACAAAGTCTGAGCTACGCTGGTAAGAAATGAAAGGACGCAGAAATAAGAAGTTTAAAGGAAAGGGGGATTGACATAATCCCCATCGGAGATTTGATCTTCATTGTACTTGTTGCAGAATGAATGGGTCACATGAAGCGAGTGACTCCAAAGTTCCGTGGGAGAAGATCAAAGTAGATAGATAGAGTCATAAAGAAGACATAGATAAAACCTCAGAACCAACAAAAGGTAAAAACACTGTTCATTATGTTGTTGCCTATTGCAATATAGGAGTAACTGAAGATTTATTTAGTACTTCATTTGCTTCTTGGGGAGATGCATGGCTTCTTGACACAGGCGTGACCTCCCACATGAAATTTCGAAGAGATTTCTTCGAAGACTTCGATGACAATGTAGACGTCGTAGTGTATTTTGCAAACAGATCAAGTCTCAAGCCTTCGGGAATGGGTACCATCAGGCTTAAGTTGTCTGGACTCCCAGATTTTCTTCTGCACAGTGTACTCTATCTTTCTGAGCTGCAAAGGAGCTTGCTGTCCTTTGTGCCTCAGACAACAAGGCCACTGTGTTCATATGATCAATGGAAAAGTTGAGATAAGGAAGGATTCTGATAGTATGTTTTTTATGACAGGAATGGAAGATGGAAGACCGTTGAAGCTGAATGGGACATATGCCCATACACGCACTATTGCATACCTCTCTCATCATGACTCAGGGATAATGTCATATAGTCTTTTGTGGCATGCTAGATTTGGTCATATCAATTATGGCATCATCTGTTTATTAAGAAATAATGGTGTTTCTGGTTTGCCTTCTATTCCTAGGAAACTGAAACAATGTGATGCTTGTATCCTCGGAAAGCATAACAAATAGCCATTTCATGATTCCATTTCCAAAGCATGTAGAAAATTTGCACCGATTCATTCTAATTTGTGTGGCCCTATGCACGTTCCTTCTGCAAATGGAAATAAATATATCATGAATTTTATTGATGATTTACTTGAATGTGTTGGGTGTACTTGATGAAATATAAATCACAAGCTTCTGAAACTTTCAAAAAATTTCATTTTTGAAGGGGGGATCCCTATCTTGGATTAATCTTTGGAATCTCCTTTTGAAGCACCATCTTCCCCACATGTAGTTCTTGCAACTTCATGAGAAACTGAAGTTCATTTGGATGATGTGATCAAGAGGATTGAGAAGTTGAGTCTTAGTTTCATTTATGAATAATATCAAAATGGCACTAGTGCAATACATATCAGCTACAAAATACATTATCAACGAGGCTCTAAATGGCCTATAGAGTCTAAAAAAGATGCTACAAGCTACTGGTCTACTACATAATACATAGTACATTTGATCAACATGATCAATTATCAAACTCATCACCATCGCTAGAATTGAGATCCTCAACAGGGGTTACAAAATCATCCTCTGGCCCAGAGTCTTCGAACTCTTCATACTCCTCAGGGACATTTGCAATCGCAGTAGTTGTAGTAATACTAGCGGAAGCACGAGATGGCTGAGTTGCACAACTAGTGATTGCATGTGCCATGCTTGGTACTATATTGTCGCTTACTCCAACTCCTACTAGTGTCGATCTTGATCCAAACCAATCCCCCTCAACTCCAAGTCATCGATATCAAAATCAGGATCAAACTTTGCTTGGTGAGACGACTTCACCTATTCTGAAGTTGGATCAATATTATCCAATACAATTGGATTTATATTATGCCTTCTATTCAACAATTGGTTGTGCCTTAGTTCAAAGTTGCATCTCCTTTTGTCTAGCCATGTCTTCCTCAAAATTTTCAAACTGATTTTGCAATTCCAATTTAATATGTCCAATCTCCTCCAACGATGCCTTGCATGGTTTAATTTGACCTCTTATAGTAGTCAAATGTTGTTTCAGCCTATGAATCCCTTTCCCTTTATGTGTTTTTTGCAATATTTGTAATATATTTCATTATCAACAAAATCACAATTGATCCATGTTGATATTTGACGTCTTTATAGTGTTCTTTTAGGGTTTAGGATATGAATCCCTCTCCCTTTATGTGTTTCTTGCCATATTTGTAATACATCTCATTATCAACAAAATCACAATGGATCCATAGGGGTATTTGAGGTCTTTATAGTGTTCTTTTAGGGTTTAGGATAGTTGAGATTAGGCTTTAGGCCAATTAAAAAAAATTAATTAGCCACCTAAGTTAGCCGGTTCGGTACCAAACCAGTCACTCGAGTCATCTGGTGGGGGTTTGACCGAGCCGAGTTGATCTTGGTCTGAGTATGTATACACTGGTCAGAACTGCAATTCATTTGTGTTCACAGATCGCTACCTTAGATTTAAACCAACACATTTTACAACAGTCTTATAACGCCGCTGTGTATCTTTTTACAAGTCACAAATAAATTATGAAAATACACGCAGTTAATCATTAGTGTAGATCGCTAACCACCAGCGTTCATTTCTCCAGACCCATGAATTCCTTTGGTCTCGGTTATGTGAATTGATCATCGATTGAATCCTTGAAGCGATGACACCTCAAGCCGTCAATGATATGGAGCTTGCTCAGATCTGATATTAAATGATATGGAGCTTGCTCAGATCTGATATTAAACAACAGCTGCTCAGATATGATATTAAACAATAGTTGCTCAAATTTGATATAGCTAGCGGATCTCACCTGACTTGATCGCTTGGCTTTCAACAAAAGAGAAATTCCTTTTAGTCACTGAAGCATGGAAAATCTCACGCCATTTAACAACGACGATTTGGCTCTTGATCGTACATAGCTCTACTCCATATATTTTGAACTATATGCCCATAAAACAACCGTACTTTCTCACAACTCATGAGAATATGATAATTTCAAGTATACACAACATCGGGCACTCTTGTGAGAGAGTAACCCCCGACCTACCTCTGACATCATCTGTTGGGTTCAGATATGCGCAGCAATAAAATTTGTCACATGCAGAAGCAATGGAAATTGAGAGTTTACACTCACAAACAAAACCTACCTTTGAAGGAAAAACTCTATTCAATCAAACCATACCATTCCAAAATTCTTCAAATTAAGAAGCAATGGAAATTGAGAGTTTACACTCACAAAAATTGAAGGAGAAACTCTATTCAATCAAACCATACCATTACCATGTGTGTTTCTATTTTATAATTAATCTCTTTATATAACTTTAGGTAACTATAACGACATCACAACAATAAGTCCTAATCAAATATTTACTTCAACCATTATGTTCCATGATCAAGATCTTCAACAATCTCTTTTAAATCTCTCAATTGATTATATGACATCCTTATTTTTTATTCATATACAAACTTGTATGTTTGGTTTATATTATTATAGAGTTATCATATAATTTAGATATTATTCAAAATTTCTTATTTTATATACTCTTGGGATTTTTGAAAAGATTTTGTAGAAATTTAAAATTATGTTGTTTTTGGTTTTTACAATTTTATTTTTTTTGTTTTTAAAATAGTAAATCTGAGTGGGCATAATAGTTAAGAACATGTGTTTTTTCTTAAGAGGTCACAAGTTCAAATTCAAAAGGGGGTAGGGTATGTATACCTTCATAGACTTTACCAATAAAATTGCTGGATGAAGGTGATCTCATACACCAGTTTGATGTCTATCTTTTTTTTTTTTATTTATTTATTTATTTATTTATTTATTTATTTATTTATTTATTAAATTGTGTCTGGAGGAATCAGCAACTAGTTGGGCACGTGCTCGCGTTACACGTGGCCGTGTTATCCAACCGCTACCCCTATAACCTCCAGGTGTGCCCACGATGCCCCTTACGCGGCACACAAGGTAAGTCGGGGGGAATTGAACTCGAAACCTCATGGAACTTCATTTTCACGGCACTTGCCAATTGAGCTGCCCCCCCCCGGGGGCATTTGATGTCTATCTTAACTGTGACCTTAAAAATAGATTATTATTATTATAAACATAAATTTCTTGAAAATGATATATATATATATATATAATTTGCAATTACTTTTATTTTAAATTTTATTTTGGATTTTTTAGATTATTGAAAAAATATTAAAAATACAAAGGAAAAAAATGAGAAATATGATCATTTGTATAGTTATTAATAGTGATTAGGAATATGTGTTTCCTCCTAAGAAATCATAAATTGAAATCCAGAGAAGAATAAAGTATGCATGCATCAATACATCGTTATAGCCTAGTATGAATAACATGCCCTTTGATAATAATCCTAATTAGGATAATCAGATTAAACAAGGGATAGTTTCCAACCAAATTAAAACAATACTTCCAAATGAAATTTCGATGACCGCCCTTCCATTTATGAAGACTATATATATATATATATTTTTTGTTGGGCTGGACTATCTTCATCAAAGCATAGCCAAAACAAGCACAAGCTTATGGAAGAATTACTAGGTTCATTTAGTCATTTCAAATGATAGAAATGATATTATTCACACTAAATAATTCATGCTATTGACTACGGTTGGAATTCTCATTACTGTTGGAGTTACAGACAAGGTACAATCTATACAGGCACATCTCTCATCATGGAAAAAGTATCGACGGTGATGATAAATCTTTATTTGCTACTTGTTAAATATGAATGTCAAATGGACGTTTTTGATTTTTTTGGGGGTGATGGATCTACCTTTGTTGATTATTTCCTTGTAACAAGTTTTTTAGATAAATAATTTTCCATGCTTTTTTGAATTTAAAATGGTATTTTTTTGTAGTGTTATTGTGATGAGATAACTGGTTTATATTCTCTGCTTGGTTTGAATAACCAAAGCGGAATTAGATAAAATTAAATATAAATAAAAATATTTATATGAAAACAAATCATATCAATCAAAATTAACATACTTTTAAGGAGATTTTAGTTAAGGAAATAGATTCTACATATCAAATTTGATATTTATGTGAAAAATAAATATTACAAGTAGTGTTATTGATGTCTTGCTTTGTTGAGTGTTGATCTAAATATAAATAATAATATCTACACAAACAAATCATATCAACCAAGATTAACACATCTTAAGGAGATTTTGGATAATAAAATAGATTCCACATATGAGAATGAGATTTACATGAGAATTGAATATTGCAAGTTGTAATATTAATGACTTACAATGTTTAGTGTCATTAATGCTTTGGGATTTACGTGAAAAATGATAAATGAAAATAGTTTTATTAATGTGTTAACATGCATATTATTAATGTGTGGATTTACACGAGAACAAGCTTATTGGGAGCTTATTGGTATATTGTGGAGTCGTCTTATGTTATTTCATACAGTGGTATTATTGGTATTATGGAATTTATTCCCATGTTATCAATATAGTTGATATTGTGTAGTTTCTTCTCATGAAAATTATGGAATTTTAATTTAATGCAACTATGAACAATATAGTTGAGATTGATAATAATACCTACTTTTTAGTAATGCAGTTGAGACTATGTTATTAATGTAGTTGAGTACATGGAATTATTGAATTTTGAATTTCTTCCCATGTTACTAATATAGTTGAGAATATGTATTCTTAATATAATGCATGTCCAGATAATACGTCCCTATAATTAATGTGTTTATTTATATCAATATGAATACTATAGTTAAAGATTATATTAGCATATATCCATCTAAACCACCATAGATCCATTTCAACCTCGGATCTCTCAAGCACCAAGAGGGAAGAGGGATCCAATTCCTCAAGGTGCAAACCTTTCGTCCAATTTTGCACTTTAAAACAAGTTTGCGCCTCAAAGGATTTGATTCCTCTTAGTGTTGATAGATTTGGGGTTTAGATGGATCTATGCTGGTCGATACAAACACCCTATGCTAATAAAGATAACAACCATACAAGTTTTAATGATAAACTCCATGAACACATTGGCTCCATTATTTAACATTACAATATTGGATTTTCAACCTTGGCTCCATGATCAAGGTGAATTTGAATTCATTTGCGAGGAATAACCTTTTCCATTTGACTAGGTTTCTCTATTCTTTTGGATAGAAGGAAGAACTACCCATGTTCTCATGTCTCGTTAGTAATCCTAAAAGAACCACCATGAAGCCCCACACATTTCACTTAGGTGTCAAAAATCCCTCTGTAAATTGGCCTACAAATCAAATAATCATTTTAATGCTTACTACTATCACAAAACAACTATTAGATACAAATCATTGAAAACATTATGGACCTACAATAACCTAATAGGTAGGTAGGATAAATAAGAAATCACGATGATGTTACTTTTGAATCAGTTTAAACATTGTATCCACCAAATGATAAGAATATGATAAATACGATTTCATTATTATTAGAAGGGATAGGTGGGATACAACTAGCCTATTGAACTTTCATTTTGATTTGTAAGTGAGTAGAAGTGAATAATACATGTGAATGAGAGAATATGTAGAGGTGTTTATGGTTACATATGTAACCATAGTAGTTTATTTGTTTGGAAATAAACATTTATATGAATAATCCATGTGAATGAGAAACTAAGTAGAGGTTTTTCTCATATTCATGAAGAAAGACTGCTACTTGCTTCCTTGCCTCTGACCACTTTCTCGACTTATTTTTTTTTCTCCCTGATCACACATAAATATACACATACAATACTTAATACCTCAATTATGTTGTCATTTGTAACAATTTCTCATAATAACAAGACATCATGTTTTTTTTTTAATTGTTTGAAAGTCACACATTGCTCCCATCATAGTTAATTAATCAAAATTTGTTGTACAAAAGGTTTTTTTTGGTACATGTAAGTATTTTTAACTAACAATACTGATAATATGATTCAAAAGGTCAAGCTTTTCCTGCTATTATCCTAAAAGGATTTGTCAATGTTGAGCACCTTCCTACGTGGCATGTGCATTTAGATGGACACATCAACTCTTCTTACACAACAAGTCACATGGAATTTTACATGTAATGGAACATAAATTTTTGTATACATCCATACATATATTTACATATTCCATGAATTTGTATATATAAGCAATCTAGAAATGTGTATATATCTTCCTGATGCTGGTCAATTCATTAATGTGGATCTGATATTACTCCTAATACAACTAGATTACCCCATATTAAACACAATATCCATATTAAAATACAATTGGTTTAAGGTATCATTACATAAACATTATGGTTTTTATATTTTCAAAGCATGAGTCTTGGCACTCCAAATATATGGAAGCCAATATATGAGCTTCTCTTGGGGATCTTCCTCCTTTGGAACATGCTTGGTTGATTCAAAACTGTTTGGTAGGTGATGTGAAATGTTTGACATATGCTATCTTTTCAATTCTTTGTTAAATCAATTGTGATATCTTTGCTCTCAATTTCCTTTTATTAATGTATTGGATGTTAATGTATTGTCATTGCATTGACTATCTATGTGCCATGTAACTATACAACGAGGTGAAGATCACCATCTTCTTCCATACAAAGCACCCCCCATTGAAGGGCTTTAGCTCTAGTATGACCCAATGAGTCATGCACATAATTTTGATGAAGGTAGCTTCCATATTCAATGTATTTGTATTTTTGGGTTACCTTCTTAGTTTAGTGTACTTCATTCTTCGGTGGCATTCCTTCTCATCTCGACAACCATGAAAACAATTATAAGTGGATGCCAGTGCAATGCTTTCGTATTTTGGATCTATTATAAGAGACATTGCTATATGATATATTTGAAGTTTTCAAATACCGTTGTTGAAGTTTTTATATGATATGGATACAAAAATCACATTTTCGTTGTTTATTTATTTCATACCTTTGAGTTTGGTTTAAAAAATACATCGATATTGTATGTGGCATACCCAAATTGCTAATCTTTATCATGATGTTTTAGCATTAAATTATTTTTAGTGCTAATAGGGGGATTTTCTTTGTTAGTTAATGTTAAGCCAGTTCTATAAAAAAAACCCGTCTGGTAATTCCCTTCATTTAGGGTGGTACCTAGGGTAAACCAGATTATCTAGAAGCTTGAAGCTTTATGATGCCACTTACGAGAATATAACTTGGGTGAGGGCGATAACACACCATCACACAACCACTTAGGCTAGACCCAACTAACAACTGCATATTCTCCTATGCCAATTTCTTTATCTACATTTTCATCTAGCACTTCCCTTCCTCAATCTTTGGTGTACAAAATCAGGAGAGGAAAATCCTATGCAAGTGATAGTAAAACTACTCAAGTCACCCATGTAATCCAATTGTGATAAATATCTAGTTGTCTCTTGCTTCTTGGATTCAATACATTAGATATTTTGTTTCATCTTCTATTTAAGGAGATATTCATTAGTCCATTTGGTTAAGAGAGATTACACTATGCATAACCTTATGAGCATTGTGAAGTAGAATCTAACTTATTCCTCACTCTCTTGTTTTGAAGATTTTCAGAAAGGTATTATTAAAAAATGTAAAACATCGTTATATGATTTCCTAGATTCATATCCCATATGAAAAGTGTTTGAGAATGAAACCATTACATCCTTAGTGTTTAAGTACATTCTAAAATATTTTCCTTTACAAAGTGTTCTTAAGGTGTTCATGACAATGAGAAACAAGGTGAAAACGTAAGGAAAAAGTGTATTTTTTGCAATTGATCTAGCCTTTTATGTAAACAACTAGTCATTTTTTTAAAAGTAATAAAACAATATCATGTAAAATTGCATTATGTACTTTCTGTCTTTCCCTTTCTGTATATTTAATTATAAGTTTTTTTTGGTGAGGAAATAATTCCTTGAAAATGTATGTCAAAATTTTAGAGGTTCAAATTAATTTTAAGAGGATATCCTCACTTTCATGGGAGGATGAATGGTGTCACTTTCATGGGAGGATGAATGGTGTAGTGAATGCGTGTATAAAAAAATGTTAGACATTTAGAATACTAAGAAAATGAAAAGAAAAAAATATTATCCATCTCTAATTTTAATAGACAAACTTACTCTACATTGGATCATTTTGACAGTAAATGAATGTGAACCAACAAAGGTCAGATCCCCTTACATATAAAATTACACACATATGTAATAAATTTTTAAATATAACATATGTACTAAACTAATTTTCTCAACCAAAAACATATTCAACAAATTCCATGCCTAAATAAACTCACTTATCTCCTTGTTAATTCATAATTATAATTTTAATTCCATAAGTTACAATGCTAGTTTTTTTTTTATTAATAATGTTTAAAAAAAATACGAGCTATAGGATAGAAAAAAAGTAATAAAAAAAATCACACCAAATTTCTAAAAAAAATTCATTAAATAACAATTACACAATAATAATCTACATCGAAACTTGTACATAAAAAAATTAATAAAAAAATCACACCAAATTTCCAAGGAAATTCATTAAATAACAATATACAGTAATAGTCTACATCAAAACTTAACAATACACAAAAACTTGCAGATATAAATAATTGCTGCTTCAATAAAACAAAACATAGCTTGAAATTGTCAACTTGGTGGTCTTTAAAGATAACAATTAATAATCAATAGGTTATAAAATAAATATTTATTTGACTTAAAGTAAACAAAAAGTTATTTGACTTTCCTAAATAATAAAGTAAACAAAAAAATCAGGTTTTTAATTACATAATAAAAATTAAGTAACTTTGTACATATCTATTTGTATTATATGGAAATGGAAATTTTATCAATATGTTTCTATACAGAATTCAAACTCTTTTTTATAAAATTAAAATAATTAAAAATTTCAAAATAATAAAATTAATTTCAAATTTACAAAATATCAAAAACATTTTATTTAAGACATTGTAATTAGAAATTTCAAAATAATAAGATTAATTTCAAATTTACAAAATATCAAAAACATTTTATTTAAGACATTGTAATAAGAAATTTCAAAATAATAAGATTAATTTCAAATTTACAAAATATCAAAAACATTTTATTTAAGACATAATTTAAATTCTTTTCCATAAAATTAAAGTAATTAGAAATTCCAAAATAATAAAATTAATTTCATTTTTACAAAACATCAAAAACATTTTATTAAACTCTTACTCTTTTTTATAAACATTTTATTCAAATTCTTATTCTTTTTCAAAAACATTTTATTCAAACTCTTACTCTTTTCCATAAAATTAAAATAACCAAAATAATAAGATTAATTTCAAATTTACAAAACATCAAAAACATTTTGTCCAAGCACTTAATAGAAATACACAAAAAGATTTCATACTTAGTAATGATAATGTGGTTTAATATCCACATAAAAATATTGTTAAAATATTCTCTACACAGTAAAATATAAGTTTTAAGGAAAAACATAAGGAAGGACATGAAAAATATAGGTGAAATTTGTATGTATGCATACTCAGGATACTATAATCCCCAAGTGTATCTTAGTAAGCTAATCATTTTAGGATATTGGAGATTTGAAGTATAAAAGTGGGTTTCAAAATCTATAAAGAAAGTACTTCTTTAATGGAGAATGTAACTATTTAGATACATTTATAATTAGGTTAGCTGTAAATGTTTATTTTTAAATTGGATCTTATGCAAATATCTGATACAATTAAAAAAACAATTGGTTTAATGAGTGATATCATGGTTTTGTAAAACACCGAGACATATAAGGAGCTCCTTGGAGACAACATTGAAAATTGCATTGATTATTCGTATTTATATAGAAAATACATTAATAAAAAACTTCATTGAAAATTATTATCTGTAGAAAATACACTAAAATATGGAAATATCAATCCTTGATTGTTCTGTTGTTTGCTTTGAGTAATGGTTAATAACATGTGTTTCCTCTTAAGAGGTCACATGTTCAAATCCAGAGGGGGGTAGGGTATGTATACCTCTGTAGATTTTACTAGTAAAATCGTTGGGTGGAGGGGGTCTCATACACCAATTTGGTGTCTAGCTTGGTCATGACCTTAAAAAATAGATTATTATTATTAATAATAATATAAAATAATGTATCTTATCACTTAGTCACTCAAAAATTCCAAGTTTTACAAGTGCAATAATGTATTTGACACTGAAGTTAGTGATAGAAAGTTTAAAGCTACTGTAGAGAATAATGTTTCTTTTGCTATTGTCTAAGCTTGGACCATGAGTTTCCAAAGATGAAAGGTTTCATTTTGGTTAACTTGATGAATTAGGTCATTGTTAGTGAACTAGGTGGTGGAGTCACTTTGCTTTATGTTTTAAAAGGGTTAGAAAACAAACTGAACAACAAATCCCTTGATGTAAGAAAATAAGAGTTCATATCATAAATGATACATTATTGATTTTTGCTATTCTTACCATTTTTTCCATTAAAATAGTATGCTAGAGGGATTTTAGTGAAATGAAGTATTATGCTAAAGTGATTTTAGTGTAAGTTAGCGGAAGAATAAAATGGAACCTAAAATTCTAATACATGTAATGCAACGATTGACAATAAAACTTCTATAAATTAATAGTATACTGCCAAGACTTTGGAAAATCACATGTCACATGTCTATGCTCTAATTTCTCTACATTATGGTGTATTTGTATTTTTTCTTTGACAAGAAATTTAACTTTAACTTTATTGTAATAACCTCTCTTAAAGAAGTAATTTATCCAGGTAAAGAGACTCTATATACAAAATTATAAGGGTAGAATTATAAGGTTAAGAATATAGGAACAATTCATAATGATGCTTCAATAAAAGTTGATGACATTTAATATTTAGTAAAGACTATCCAAGCATTTGAAATATTGCATAGTGGACATCGAGACAAAATTGCACTACGATTATTGTATGGATATTCTAAGCTCAAATATGTTATTAGGACTAACTTTCTCACATGGTTCAAATTGTTACAATTATGAATTTATAGTATTTTAGCTAAATCAGTTTGCGTGAGGGACTATAATTTTATATAATAAGGAAATATGAAATGTAATTGTAACATTTTCGCTATAATTCCTAGTTTAATTAATGTATAATGTAGATATGAATATGGTTATGGCCAAGCGATGTAATATGTGATTGTATTTTCTGAATTTTAATAAATCAAATGTGATGTTAGTTTCTTGAGAATATGGACTTAGATTGAGTTTGAGTTATCCACAAGAGAAGAGAGTTTCTAAGAGGGGTCCAAGGGGGGGATTAATTATGGGTATTAATCCAAACTGAGATTTTTGAATTTTATTACCATTGGGGATAACTTCTATCTTTCGTTTGAGTGTATGAGAGCCCAATCATTAAACTCATGTAAGAGGGTGGGTGTGAGAGTCACATCCCATAGTTATTGGAAGCATGAGGTTGTAGTACAATCAACATTGAACAGAGTGAGCAGTCAATTGTCTTGGGAAAATAGAGGAAATTGGTATGAGGGAGAGCAAACAATTTTTCACATTCAATTTTTACATGAACAACAAGTAGAGAGCATGAAAGAAGGGCACTAGAGTCAGATCAAAAGGCTGGGCGAATTTTGCAACATGTTGGAGTTTTTTTGGAGCATTGTGGAGTTAAAGACTAAAGAGATAGGTTGTAAGGCTTGAAGAGTGAACTCCTGTGTGAGTTTCAATGCAACAACAAGTGTTTGCTGTTGTTTCATGGTAGTTTTCCTGGCAGTGAGTTCCCAACATAGATATTCCTGGTTACCTGTGCTAGAGAGACCCTAATAAATGAACAAGACACTTGATGGACTGAGAGTAGTGAAAGGGTACATTCCCTGGGTTGGGCAAGTCAACAAGAAGAGAGCTAGAGGAAATTCAGGATAACTGTAGGAGAATACTAGTGGGTTGTGGGATATTGAGCTGAGTGGATTGTGAGAAGCACCCTTCTCTTGTGGATTCTTAGCCCCTATTCGGGGGTGACTTTCTATTGATATTTGTAACAAGTCTATGGTTGGGTGGAACGTCCTTCCCAAGCAACTAGTGGCACAAACGTCTTCAAAAGATAAATGTTTATTTATTTTCTGAGTTTTCATATGAGTTTTATGGCCGTGTTTTTACCTTGTGCATGAGAATGGATTTTATGTGTTGTCATAGATGATTATTTAGCTACATTGTTTTCATTTAGAATGTTGTAGACATATTTAATTATGTGTATCATAACCTAGTTAAATACGTGTTTAATTCATAGTTGATAAGCTATAAGAAATGAGCTAACAAGAAAAAATTCAAATTTATGGGTATTTTCTGCAAGTAATGTTCCTTGGTTATGCTGGGGGATGTTACAAATTGGTATCAGAGCCACAGGTTCAACATCGAGGCTGCATGGGCTAGACATAGAAGACAAAAGTTGAATTTGTAGAATTAAAGCTAAGAAGATGTCTGCAATTATTTGTTAGAATTTCTAGGGAAAAGATTGGGAATTTTCCTGCAATTTTGGGAGATTTGTATTCAAGAGTTAAAATCCCTAATTTTTAATCTGTGAATGGGTAAATTCAGGCATGGAATTGGCTGAATTTACGAATTTGCTGGATATCCATGGAATAATTGGGCAAAAATCCTCAATTTCTGAGTCAATTCAAGAGGAATTCCCGCCTAGAAACGCTAATCAATCCGTATGTATGTAATTGGTTGTTTGTAGAAGTTGATTTGACATATACAAGGCCAAAATTGGCCACAATAAGCTTAATTTCAGAGCTTCCATGGTGGTTGGAGAATAAATTATGACTTCGGGGTATTTTTGGAAAATTTGGAAAAAAATATGAAATTTGGAAAAATTTGTGTAATTGTCTATACATGACATCAACATGACGTGGAAGACACGTGGAAAAGGTGATATGAGATACCATGGTGGCAGGTCCACAGTGGCACGGTGATGGGGTCTGTAGTGTGTTGTTACAAGTCTAGCAGGTGACATGGGAGCCACTTGAGCACGATGGTATAGGCTGATACCATAGGTGGTATCTCATGGGTAGCGAAGAAGTTTTTCCCAAGGCCTTCAGCGATGCCTGCAAACATGCCACATATCAAGGTGTTTTTGGAGTGTTGCACTACGAAGGGGGTTTTAACGCCCGATCACTTTGACGACGTGACAAGGCCTCTCCATCATTGATCTCACCTAATATTCAATGTTCAATCTAGGAAGCATGCAAGTTCACACGCCGCATTGCAGAGGGGGTGTTAACCCTCACACATGTTGGTGATGCAACATGGCCTCTCCACCATTGATCTCCCTTGATCTCCATCGTTGGATCGAGGGAAAAAGTAAGTTCGCATGTCGAGGTAAAGGTGTGGGATGGGACTCTCCCATCCCTATTACCAATGAAGGGGTGCCATGTGGAGACATGGAAGATAGGGTGGGACCTATGATCCATCTATAGTCAGAGGTGTGCCAGTTGGACAATCGGTAAAAAAAGAGAGAGGAAAAGGAAGGAAGATGATGAAGGCTGACGAGGTAGGGACAAGTGGGCCAGGAGGGTGACATGGAATCAACTTAGGGTGCCATGTGGATCCATAATGCCACATCAATAGCCACATCAACAAATATTCCACATAGGTTAAATCGTCCTATAGTCTTAAAAAAAACTAAAGTCTGGAGCCATTTTATTATTTTGGTCATAACTAGAGTAGATTAAGTTAGATTGAAATGAAACTTTTTGGTTTTTTCCGTAGTAAGGAGGGATACATAAATACCAGAGGTCCATTGGCCAATTATGCTATGATTTTCGAAAAAATGCGAATTACCTGTTTTTGAAGATCAAGGTCAAGCTCAGTGGCAGGAGCATAGTCAATGTTGAAACTTGTACAAAGTTTTAGAAAAGTAGACATGCAAATTCTGTGTGAAGGGATTGGTCAGATTCTAAGGTGTATGGAGTGGAGGTGCCCAAATAGGGAAAAATTCATTATTTTGAGCCATGTTTTTGTGATTTTTGAGATTTTCAGAGGAGGAAAAGGGCCCCCAGATGGAAAATATGGAAAGATTTATTTAATCGACATTTTGTATCGTCAACAATGTAGACAAATTTGGTTTAGTGAAGTATTTACAAAAGTGTGCAGTTTGGGAGATAGGGAGATTGGTTGAAAATTCCGTCTAGAAAAAAGGGTGAAAAAGGACAAAGTTGTCATTTCCAAATTGCTATAGTTTTTGACTGGAGCATCAAGTTGGCAATATGAGAGTGCAATACCCTTGTTTCCCTAGATTTTAAATATAATTATATTATTTCTAAAATACTATGGACAAATTTGTCATGTGTGGACTTTGGGAAATGATGAACCTTTGCTAAAGAAGGTAATGTGAATATTTTTGTTACTAAATAAAATGGAAATTTCTGAATAATGGCTAAAGGTGTTTCCTATACAAATATGATGCCATGAGAGGGAATGGTAAGGGGAACCATAACTGGTTGAGGTGTGCTAAGAAATCCTCTACTGGATTAGTAATGCTCAATCCCAGAACTGTCCTCTGTCCTTGATCCGGATTATTTTCGGTACGAAATGAGATTGGAGATATAATAAAGAAATGCACAGAGATATCACAGATATTCAATAATATAACAGAAATGTATCAGAGATGCAACCATAAACAGGGATATACAGTAATACACGATTTCTATTAATGAAATAAATGTACAGAGACTGTAAAAGTACAGAGTGAAAGACTCGCTAGAATGGTGGTAGCTTATCTCTGAGAAGAGATGTGACGGCTACTCGCATCCGTGAGAAGATGATTACAATGAGGCTCTGAAGGCCTTTTTTACAATAAGAAGGAATGCCAAAAACCCTAGACATCCAAAAACCTAACCCTGGGAGATGAAGTGCCAAAAGTCATGTGGGACCCGTTTGGGTAAGTTGGTGCATCAACTTCCCGGGGTCGTAACTTTTGCATACGATCTTCGTTTTAGGCGTATGATAGCTCGTTGGAAAGATATATCCGAGGAATACAACTTTTGGAGGATCAACATATCTACAATCCATGTTGCTCCTCGTTTTCTCAAAAAAACATCGTTTAGGGCCTCAAAATGGCCCCGGAAGTTAAAAACTGCTAAAAATAGTAAATTACCAAAATTGCCAGAAACATGTTTTGGGCCAGTTGGAGAAGGTGGGTGGCCACCGATATCCACCTGGAT
>ML776729.1:1284112-1311959 GCA_009831015.1 Picea engelmannii
GATGTGGGAAAAATTCTCCATCATTTCATCCCTCTGTCGCGTGAGAGCTTGCTCAAGCAACAGACTGATAGGATCGTCTGCTCCATCATTTTTCTTTTCTTCCGCCATTGAGGGTTTCTTGGGTGTGCAAGAGCGATTGTCCTTGAGAGAGACAAGCTCGAGACCCAACTTGCTATACTCAGACCTCATCGGGGACATGCACTGAAAAACGATCAAGAGCAGCCTGCTCTGATACCACTGATCCGGATTATTTTCGGTACGAAATGAGATTGGAGATATAATAAATAAATGCACAGAAATATCGCAGATATTCAATAATATAACAGAAATGTATCAGAGATGCAACCATAAACACGGATATACAGTAATATACGATTTCTATTAATGAAATAAATGTACAGAGACTGTAAAAGTACAGAGTGAAGGACTCGCTAGAATGGTGGTAGCTTATCTCTGAGAAGAGATGTGACGGCTACTCGCATCCGTGAGAAGATGATTACAATGAGGCTCTGAAGGCCTTTTTTACAATAAGCAGGAATGCCAAAAACCCTAGACATCCAAAAACCTAACCCTGGGATATGAAGTGCCAAAAGTCATGTGGGCCCCGTTTGGGTAAGTTGGTGCATCAACTTCCCGGGGTCGTAACTTTTGCATATGATCTTCGTTTTAGGCATATGATAGCTCGTTGGAAAGATATATCCGAGGAATACAACTTTTGGAGGAGAAACATTGATCTATGATCCATGTTGCTCCCCGTTTTCTCAAAAAAACATCGTTTAGGTCCTCAATATGGCCCCGGAAGTTAAAAACTGCTAAAAATAGTAAATTACCAAAATTGCCAGAAACATGTTTTGGGCCAGTTGGAGAAGGTGGGTGGCCACCGATATCCACCTGGATCAGTCCTAAAGAGTTTAATCACCAGTCAAGTTGGAAGTTTGAGATTCTTCCTCAAAAATCAATGAGAGGAGAGGCAAAGTACCCATTTGGAATTTTCTTGATATTACCACGAAATCTTGCTGAGGAAGGTAAGAAAAGAAGAAAATCAGGGGCAAAGAGGTTGGGCGACCCCATTTAAAAAATCATGAGGAGTCACGACGATGTCCATGAAGAGCGCACAAGGAAAAGGGCGCACACCCAAGGATGGGGCATTTTGTTCCAAGAGACAAACGATTGATGGGTGCACGGTGTCCACGAAAGAGTGCAACAAGTTGGTTGAGTGTGTGTTCGTGAAGGGGAGCGACACCCCCAAGAGACGCATCATTTCACACAAGTGACCCTTAAAGATCCTATAAGAGCAAGGGCACACCACCAAGAGGAGGAATAGAGCATTTTGGCAAGAGATTTGGAGAGAAAGTCTGAAGCAAGTCTGCGATAACGAACTAAGGAAGAATTTCCAAGATGGAAGACAAGTAGCCAAGAGTTGGACATTTTGGGAGGTTTTGGGGAAGTCTAAAAATGAAGGTCTGGGGAGGCATGTGTGAGGAAGAACCAAAATTTATGTTAGCTTGGTGAAAGTTAGTGGAAACAAAATGACAAAAATTTCGCGAAAATGAAACGACAACAAGTATGCAGTTGTGGGCACATATGAGGTGCACCACAGGAAGTTGTGAAGACGCTTGCGATAGAAAGTCTTGTGGTGATAGATCTGATATTGAGTGTCTTGGTGAGGTGAGGCAATTCGTTTGACTCTACCCTATTGCAAGCCATTCCGGTAGTGCTCATTTGTAATTGTTTCACAATAAAAAAGACTTAGCCGAGTGTTAGGAATGATTTGTACCACCCGAAATATTTCTGTGTTTGTCTTCATTTTTGTTCCATAGTTTTTCTCTTGTTTATGGATGCATGCTTAAATAAGGCTAAGTGTTAAACTATGTTAACAAATGTCTAATTAAGCAAGAGTTGCACTAGAGTAGGAGTGTGACTCACCGATAGCCTAGAACATAGTATGGGTATTATCTAGGTGAAGAGGCGTAGTCCGAACGAAGCATTTTCAGTGTGTGATACAACCAAGTTAAAACCATCATGGTGCCGCACACTCTCAGGAGATGAACAATCACAAGATTTGTTCGGGCGTCTTGTGGGGCCATGACAAGTGGTATCAAAGAAAAAACACATTTTGGTGAGCTCTTCACCATGATGTCACCTTTGTGACACATGGTATCAAACTAGATTTGGATCTTCACCACTGCTGCAGCCAAAACAATGGTGGGGGAGGGACACACTTGTTTGGTGAAATAGTTTGGGCGTAGGCTTGGTGAGGGCTTGACGAACAAACCCATCACAAAGGTAACCTGAGTGAAGATTTGGTGGGTTGTGATAGGGATGAGTTATGAGCGAGGCCATAACTTCTGGGTAGATCTGGGTGCACTCCTTGATCATGCCACACACAAAGTTCAGTGGGTGAACGAAGCTCTTGGGAAAGGAAGACAAACGAAGGACTGTCGCAGACCCGACCGTAGAAGTAACTGCAGAGTTGATCATAAAATGTTGAAGGGATTATTGAGACGAACTCTTGGGTGCCTTGGATGAGCCCTTCAAAAGTAAAGTGAATATATTTGGAGGGCCATCCATGGCAGACGATAGTGACACCGATACGGATTCCAATACCGACATGATGAAGGATATGATCTCTACCTTAGAAAGAACCATTAAGAAGATGATAGATGCATTGTGCCAGCATAGTGAGAAGGTCAATCAGATGAATTCTAAGATGAGCAAGATGAGGCATGAGTTTAACAATGTCGTTCAGGAGTGTTAGTCAACTGAATATCCGATGATCGACACCTTGAACAATAACATTCAGAGTAGAATCAAGGCAACAAAGGACTGTCTTGGATCAATAACTTAGAAGTCGAGAGACCAATATGACACTATCGCATTGTTGAAACAAGCTTTGGCTAACGAACAAAGCTATACTATCACGTCGATGAGGATCAAGATAAAAAAACTTGATTCATATGATGGAACTCACAATGCTAAGTTGTTGGGAAACTTTTGTTGGGACATTGATCAGTACTTGGAGCAGTTGCAAGGAAGTTCAGATGAAGCCAAGGTGAATGTTTTAGCAATTTTATTGACAAGAACCAATAAGCTTTGGTAGAGGAATCGAGCAAAATACTTGGCATCTGGGAGAACCATTGAGAAGATTGAAAACTGGACATACATGAAGGAGGCCTTGAAGGCACGATTTTGTCTAGGAAACCAAGCATGTACTCCCAATCTTGAGTTCAAATAACTCCTTCATTTTCTTGTCATAGTATCTCTTGGTTAACTATTTCTTTTGAAAATACCTCTTAAACTCCCTCCAAGTAACCTTCTTTTCATCAATGTGTTGCACTTGCACAAACTGATCCCACCACATTGATGCTTTTCCTTTTAGCTGATAGATGACAATTCTCCTTTCTTCTTGCACATAATAATTATTCAGCTGGAAGTACTTCATCATACCCAATATCCAGGTCTCTACATCTTCATCCTTATTGTGCTCATCGTCAAAGGTAGGAGGCTTGATCTTATTCATTTCTCCCTATAGCTCATCTACCCCTGTCCTTCTTTTATGCTTTCTGACAGGAGATGGACTTGAGATACTATGTGATTTCCTAAATGAATGATTTGGTGAGTGAGAATGATGCCTATCAATAATTCTTGTTCATTTTCTCTTCTCATCATGAGACCTACATCTTCTTGACCTACTTGAATCAGTCTCTTTTTTCATTTTCTTTTCTATTATGTCCAAGCTTTGCATCAACTTGATATTGAAGTCACCTTGCTTCTCCTTGTCTTTCATAAGCCTTTCATTATCATATTTATAGCTTTGGACATATTTTTGGAGTCCTTTTATGGTTTCTACCAAGTTTATGCACTCCTTCTTGGATTCTATACCATCAACAACCAAACCGACATACAAATCCTTGAATTCATCATCATGGCTATAAGCTCTCTACGCATCTTCCATGCCTTTTGAATTTATGTGTTGATTCTGTCTTCCTCTAATCACTGTTATTTATGCAGAATATGAAGACAATAAAATTTGTTAGATGTATTCATGCAACAACTTCATGAAAACACTGCACAATTTTGTCAAAATCCTTTCTTCTGAAGCCTGTGCAGGCATTGGTATTCAATATGTATCAATGTGTGATGTCAATATTTAACATATACAACACATATCCGTATTACACATGCACCACAAGTTTTCTCCATGCTAACCCAAATTCTACTGCGCACACCCATGCACCATTGTTTTCTACACATTTCCAGTGCCACATCCTACAATGTCAAAATTAGCGCGCACACTTGCACATTCTTAATTTATGCGCACCATGTCCACGCTGTAATTCCAAATTCGGGCACTTACCAATTTGGATTTTTCCTTAAATAGGAACTCGGCCCATGCAGGTTTAGTATTGAAACTGGAGCTCTGATACCATAATGTAACTCTCAAAATGCTCTGATATCAATTTGTAATGTCCCCATTACCAAAATATCAAAATGCTCTGATACCACTTTGTAACATCCCCATTACCAAACTACTCTGATACCACTTTGTAACATTAGCCAACTTACTATTGAGCAATGCTACTCCAAAATCTAGTGCACAAATTCTATTCTATAACATTGATCTGTGTAGAAATAACATTGGTCTATGCATATATACTTGAAGTAATGCGCTCAACCCTGAGCTGAGTCGCGCTACCCAATATTTTCTCTTCTAACACAACTTAAAACAAAAAAAGTAACACAATACAATTGTGTGCACAAACATATTGAGCACACACCATTACTATGCATGCAATCCACTCTAAACATGTTATCTCTATTGCGCACACAACCATTCTGGCATCACATGTTAGTTTTGTTTTCTTTGTGCGCATGAACTGCTTTCCTATATGCACAAGTGAATCCAACCTCTTGTGCACACAACGTTTTTCCCTACGTGCATGACCATTCTAACTTCACCTTGGATACTCGTGACCATTATCATAATGTTAACTTAACAAGAATAACTAACAACAACTGTCATACTCATGCACACCTACAAATACTGAATATCAACACCACACTTACATGTGCAAGCCACATTAAACGAAATAACAACAATTACTTATATGAAACAACATAAAAGAATTAAACCCATATTAAATGAGACAAGCACACAATAAATGAGACAAGCACATAAATACACTTATCTTTTATGAAAAGTCACTAATTGCGCACAGAGCGCAAACGTTCCTCCCAACCATAGACTTTGTTTCTCATATACTTTCAGTAATAGGTCACCCTCGAGCTGAGGATTAACTGCACCAGGGAAAAGGGTTCCTAATGCCAGGCTAAGGTCTGATAATGAACAAAATGGTTCAGTCCAAGGTGCCTGCTATTGCAAATAGTCTACAATATCTCATTCCCCACATGCCTATTACACCCAAGGAAGAGTTCCTCTTCTCTGCTCAACAGTCCCTCGACTTCCCCACTTCCCTTCTAGGGTTACAACAACATGCCAGATAGGAAGTCTTAGAGCCCTGCAACTAATGCCCATCGCACCGGGGAAAAACTCCCAACAAAACTCTCACGTGGAGAGAATGCTCATGAGCCTGAAAACCCACCTCTTCGAAAAAAAATATCTCACCTAGAGATAATGCTCATGGGACTGAAAACCCACCTCTTCGACAACAAATATCTCACCTAGAGATAATGATCATGGGATTGACAACCCACCTCTTCGACAACAAAAGCACTCCGGTTACAATACAAAAAAACCCCTTTACAATATTTTCTCTACAGATAAGACAATAATCGTCCTTTCTAAGATGGTTCTACCCCTTATGCACATGAGAAATGAATGGATCCCCCCCCAAGAATGAGTTCTCATTTCGAAATACACTTAATCCAACAATATATATTGCATGCCTTAAATTGGACACTTGTCACCTTCAGAAGTAGTGTTAGCCACTTGGTGACATGCTCCCATCCCTCGGGAACTTAGGATAAATAAATATCCATAACTTACACTTTTTCAAAAATACTAATAAAATATTCCCTAGGACTTAAGTCCCCCCCATTTTCCCTTTTTGGTGGAGTTAGCCCCCTGTCTCATTTCGTCTGATATGTCTGTGTGAAATGATGTTATTATTATTAATAACTTGAGTGTGATTAAATTTACATGGATATGCGCACATACCTATTTGCGTCCCGACTCACTAGCCTCATAACCACACATGCTCTTTGGCCTCACACACACACACACAACTTGTTTTGATGCACACTTCCAGGTAATCCTCGTGCACTTACTCAAGTGCATGCAACACTGTGAAACATGCATACCCTTCCTTTGATGTGAAACCACACACACTTACCTAGGTGTGAGAAACACTATGAAATGTGTGCACCCTTTCTTCGATAACAATCATCACACACTACTCAGGTGCACACAAAACCAAAACTTGGTTCCAACAACTCACCAGCCCATATGTACATTTACATTTACAATTGGTTCCAACGGCTCACCAACCTATATGTACAATCACAAAGGGTTCGGATTAGGGACATTACAACATGTGTCTATATACAAATGTGCATATAAATTTACCAATTTTTAATTTAAATTAATTTATTTCCCTCACACAAATTTTCTAGATTTCCTCCTAAAATCCTATTTTAGATGCACACAAATATTTAGTGTCTTGGTTATTCAATGCATACTCCACTTAACTCTTGCCTACCTTTTTTTATCTTATGACTTCAATTTGAACTAGTATTCTTCCCCCTAACTTTTCATTGCTTAAGAGTTCTCATGAAATTAGATTTTCCTATTAATTAATTAGCTAAAAATAAAAACATGCACATCTTTGAACTCAAGCTTACTTTCTACTTGATTTTATTTTATTTGACTTTATCCAAGGTTATTAATAAAATCTTATTTTATTCTCTTAAATTAATTTTTTCTCACTTCTAAGTGCATATAAATAGTTATCGTTTTTCCTCATTGATAAATTCTAAGAATATTTTTTCTTTGTACCATGTCTTTAATTTAATTTTGACTTTTAATTTTATATATCAATTCAAAATTTCATAAGGATACTAAGGGTGCCATGCACGCCATGCCCTTCAAGACTTACTTGCATACTCCAAGGGTGTCATGTGTCATGCCCTTCAAGTATCCGACCTTGAGCAATGAGAAAAGTAGTGCAATTGTGGAGACACTATTAAATCCTATCGTTGCCCATATTGAGAGACTAATTGATGTTGAGGAATCGTGATTTCATCTTATTATGTGCCCCTCAGTTTGTCCTCATGAATTTCTGAGTCCACAACCTACCCTCATGGAAACATGCAACCTCTGAGCAAAATTGTCCCACACTTTTTAATTCTGACCACTATAAGAGTGCCAGTACGTGGAAACATGGATGTTGTTCCACCTCTCTTTATAATACCTGGTGTGGCTCTGTACAACCTCGTTACCTATATGTGGTTCAAATTGGAAAGCATAATCTATGTGCCTACATCCACTAATACTTTTCATCAACAATGTCATTAATCAATTCAATTATGTAAAACATAATTATCAGATAAGTATTATTCCCTGACTCAATCCAGAGTCTCAGGGTCTTGTTGACGATGCTTGTGTCAACGTTTCCTTAAGTTCACTATCAACTCAAGAAGCTATTAGTAACATATGCAATTATATTTATAACCAAAGCTCATGTAAATCATCAACTAACCAATAATCATTATTCAATTAACAATCATTACAATAAGTAATCATCAACATCTAATGCATTTAATTTAACCATTTTCACATTTTAAATCTAATCAATCCAAATAAATTTGCGTTTGATCATCATAATAAAATTCATTAACCGGGTTGTTTGTGAACAAACACCATCAAGGAATAAGTTTGGTTTGTAAAAGTAGTGAGGTAAAACGGGGCACTACAAATCCTTTGATAATATACTGGAGATTTTTTGTTAGGAGGATATGAAATGGGATGGTCCTCAAGGGAACAACCATGGCTACAATTTCCATAGAGATTGGAGCAATCTACAAACTTACAATCATGTGCATGTACCAATAATTAACCATATTTGAGCCAAGGTATACCACCCTACGATCCTCAGTGGATCAAATTATCCCACCTATACTAGAGCACTAGATGGGACATATTTTTCGAGGGTGCATTTAGAAAAGAAGAGAAATTCTTGACCTTGTGTTTTGTTTGCTTGAGAGGAAGAATATTGGGGTTGATTGAAGAATGTAGGGTGAGATTCCTTCTAGATTTTTCTAAAAAAATATGGTGGTATGAGTCTAATTCTATTTGTATTCTTGAGAACTGTGGGTCAAGTTGAGTGAGATTAGAGCCCTGTTGACCCAAAACTGTGATAAGTCTTTCATAAATATTCTTTTCTATTTTTCCACACTTAAACCATTTTTTTGTCACGGGTTTATGAGTCAATTCCATCCTTGTACTAAGTTTCGCCTCCTCTAAAATGCACCAGTAGAATTCCTCCGTATCCATTTTGCACCAACACTTAGATTATTTCGATTCTCTCACGGATTTATCACATACTCTCATTCAAGTCTAAAGTTTTTTTGTTACCAAAATGCACCGCCATGCTCCACGATCCTCATTTCACACCATACTTATAAATTTTTCTGTTGTTTCACTGGCGGTTCAACTCACTTGCCCGAATTATTTTATTCTCATCATGACTCATCCATCTGTCCACTCTATGACACTAGCCACTTTTTCAAACACTTCATCGTGGGTTCATTGTTCATATCATAATTCTTCAAAACATTTTTCTCTCAGCCGTCCGACCTATCCAAGTGTCATACTTAGTCATTTTTTGAAGCTTTTCACCGTGAGTCCGCGTGTTTGTGCTTATACTCCTCCTTACACCCGATCCTTTGCTACCCGCGGTAATACTTGTTTCTCTTGTCACTCTCCCCAAGGTATATTAAATGTAAATCTTATGGAAAATAACAAACAATTAAAATCTCAAAAAGTCATTATTAATGGCGACCTTCTTGAGACAATCCACCATTAATTCATATTAATCTTTGTTCGAAAGAAGAGTATTGGAGTATATTATGGTAAAGTGGTTTTTTCTTTGGTATTAGCATTCCAAAAGACTATACATAATCCACCAACTCCATTAAGAATGATGGCTAGAAGAAAGGAAAGCTTCCGCAGAGATACCATCAATACATTCAGACGAGAAGATAAAAAGATTCATTGGTCCAGAGCATACAAATACTACTCTACATTGTCTCCAACATAAAGAAGTTCCAATGATACTTGAACATCAGGTATTGCCAAAGCAGGTTGTGTTCCAGAGTTTTTTGATGTGAAAGTGCTAGTTATTGTAGATTTTTAATGACAAAAAATCAGCAAGCTAATATTCTGTCAAACACTTAGCAACCTAGAGATAACTGTCTTCATAAATTTCAGAAATGCATAAAACCCACATTCAGAAATTTCCATAAGCAAAAATACACATTGCTAAGCAAAAATATGCAGCGGAAATACACAGTGGACAACAACCCATAACAAGCAGAAATTTAGGCAAATGCTAGGGAAAACCCCAACGTGGGGAAACCCAATGAGAGAGAGAGAGAGATTTATTATTCAGCTTTAGGAAAGTACATATCAACAACAAAACAACATTTCCAGCCAAGGAAAATACCTCACAACACCAAATCTGTCCCACAAAAATCTGCCTCGTTTTTTGTGCCAAAATCGTACCGCTGTCCTGCCTCTTCTGTACCTTGTTTTCCATGCCCACAGTCCACTGTACGGACTATTCTGTACAACCAAAAAACAACCACCGAAAATCTGAAAATTGCCTTGAAAACTATGCCAAAAATCACCTCGATTTCCGTGCCAAATCCGTACGACTGTACAGAATCGTACAAAATGTACGGATCCATACAGTACGACCTCCCACAGCAGATAAAAAATTTCGACCAAAAATCATAGAAATTTTTTCTCAGGAATCGTGCCCACTTTCCTCGAAAAATGTGCCCTCTTTGCTGCGCACTTTCCTCTCTCAAGCTTGCTCAGAAAATCTCTCTAACTCTCCTCCCAATGTCCTCTCTCGACATTCGACATGTCTTGCACACTACCCAATGCATTCTTTTATAATCTGAAAATGACATTTTCCCCCCAAAAGTGTCTTTTGACCTTCCCCACCACTAGATCCAAAGGCCGAGATTAAATCTTGCCTTTTTCAAGATCAAGGGTCATGATTCATTCCCTCCAAAATGTCTCATTTAAAATTAAAGTGAATTTCACTTTATTACATAAGTGCTTTATGATAATAAAGTCACTTTAAAATAGAAGGTACACTTTATTAAAAAGTCACTTTAATAAAAGAACCACTTAAAACAACTTTATAAAAACTATTACAAAGTTAAGTGCCTAGTAGTGTAAATATTAAGGTAACATCCGCATACAAGACAAAACATGTGGAGTACCTTCCGAGCTAAAAAGCTAGCAATTATGTGGTGTATAGATAAATTCGACAAGAACCAGAGGATTATTCAATTACAGGTAGAATCCCCAATTTTTCTATCACCTTCAACTTTCAAGAAAATTTTCAAGCTACTAGAGACAACGATGATTTTAAATGTGATGAAGCCAAATATTTCCTAAAGGCTAAGAATGGAGGGTGGGATATATTGCAACAATATCTGGAAGACCCGACAATAATGTCTGAATATTTATAAGCTATGCAAGTGATTTTGATAAAATAACCTAACCGAGAAATGACATGGATCTTTACTATCGTAGTTGGGCAATAATTGACCGCAACCGTTCCTCTTTTAGCTTTGTATATTCTATATTTTTCTATTCATTAGAAAGTTGTCTTCAACTGGGTGAAATATCTTTTCAATTACCAAATTTGAAGAAGAACAAGAAGTTCTACATGTCTTTGTATTCAATCTTTTCTATAACATACTGCCATGTTTTTAGAGGACTTCATTTAGCCAAATAGGTCAATTTCAAAACTGACCCAGTTCAGACATGGTACCCTACCTTATGGAAGCAAAATACAATGTATCATTTCTACGGAGTATATAATTCATTTCTTTATTCTTTTAAGAATCTCATAATTGGATCCAATACATCAAGACTTTCTTTAGAAGCGAAAACCTTTCTAGATAAAAGATGAAGCTTTGAAGTGATGGACCATTACACCATTGTTAGGATTTTTTATTCTCGAGAAAGGCATTTTTACCTTTCGTATTATGTACCAAACAAGATATTTGTGATTGAAGTTTGTAAACAATACAGATTATGGGCTCACTTCTTCCATGAAAGAAGGAAAAATAAATTTATCCCCTTATTATGGAAAATCAGTGAAATAATATTAAAGAATGTTGCAAATACTGATGAATATGCAGGTCAATTTGATTAGATTGATTTTAAGGTGGAAAAATAAATTAAACGGTTTGACTGAATTGATTGTTCATGAAACATATGATCTTCTGTGGGTTACATTGTCTTGTATGCAAACACTTTTCTATTTGGAGAAGAGGAAGATGAAGACAAAATCCCCGAGGCATTTTCTATTGAAGATATTGACATTGTTATTAGTACCAATGAACCACACAAGCATCATGGAAGAGTTATTAATGAAATAAGTACTCGTACTCCTAATGTATCTCAGAGAAGAGGCCCACAAAAATAAAATTCTCATTTAGCATCACAAGAACAAAATAAGTCTTCAGTCAATGATTCTGATGACATAGGAGATCAAAACCCTCCTAAGGGAAATTTGGAAACAAACTGTAACAAGTAAGATAAAAAGGAAAATCAATCAACAAGAAGTAGAGGAGGTCATACCTAAAAATGAAGTTGTTCCTGAAGACATGGATTTGGATGCTAATATTGAAGATATAGAATTTCTCGATGAAGAGCAAAGACTTCAAGAAAGTTGGGAAGTTGTAGCCGAATTGGCAACATATGAACTGTTTTTCTTTGAAGAAGAATCTTTGACTGTGCATAATGCTCTGTTTGATAAAGATTCAAAGAAATTAATCTTTGAAATAATTCATTCCAAAAACAAAAAAGTTCAAGGAAGGTCATGCTCAGAAGTCGACCTAAAAGGGCTTCCACCATCAAAGATGGTACATATCCATGAAGCCACAGGTGTGGCCCTGAAGATGTCAGTAGGTTAAATGGAAGATGAAAATTCTATACTTAAATAAATAATTAAAAAACTTGAAAATGCCTTGATGTCACCACCCATATTCGCGAGTCTGATTACCATTGTTCAACCTTAGAGGAACTTTGATGGAACACCAAGTCAAGTTAAAAATTAAGAGGGACATCACGCCCACCAGGTGTTGTCAGAAGGTATGTTGGGGAAAATATAAAGAAAAGAATGTCTCTCATTCTTCATAATTACAAAACTAACATAGTACCTCGAGGCCAATCTCGAGAATGATGAGGGTTTTTATAAAGATGTTGTTATTACATTTGTTTTAAAAGTTTTAGGCATGAGTGAATTAAAAATAAAGGAAGAATATTTTTCGTCCCCCACTCGTATAAAACAATTAAAAGCATGTTGTATTAAGAGAATAAATACTTTAACGGAAATATTGGTTGATTGTGACACTTTAAGTGTTAAAAAAGGGGAGTTACATTTGAAATTAATTGAATTAGACTTGGCAGGAACTACTAGAGAAGTTCAAGATCCGAAATTAATATTAAATTCTATGTTAATGATAAGAGAATAATTTGAAGAACATATGGAGATATTGAAGGTCGTGTCAGTAGAAAAATTTAACAGTTTGACCGAGTACACAGAGCAAGAAGTCGAAAGTTGGATAGTTAGCTATGTGAACAAAAACAAAGATAGTGAAGACATGTTGCACCAACTTTCAATTGACTTTAGAGATCTTGAAAGCACATTATTAGACATTAAATTGGAGCAAGACATAACTATTGCACCTATGAGGGATTACATTGAAAATTGGTTAAAGCAAGATTTAATAAAAAAAACTGAAGAAGATCAAGCAAAGGCGGTTGATGCTGGTCATGTAATTGCATCAAAAGAGAACACAAAAGGAACATTTGCCACTATATAGGGAGTGAGAGAAATCCATAAGAGTGAGTAAATTGATCACATCCTCCTTTATTATTTTTCTCTTATCGTTCAAGCATCATCCACTTGTGTCTTGTCATTCCTAAGAAAACATAACCGATTTCTGATCGATTCTCTTTTCTTATTTTTAGGTTCAACCCCGTTCCACTTTCATTGTATGGTCCACGAGAGCCCAATCCAGTCCATTTTGGACAAATGCAATTTTTGTTTTCAAATTATTACAAACTATTATTATTATTTTTTGAAAATCCGAGATAACTATTTTGGGGTTAAATTTTAATGATATCTTGAACTCTGATGTTTTGAGCACAATATATTTAGTTTGCCTATCACATTCTCCTTTATTTTGAATGAAAAAATCTTTTAAAGTTCTCTCAATTGTGGGATTTTGTTTTTTCTTCTCATGAATGTGAACGAAATTATGATACTGTGATGGATGCAGTGGTGCAAAAACCCACAAGTAGAGGCTGACAAGTAGAGTATGTAATCACGATCATAGTCGGGAGGAATAATCAAAGGGGCATTGGATAACGTCGCTTTTAAATCATAAAAATCGGTTTGGGCATGTTGATCCCATCTAAATGGGATATCATGTCGTAGTAAGCGAAGGAAACTGTGCGCGCGAGTGGCGTAATCTGGGACAAAGCGTCATAAAAAGTTTGCTTTGCCTTGTAGGCTCTACAGTTGGTGAAAATTCCTAGGTGGTGGAATTTCTGTGATAGCTTGGACCTTGAGGGGGTCCATTGTGATGCCGTGTTTGGAGACGATGAACTCAAGGGGAGGCGTTCGACGGTGACACACAATACACACTTGAGGGGGTTCAATCGGATATTGTACTGGCGACATTGTTTAAAGATGATTCGTAAGTCGTCTATATGCTGAGTTCGTTTCTTGGATCGAGCAGTGAGGTCATCCAAGTAAGCGAGAATGATGCGAGAAAGATCATGGAAGAAATAAGTGATGGCCTATTGGAATGTAGCACCTGCGTTTTTGAGTCCAAAAGGCATGGCACAATAAGCAAAAGTACCCCATGGGGTGGTAAATGCAGTTTTACACTGATCTGCTGGATGGATTTGGATTTGATTGTAGCCAGAGAATGCATCCATGAAGGACAAGGCCTTGTGGTCAGCACAATCATCGATAATTTGTTCGATGAAATGGGTTGGGAAGTTGTCTTTGGGACAAGCATGGTTGAGATCGCGAAAGTCGGTGCAGACACCAAGATTGCCTTGTTTTTTGTTAATGAGGACGGGGTTGGAGATCCATGAAGTATACCCGATAGGGTATATGAACCCAACAACGCGTAACTTATCAATCTCAACTTTGATAGCCGCGTATTTGGATGGGTGAAGTGGGTGTTTCTTTTGCATATTGGGGATACATTGGGCCATGTGTCAATGCAATGTTCGATGATAGAAGGATCTATGTTGGGCATCTCTGTATATGATCAGGAAAAAATATCCCTGTATTCCTGAAAGAGAGTTTTGTAAGCTGTGAGTTCTTCAGGGGAGCATGCAGCGCCAATGGTGATTTCTTCTATGATTCTCGGTTTGATGGAAATGTCGATTTTGACAGTGGGGGAAATGTTGGCCATGTTTACTTCTTCAAAAGCATCGGGGGCAGGGATATGGTTATTGAACAAATATATATGCCCCGATGGAATAAAATCCTTGGTTTCGATTGCACATATGGAGGCTTGACTAGGAAAGTCAAATGAATCGTGTGAGAGAAAAAGTGCTATGTGATGGAGCACATTCCATGGGAAATCGGGGGTAGTTAGTTCCTCCAAGATATCTTCGTTGCAGTGGAAAATGAGAGAATATAGGGGATATGGGGAAGTAACATTGGTGATTCTCACCGTGATATTGTCTTCAAGTGGTGAAGACGTAGAGGGGGTATCTAAACTATGGTGAGATGACGTGCTTGACATAAACCAAATGTCCAGACACCGTGGGTTATAAATTGTGGTCGAGGGTAAGATTTCATGGGGGAAATGAACTGAGGAATTGGGAGGATTTGGGGGAAAATCCTAAGACAGTCTATCCATGAACCATGGAGGGGTAGGAAGTGACTCAGGTTCGAGAGAGGTGATGTAAACACTATATGGAGAAGGGATGGGGGGAATCAATTGTAGTACAAGAAGTGAGGTGGGTGGAGGATTTTGAATAAGGGCCATTTCACGATGCCTGTATTCAATGATCGAAGGACACTGGTATGTGAAATGATCAAGGGATTCACAAAGAGAGAAAGGACACCTCATCCATTTGTTGACTGAGATCGAGACATAATGGATGTTGGTAATGTGGGTACTTGGCGACTTGGGTGGAGAGGGATATTTCTGAAAGGTTTGGTGTACGACCGTTAGCATTTGTTGAAACTGAGGTAGAGTTGGGAAATCATGAGTACAGTGGCCATATTATGAACAGATGACACACACGAATTTGGTTCGCAACCCTTTACTACCTGTGGTAGATGATGTTGTGGTAGTATTAGGTGGGCTTAGTGAAGCGATGAGCGATGTGGTTTCTCGAGGGAGTTGGATCAGATTGCGTAACTCGAGAAGAGAAGGACATCTATTAGTGGGGTGTACCTCTCATTCGCATAGTGCGCAAGGAGGCTGAAATCGGGGAGGAAGTGGAGTGGTGGACTCTTTCTTCTTTTGTCTTCCCCCAGCTATAGCGGTGGTGCTGGTGATTGGGGGTGAGGGTGGTGTGGTCGGGGTAAGTACTGGAATATGCATAGAGATTCCCTCTGATTGGGGAGGGAGGGATGGTTGAGGAACCATCGTGGGTGGGTGTAGATACCATACTGGAATGGCGAGCACCATGTTGGGAAGGGTAAGAGTGGTAGCTACTTGAAATGCTTGTATGCCCGATGGGGGGTAGAAGAAAGGGATTTGAGTGATGGCTTGGGGGATTGTTTCCCAAACCAGGATTTTTCCTTGGGGAAGGGTGAAGTCGATGATAAGTGGTGTCGTAGGGTTCTCAGGTAATTCCTGAGGTAGAAGTTCCTCGACTAGTGGGACGTCGAGGGGTGGAGAAGCCTCATTGGGAGGAGTGGTATCTCCAGTTTCAGTTCCATCGGAAGATACGACACACTCTTGTGCTGAGGGGTGTATGAGAGGTGGTGCTCCATGGTATGCTCCCAACAAGGATGTCTCTTTGAAAATTCCAGGGCCCATATCCATGTGTGGATATGCATCGGAACTAGTGCAGACAAGAGGTAAGATGTTATCGATGTTGGAGGAGTGGTTAGGCTCGTAATGTGAAACTTAGCCGATGGTAATGATTTTCCCATTGTGGGGGAACATCATCGTTTGAAACACAGAAGAGGCCACTGCCTTCATAGCATACATGTAGCTACGTCTAAAAAAGATGTTGTAATAAAGCGGGGTGTCGATAAGGATGGTTTTTCCCCCGAGTTCAACGGGGAAATTTTGAAAGATCCCTTTAGGGGAGGATGGTCGACCATCATAGGCTCTTAAAGTGATGGTAGATGGTATTATCTCAGGGGAGCCAAGTTTCTGCCATACAATTTTGGACATGATGCATGTGGATGCACCTTCATCAATGATACATCGATTAACCGTGATGTTTCGAATCTTAACTTGTATCTGGAAAGCTACCAAAGTGGGGAGATGAGGTTCCCCACAATATAGATAAAATGTGATGAGTCTAGTATCAGCTGGGTCGACTACATCTCAACAAGAAATTTAACAGTTTGACCAAGTACACAGAGCAAGAAGTCAAAAGTTGGCTAGTTAGCTATGTGAACAAAAACAAATATATTGAAGACATGTTGCACCAAATATCAATTGACTTTAGAGATCTTGAAATCACATTATTAGACATTAAAGTCAGGCAAGAAATAACTATCTCACCTATGAGGGATTACATTGAAAATTGGTTAAAACAAGATTTAATAAAAAAAACTGAAGAAGATCAAGCAAAGGCGGTTGGTGCTAGTCATTTAACTGCATCAAAAGAGAACACAAAAGGAACATTTTCCACTATATAGGGAGTGAGAGAAATCCATCAGAGTGAGTAAATTGATCACATCCTCTATTATTTTTCTCTTATCATTCAAGAATCACCCACTTGTGTCTTGTCGTGCCTAAGAAAACATAACAGATTTTTGATTGCTTCTCTTTTCTTATTTTTAGGTTCAACCCCATTCCACTTTCATTGTATGGTCCACGAGAGCTCAATCTAGTCCATTTTGGACAAATGCAATTTTTGTTTTCAAATTATTACAGACTATTATTTTTTTTTTTATGAAAATCCAAAGAACTATTTTGGGGTTAAATTTTAATGATATCTTGAACTCTGAGTTTTTGAGCATAATATATTTAAAGTTTTCCTATCATATTCTCCTTTATTTTGAACGAAAAACTCTTTTAAAGTTCTCTCAATTGTGGGATTTTGTTTTTTCTTCTCATGAATGCGATTGAAATTATGATACTGTGATGGATGTGAGAATCATATTATTTTTCTTGTAATTGTTATTTATTTCTATATAATATATCTGCATCTATTGTATTTTAATATTTGAAGATTCCTGGTACTCTTCTGAGGAATTATTTTTTGTGAATGTATATTATTTTTCTATCAGTAATATTTTACATTTTCATTGAGTGATAAAGATTGGGGTTTGCTATTTAGTATTTTTCCATTTTGATACTTTGGTCCAAAGATATCAAGAGTTATATTTAAGAAAATACATAGGAGTACCACCTCTATAAAAACACATGGAGATATTTTATCCTCGTGAGGTTGATGTTTGGACCTTAATCGATCTAAACATCAACTAGCCCATATAAGTTTCTTTTCCTTGGTGTTCTTGTCACCTAAATTGTGGGAGGAATCCATATCTGATTGCAATGGATGGGTGTTGAATCACTCTATTGAAACTAGTTTGGTAACAAACTCATGACAAATATAATTATTTTTCTTACTTTGAATGGGATAGCTTTTTGTTACCTAAATGGGATACTAATCATCCTCTCCTAACATAGCATATTATAATAATTAACATCCACACTCACAAGTATAGGTAGTTACAACATTAATATACATGCTAACCAATCATATTCATTATTAATGTCAACCGTCGTTGAGGAGTAATTGGCATAAACCAACATGATCTAGCTACCAAAGAAAATATGTTATATAATGTTTTTGATCACATACAATTTTTAAACATGACACCTTAGTAGACTTGTCAAGGCATTCTTAGTAGATCACCATGACTGGGGATCTATTCCATCAAAGTCAATCAAAGATCGTACCTGGCCTTGTCAACTTTGAGACAACTGCTTACATATCATGCTCAGCTCGTAAGGGGTCTCGACCTACATGAAGGAAGAAATAATCATTTCCTATCAAATGTGTGATAACCCATAAAAGGAAATCATGTGCGAGGGCTTGAACTTGACTGAGGCAACGATAAAAAAATGTGCTTAGGCTAATCTCCATTTACAACATATAACATTTTTTCATTTTTTGATATCTTTATTATCACATCTTACTCATTTTTAATAAAGGTTTTCAATATACTAAATCCATATTTGAAACAGGGGAAATAGCTACAAAGAAACTAGTCCCCGCCTCATCAACTAGAATGTGAAGTGAAGAATGTTACATTAAGTAATAAAGTATGGGTTTGACAAATTGTAGCATGGATATGTTTCAATGGTTTTGTGCATTTATTGTCTTACCTAACTAAGGTGTGATAAATGAATACTTCATGATCATGGAGAATAAAAGAAGGTTTTAATAAATATGTGGCATTACTGAAAGAAAACTGATGTTACAATTTCGTCGAGACTTTCAAGAATCTTGCATTCCACAAAAGCTCTTCGTATAGAGACTTATATAATCTCTTCGTATAGAGACCAATATAATCATGGTGAAAGAAAGTATAACATGAAGCATGAAGTTTACACTCAAGTAGTGAGGGTACCAGGAAGACTACCATGTGCCCCCAAAATCCACACCCCCCACCCCTCCCAACATCAGGGAATTTCTCACTCCCAGGAAGGGGCACAAATTTTCCATTTGCTTCCACCTTCAGTGGATATTTAAGAAGACGACCCTTAATTTTTATCACTTCCTCTGTTGTGAATTGTTGCCAGTACTTTTAAGATAACTCATTCACCCTTAGGACACAATCTAGACTTTGTGGATTATTGAGCTCTACCCAAAGTGACATCTTGTATCCATAAACCTGTAAAAACAAAAAACTACTAGTTTTGATAAAATTGGTCGATCATTTATCACAATGTTTGAAGCACATAATTGAAATAAATAATAATTTTAAAATTAGAATTAAGATGAAGGAGCACTTTTTTTTTTTTTGTTTGTTAATTTGTGCGGAACCTGTTGGGTACGCGATTAACCTGTGGCTTGAGAAACCGCGACTCAGGAGCATCTAAGCCGTCAAAATCACCCGGGGATCGCACCCGGCCTGAGCCACACCAACCCTTAACATGGTTGGATTTTTTTGTACCCGCAGGTTTCGAACCGGTGACTTTAACATCACGGAGTGGCTTAACAACACACTCCATCACCGACTGTCCTACACCTCGGGGACAAGATGAAGGAGCACTTACATAGACATTTATAAATAAAAAATGGTTAAAAAAATAAAATAAAATAAAATAAGTGCATAATCTGGGATCATTTCTCGTTCGCTTAAAAAAATCATTGTTGTTTAGCTAAAAATTTATCCTCATTCGTTGAATTGAAGAATAAAAAGTAATATGCATCTCAAATTTATATTTTCTAAAAGTGAGAAATTTATATTTTAAAATATTCGTAATGTTAAACGTTAATATTTAATATTAAAATATTTTCCTTATATTGGTTGCCACCTTTCCTGAATTTGTCTTCATGCTTCCCATATGATTCTAAAGATTCACCCTGTAATTTGTTTTCGTGCTTTCCATGCTTATTCAGAGTCACCCTCAACCTAGTAAATTACAGGCGAGCAATAATCAACCTCTTGCGTAATATTCAATGTTGTGGTGGCTGGTATATATATAGTTGGATTATCTTAGTATATATACCGAAATATTTCCAACAATGTATAAACCACCTATGCGCAACAGGCTTCGCCTTAAATCGCATAAAATAAAAACAAAATTTATTTTATATAATAAATGAATTATGAGATTCCCATAGTAAAAAAACACGAAATAAGTGGTTGCCCAATGACATATGAAGAGACTAGTGTTAAATCCAAAACACAAGAAAGTATTACACAAAGCACGAAGTGTACACTCAAGTAGTGAGGGTATCAGGAAGACTGCCATGTGCCCCCATAATTTTTCCCCAACATAAGGGAAGTTATCATTCCCAGGCAAGGGTACAATTTTTCCGTTTGCTTCCACCTTCAATGGATATTTAAGAAGATGAACCTTAATTTTGATCACTTCCTTTACTGTGAATTGCTGCCAATACTTTTCAACTAACTCATTCACCCTCAGGGCTGCTGATATTATGGTAGCTGAGGAAGGTATTAACCTTCACATGTAACCCTGACAAGAATAGAATATTCCAAAAAGCAAGAAGAAACCCTAAAGATTTGGACATAACCCTAGAAGATAAGTCGACTGAAGAAAATAATCAATATTGAGTCTTTAGCCTCTAGAAAGAGAAGTCAACCCAGACAACTAAGAAAGAGCAGTATAAATATAGGATGCCAAAGCTCATTTTTACACACACAACTCACAACTGCAAAAATTTAGTGCGTACTACATAAATTTAGTAAGTGCACAAGTTTGGAGAGTAGCTACAGCTACAACGACTGCAACTTGTATTTTCGGTTTTAGGCTTGGAATTTCTCTTGGTTATGGTTTGGAATTTCTGCCTTGTGCACTAGATCTGGAGATAGGTATGCTACATTGACTGGCTATTAGTTCTAGGGTTGCTTCCGAAATTATTCTCTCTGTCAAGGTTAAGGTGCTCGAGGGTGGCTTAGACCTATGGTTGGGTGAAAATATTGCTATATTGTCTATGGTGAAATGAGCACACCTATTTTTCTAATAGGGTATGGGCCCACACTATATTTGGACAGTCTAACCACTAGAAGATAGATTGGGAGGATTTGCTCAGTTACAGTTGCAGTTGCAATCAAAGTTTTTTCCACAACAACGAAACCATAACCCTCTTGTTGAAGCACCTTAAGTGAAGATATTGACCTAATTTAAGGATAGCCTAGTGCACCCAAAATTAGCGCATCTACTATCACTCTCAACAAGCTAAGAAGTCAAGTTTGAGTTTTTGGTCAAAGTCAAAGGTTGACCAAGTCAAAGAAGTCATGACTTATTCTATGAAGTTAGAAAACAAGTTAGAAGGGGCTTCTAACTTTAGAGTATGTAAGACAAGGATTGACCTCATCCTTGCCATGAATAAAGTATTGGATATTGTGAAAGGCAAGATCATGGAACCACAAGTTGAAGCAAGAAAGGAGAAGGAACCTTGGAACGTTGCAGTTATGGAATAGTTCAAGGACAATGACATCAATGCTATGAGTATCATAGTGGACTCTGTAAAATACCACTTGATACCCTACATCTCTCATCTTGACTCATCTAAGAATATGTACGATTCCCTAACTAACCTATTCTCAGTTAGAAACATTGGACAAGTAATGAGTCCGAAGAATGAGCTCCGTGACACGAAAATGAATGATGATGACAACATAAAATCATACCCTGTGAGAATATCTCAGTTAAGAGATCAACTACAAGCTATTGAAGAAATCATTTCGGAGAAGGAACTGGTAAATATAATACTCAATGGCCTTCCCAAGACATGGGATGCATTTTCCGCAAGCATGAACACAAGAAAGAAGTATCCCACATTTGAATAACTTTGGACTTGCTATGCACAAGAAGAATCAAGGATTAATGCAAAAGAGAAATCCAAAAATAAATACGAAGATTAAGCCTTCATAATAAAGTTGAAGAATTTCAGGAATAAGAAGAAGTTTGGCTTAACGAAGAAACCAAATCAAGAAAAGGATATGTCAAAGATACAATGCTTCAACTTTTGAAAATAGGGTCACTACAGGAACCACTGTCCTGAGTTAAAGAAAAGGAAGGAAACAAATGGAGCATCAATTTTCGAAGAAAGGGAACCCTCAAAGAAGGCCAAGTAGGATAAAACATACTTCTTCTTCTAAGTCAAGGTAAGAATATTCTTCAAAGTTATTGTACATACCATGTTTACATAGTTTCTGTACATATCATACATATCTATTTCTTAGAAGATAAGAGGTTCAAGTGAAACAATACTTATGGAAGAATAACAAGATAAGGATTGCGATCACGATGACTACAAGTCAATCAATACACATGAAAATATGAAGTACGTTGACAATACTTGGTAACAATTCCCATGGAAACTATTATACAAGTAACAACTGCTAGATAAGCCGAAATCAGAATCAAACCCGAAGAGACCCAGAAGAAGTCAAAACAAAAAGAAGTCAACAATCAAGAGGAAATTAGAAAAAAACTTGTGACACTTTGCAAAAGGAAATAAGAATACAGACAAAAGCGTGGAATCTCTTAGACGAAGGGAGATGATTGTAAGTTTTAAAACTATGAAGTAAATAAATGCATATATATTCTTAAGAAAAACATAAATTAATCAATGGCTCATACACATAGTACACACATATTTATACCGGAAACCCTTAATCGAGAGATTAATCGGGAGAAAACCTTTCAACGCTTCATTGTATTAATTTCACCATTCACCATACAATATATATACAATGTTTTTAGGTATTATGTAGATACCAAAACCCTAATCCCTTAATCCACGATTAATTTAGAAAACCGCTAAAAATAGAAAAATCCGCTAAAATAGAAAAAAAACGCCCAAATTTTTTTTCCGAGGCGCTGCGCGTAACCAGGGGGGCATACCTGCCCCCCCCTAGGAAGCACCTGACACACATGACACAAATATAACTACTAGAGGGATCATCAGACTCATTTTTCGAATCTAACACACCCACACACACACATGCAAAGAATATAACACACACCCAACATTCTCCCACTTGTTGTTTTCTTTGCATCCAGGGGTCCACAGGATTATATAGTCAACAATCCTGGGCAACAATGCCCATTCTTACTCTACACCAGGATAAATTTTTTGTGCTCACAGAATTTGTCAATAAATCTGCAACATTCTTCAAAGTGTCAACCTTTTCCAGCAACACCTTCTTTTCTTCAATCATGTCTCTCACAAAGTGATATTGAACATCAATATGCTTTGTCTTCGAATGATAAGCTGGGTTCTTTGCCAGGAAGATTGCACTCTGATTGTCACAATCTAATCTTACTGCTTGTTGTACCAATCCAATACCTAAACACAATATCTGTAGCCATATTGCTTCCTTGCTTGCATGAGTGGCTGCCATGTATTCAACTTCTGTAGTTGAGAGTGGCACTACATCTTGTCTTTTTTTCATCCAACTGATTGATACTCCAAATAGGTTAAACACATACCCACTTGTAGATATTCTGGGATACAGATCTCCAGCCTAGTTTGCATCAACAAATCCATGTATGTCCACCACTCTGTCCAATCCCGGTCTTCCTTGGTAGCACAATCCATAACTGGTAGTGCCACGAAGATACCTGGAGACCCTCTTTACTGCTATCCAATGCTCCTTCCCTGGTTTTGACATATACCTGCTCAAAACTCTCACTGCATGTGCAATGTATGGTCTAGTACAGACCATTGCATACATCAAACTGCCAACTGCACTGGCATACAGGACATGGGACATGTCCTCTTCTTCTTCCCGTGTCTTGGGACACTGATATGCATATAACTTTACACCTATAGGAATATGAACCTTGACCGGTTTATTTCCATGCATATTAAACCTCTGCAATATCGTCTCAACATATTTTCTCTGATTCAACCATAGTTTCCTGTTTGCACGATCTCTTTTAATCTCCATTCCCAGAATGAAGTTAGCAACACCGAGATCCTTCATGTCAAATTTGGAGGATAGCTGCGTTTCACCTCCTTGATAACATCCATGTTATTTCCTACCAACAACATGTCATCAACATACAACACTACATAAATGAAGTGATTACCAACCTGCTTGGAATATACACAATGATCAACCCTGCTCCTCACAAATCCCAATCCAAGGATGTATGTGTCAAACTTTTTGTACCACATCCTAGGTGATTTCGTCAGACCATATAGTGACTTCTTTAGCTTACAAACCAACTCTTTCTTTCCCTTCACTACAAATCCTTCTGGCTGCTTCATGTAGATTTCTTCTTCCAGATCTCCATGTAGGAATGTTGTCTTCACATCCATTTGTTCCACTTCAAGATCAAAAGAAACAACAATAGATAAAATAAATCTAATAGAATTTAACTTAGCAACAAGAGAAAAAATATCACCAAAGTCAATTCCCTCTACCTGGGAATAACCTTTTGCTACTAACCGAGCTTTGTATTTCTCCACTTTTCCTTCTGCATTAAACTTCTTCTTAAACAACCATTTTCTACCAACAAATTTTCTTCCAGCTGGAAAATCAACTATATCCCATGCCTCACTCTTATCCAAGGCATCCATTTCTTCAACCATGGCCTTCTTCCAGAGTTTACTATCCTCTGAATTCACTGCTTCCCTGACAGTTCTGGGATCATCATCAGTATTAGATAAAGAAAAATTGGAACAAAAATCAGGTGGACTATACCTTTCTGGTTGCCTTCTTTCCCTCACTGATCTCCTCAATACTGGGGTATGATGTTCTTCTTCTTCTGCTTTATCTTCTTCAGATGATTCAGATTTTGCATCATCCAAGTCCAACTCTATTTTCTCAGGTTCTTCTGGCCTTGGTAGGAATTCCTATTTGGAAACATCTTTTACCTCTCCGAAAACAACATCTTGACTATAAACAATCTTCTTGGTTTCTGGGTTCCAAAGATTATAACCTTTCACACCATCTTTATAACCAATACAGATACACTTTTCATCTTTTTTTATCTAATTTACTCCTATTTTCCTTTGGAACATGTACATAAGCATCACAACCAAACACTCTAAGATGTTCAAGAGAGGGTTTCTTTCCAGTCCATACCTCATGTGGAGTTTTATCGTCCAACGCTGATGCGGGTGATCGATTGACCATGCAACATGCTGTACCCACTGCCTCTGCCCATAATTCTTGTCCTGAATCGACACCGCTGAGCATGCTCTTTGTTTTTTCCATTAGTGTCCTGTTCATCCTTTCTGCAACTCCATTCTACTGAGGTGTGTATGTAGTAGTCTTTTGCCTTTGTATACCAAACTTCTTACAAAAATCTTCTAATTCATTTCCACAGAATTCTCCACCATTATCTGTCCTCAATACCTTTATTTTCTTCTCTGTCTGATTTTCTACCAGAGCCTTAAAATCTTTAAATTTATCAAATGCCTCAGATTTATTTCTAAGAAAATAAATCCATGTGTTCCTCGAGAAATCATCTATGAATGAAACATAATACACAGATTTACCTAGTGATGGAACAAGCACAGGTCCAAACACATCATTGTGTATCAACTCTAAGATCCCCTTTTCTCTTGTAGCACCAGATGGGAATCTTACTCGATTCTGTTTACCATATATGCAATGTTCATAGAAATCAAAATCCAAAATGCAATTATAAATACCTTCAACCATACCTTTACCGTGTAGTGTTTGAAGGCCCTTTTCTCCAATATGTCCTAGTCTTTGATGCCACAACATCGTCTTCTTTCCAGGGACAGTATTGGTCTTGTATCCTTTATTTCTCTACTCATGGACAACATAACTGTTACACCCATTAGTATAATTTCTTCCCAACAACTTGTACATAGTTCCACACTGAACTCCCCTTATCAACACCATTGCTCCTCGTACCATCTTGCAAGTGCCCTTTCCCAATACAGTATCCACTCCTGCATCATCCAACTTACTTACAGATATTAGGCCCCTGGCTAGTTTTGGAATGTGCAGAACCCTAGGGAGAGTTCTAATCCTTCCACATTTTAGCAACAATTTAACCCTTCCACGTCCCATGATTTTGGCTGTTGAGTCATCTCCTAGGAATACATCACCACCATCATATTTTTCATATTCAAAGAACCACTCCCTATGAGGATTCATATGGTATGATGCACCTGATTCGATCAACCATACATCATGGTTTACATGTGTACCTATAGATTCTAGGTAAACATCACCTCCTTCTTCAGTGGAGGTTTTTGCCTATGTGGAAGGGGTACTATAATATTCCTTTGGTTTATCAACCTTCTTAGACTTGAAATCTTTCTTATAATGCCCTGTTTTACCACACTTCCAACATTTCCTCAAAGATTTTACTGGAGACTTAGATCTACCTGTAGATTTAGATCTCCCCCCGAAGACTTACCAGGATTCCTGTCTTGGGTATGACCTCTTACAAATAAAGCATCTGTGCTATGACCATCCATGCTTTTCTGCCTCATCTCTTCAGATAACAAGGATGCACCTACATCCTCATACTTCAATGTAGATTGAGTGGTACTACCAATTGCTACAACCAGATTATCCCAAGAGTCTGGCAAAGAACATAACAAACTAATGCACTTATCTTCTTCTGCAATCATAATATTAACATAGATGAGTTGACTTACCAGAGTATTAAAGGCATTTATATGTTCTGTCACATAATCTCCATCTTCCATCCTAAGATGATACAACTTCTTTCGAAGAAACAACTTGTTTACCAGGGACTTTGATTTATACAAATTCCCTAACTTATCCCATAGTTCCTTGGTTGTATATTCTCCCAGGACATTCAACAACACCGAATCTGCCAAGCAGAGTCGAATAGTACTCCTTTCTCTTTTGTCCAACTTCTCCCAATCTTCCTTAAAAACACCAATAGGTGGTGTACTAGTAGTTTGTGTACTAGTAGGTTGTGTACCAGTAGGTTGTGTACCAGGATCCACATCGATCCATTGTTCTTTGTCTACAAGAAGGTCCTCCACCTTGAGCTTCCATAGCTCAAAGTTTTTACCGTTGAAATTCTCTATCTTGATTCTAGAAGATATCACCATTCCTCTTTCTACACTTGAATAACCACTGCAAAAGCTCCCACTAAACTCAAGTTTAAGTTAAGAACCAAATATCAATATAGCATAGAAAAACCTAAAAAAAGTACTCAATGCCTTGAAAAAGAGATAATTTCAGATAATAAACCTCTTCGAGTGGGAAACCTCCTTTTACCCCACTTAAATGTTCAAGTACCAGATGATTCAAAATGAAAATGTCTCCTTGGTATATATAGGAGACTAGGAGGTATAATTACAACTAATGGACTAAAGCTGACATACATAAAATAACATTACTAATATAATATGCCCCAATTAAGGGGTAATGAACCAATATTAGGGCTTAACATGACCCTCCCCTTGAGACAAGTGTTGTCCGAAACGCTTGAGTAACTCTAGATGCTTCTGTATAAAAGACACATCTTCCCAAGTGGAATCTTCAGCCGATAGTTTCCTCCATTTAATGAGATACTTTGAAATGGATCTATTCCTCAGCTGGCGAATTCTTGTGTCAGCGATGGCTTCAGGCTCCAATATGATTTTTCCTTCCTCGTCAAGTTCTGGCAATATAGTTTGAACTGGGATCTTGTTGCCTATAACCTTCTTTAAGCATGAAACATGGAAAACTGGGTGTAC
>ML776729.1:1316146-1327257 GCA_009831015.1 Picea engelmannii
TACCTTTATATTCAATCTTTGGAAGTTCTTAATGTGCTCGGTAACTGAACCCTTTTGCTTGAGATTTATCAATTGGCTAAAGAAGGTATTGCTCCTTGTATCCTCATAGTGTGCTATCATTTCTTCTGTGAAAATTGTCCAAGCGATGAGTGATTTGCAAGAACAAATCCATCGATACCATACAAATTGATTAGGTTCTAAATATAAAGAAGCAATTCATACCTTTTGTGTATGTGGCACATTATGGAGATCAAAGAATTGCTCCATCTGAAGTATCCATGTGATTGGGTCCTTGCCATCAAACTCTCTCATATCAATCTTAGGAACGTGGTTGGTATTCAAACCAAAATTGGAATTTCTCCATTCTTGATTCACCTTCCTTGTGTCCTCATCATGAATTTCATGGGATGCATTTTCACTTTCAGGTGTCTTCTCTGTTACAGAATTTTTCAATACTTCCATGATCTCCCCTTTTAAACCATCCATTTTAGTATCCAACTTAGCTTCCATTGAATCCATATTCTTTTGTAGTTCATTTATGTACCTATGCATTTCTTCACCTTCATCAAGAGTCCAAGTAGGATTTTCTGGAGGCTTATTTCGTGTAGAAGTTTCCTTTTTGGTGGCATGTTGGCCAAGTATCACTTTTGAACCTTGATTTTGAGGTGGTTCTGCTAGACACTATTTCTTCTATTGTATCTCCCAAGTTTCAACCCTTCTAGGTATGAAACTTTCTTTTATGTGGTTCTCTGATATTTATTCTCTGCAATTCCACAGGTCTGATCAAAATTGGATGTGCCAAGTGTAATTTACGGTAACTTCCCCACAACTTGCCTATTTTTGTCCTTTCCAGGAGATCTCACTTGTATAGCGTACCTCGCACAAAATAATTGATATAAAATTATGAAACTCGCACCAAAGATACTACATACTGTCCACAATCCAATGAAACTAGTCCCACTCAATTTGGATACTCTAGGAAGAAGTTATGATTGTTTTACCTGGAACACCTTCTTGAGACTAGTCAATAGGACTAGTCATATACCCTATCTTACACAGGGTGTATCTACAAATTTAACATGACACAAAAGATGAACGTTTTACCACAGATACTTTACTAATTTCTGTAAATATCCTCTGGAGTTTCAGGGTCTGAAACGTTACAGAGAAGTTTTTATAGAGAAAATTCTGCAATGACTCTGTTCAGGATGATTCCAAAACCCTATCTTGTACAGGATGTATCTCCGAAAGTATAAGGCCTCAGGAGCTGAATTTTGAACCCAATGTACCTTGATCCATATAATAAATATCCTCCAAGCCATTCCTTCTGAAACGTTGTAGAAAATAATTTATAGTGAAAATTACAAGGTGTCTCAGATGTAGCAGCGAAACCCCAAGAACTTGAGCTCTGATACCATATGTTAAGAACCAAATATCAATATAGCATAGAAAAACCTCAGAAAAAGTACTCAACGCCTTGAAAAAGAGATAATTTCAGATAATAAGCCTCTTCGAGGGGGCAACCTCCTTTTACTCCACTTAAATGTTCAAGTACCAGATGATTCAAAATGAAAATGTCTCCTTGGTATATATAGGAGACTAGGAGGTATAATTACAACTAATGGCCTAAAGCCGACATAAATAAAATAACATTACTAGTATAATATGCCCCAATAAAGTGGTAATGAGCCAATATTAGGGCTTAACAGTTTATCACAAACCCAAGATACACTTGATCTATCAAGACCGAGCCAAACCCTCAACAACAAAGGTGTCCATCTGAAGCCAAAAACAAGCTATGATACCACATGTAATTTTTAAACCTGTGAAGTAAAAGAATTCATATAGATTCTTAAGAAAAACAAAAATTAATCAATGGCTCATACACATAGTACACAAATATTTATACCAGAAACCCTTAACCGGGAGAAAACCTTTCAACGCTTCATTGTATTAATTTCACCATTCACCATACAATATATATACAATGTTTTTAGGTATTCCGTAGATACCAACACCCTAATCTCTTAATCCGAGATTAATTTAGAAAACCACTAAAAATAACAAAATCCGCTAAAATAGAAAAAAACGCCCAAAAAACAAAATTCGGGGCGCTGCGCGTAACCAGGGAGGGCCATACCTGCCCCCCCGGGACCCCCCTAGGAAGCGCCCGATGCACATTACACAAAGTGCACTACTAGAGGGATCGTCATACGCAGTTGTCGAATCTGACGTGCCGACACACACACATGCAAAGAATATAACACAAACCCAACAATGATTACATAATTCCAAAAGAAGAGCATGCATTCATGTATGAAGCAAGGATTAGGAGGGATCTAATCCTAAATGATATGATCCATTGAGGATTATTAAGTATCTGTTCATGTTCCCATTGAAAATAACAACCATGATAAGCAACACGTGTTCAATTTGACTTTAGAAGAAGTCTTCTTCGAAAATAAGCCTTAAAGTATCCTTGGTTGTCCATCTACATCCATGATCTTATGATGAAAGGAATAAGTTGGAATCTTCAGGGCATGGAATCTATAGAAGACTCCATGGACCCAATAACTAAAGAGAAACATGAAGAAGAACATGAATATTCCAAGAAAGAAAGAAAAACCAGAAGAACCAGGTATTATACCAAGAATCATAAGACTACCCGCTTGGAGAAATGGAAGTTGAATTATGAATAGAAACATTGCGAGAATCAGAACTAGAGGTTCTTCCAGAAGACTACGACGACAACTTGTTCCAGTAAATCAAATATACCTCTTGCAGTATCCATGGATTGAAATTCACATGTAAAAGTCTGTTATTCCCAACAAAGCAAGTGATAAATAAGATTATACCAAAAAGAGACCCATGTATGCATATATAATAAGACCTTGTATGGATTCAAACAACTTTATGCAGAGTATCTCATATACAACATAAGCGTGGTGAAAACCTTCTATGACATAAATAGTGTATCAAAATGGTTACTCAGAATTATAGGTTGATGGATTTCTAATCCATGGCAAACTCTCACGATGACAGAAGAAGTGCTACTTGGACATGATTCAATTTGAGATTTTCCACGATATCATGAGCTGGCACGAAACACAAGTACTGGATTCGACCATGATATATTGTAAAGATCAGAGCTATATGAATCCTTAAGAGAAAACCAATGTTCCATGACAAATCAAAGTACATTGAGATTAAGCATTATATTCTTCATAATGAAATCCAGAATAAAGAAGTGGTTCTCCAATATATCTCCACAGATGAGCAGATAACAAATATTTTGGTAAAGCCTCTGTCCAAGATGAAAAGTTTGCGTACTTAAGAGAGAAATCGAGGCTTGTGGAAACAACTTCCTTATTGAAAAAGGAAGAGATTACTCCCAAGTGGGGGGGAGCACTGATATGTTATTGATTTATGGACAACCATTTTTCAGTTCGAAAAATGGTCCAGGATGAGCAGTTCCTTTCCAGTTCAGAAAGTGGTTTGAGATTTCTGATGGACATGCATTTTCCAGTTCGGAAAATGGTCTAGATCAGACAGTCATTTTCGTAATGAAAATGGTCCAATAGATTGATGATGTACCATAGACAATGATTCCTCTTGTGTCAAGTGTGGGGGAATGGTTTAGGAGAATCATTATTCTTGGCAGTCACTCTGAGTAGTGGTCAAGTAGAATGGTCCACCTCACCGGGCCGTGATTCTTTCGAAGTTCACAGTTGTGAGAAGTTTCGAAGAATGGTCTGTTTTGGAGGTTGGTGCAGGACAATCATTTCCATAGGAAATGGTCCAGATAGTCATTCCCTAGGGCATAATCATTCTTTCCAGGTTGCACTGTGATTAGTGTCGGAGAAATGGACCAGTTAGGTGAATGGTCTAGGTTCAACAATCAGGGATGAGAATTCCCTAGGGAAGACTCATTCTTTACAAGTTTCACTATGATTAGTGCCGGAGGAATGGCCCAGTTAGATGAATGGTCCAGGCTCAGAAATCAAGGACAATTATTCTTCTATGCTTGAGAAGAATAGTCCAGATACCCCATGGTTGATGTTTTACCTTTTGAGGGCAGATTCTCTTCCATATCTCACATATGTGAGTGGAAGAATGACCAAGATGACTCAGTTTGTATCATGATGTTTTTATGCGGGTTGATATAAGATGATATGATTACTGTGGAGACTGTATGTCTCTAGACAATAATTGCATGCCACTGTGGTGGATGTATTCCACTGATTGTGACTATGTGTCACTGGTTAAGTAGTTTTGTGCTACTTGGTGTGGTTGTGTACCACTGGATAGTAGTTGTTTACTACTATGAATAGACACTGTTGTGTTCTATTGGATGACATTGTTCTGATTTCCATGGAGACCATCACTAGTGTTGGAAATGATTATGAACTAGATGGATAGTCAGTGTGCTGGTGAACAAATATTCTCCAGGGGAAAAATGGTCCAGGACAATTATTCTTCTAGGACATATGCCTGGATTAGAAGAATAGTCCTTGTAGCCCATGGCATGGCTTCCAACATATGTTAGAAAAATTATTCTTCTAGGACATATGTTCGGATTAGAAGAATGGTTCTTGTATCACTCTGTGGAATGAGTGAATTATTGAGCATCATTCCTGATTAATCAGATGGAGTATGGCTTCAAGAGATGATGGATTTGATGCTATCAGATGATACTGATAGTGATGATAGTGCTCGTGATTTGATCATGAGATACCCTGTGTGGCTATCATGATGCTACTGGTTGAATGTTATATTTGTGTTGAAGACCAGTGCTTTCAATACCTCCCTATCTAGGAGGGAGTGTTGATATTATGGTAGATGCAGGAGGTATTAACCTCCACATGTAACCCTGACAAGAATAGAATATTCCAGAAAGAAGGAAGAAACCCTAAAGCTTTGGACATAACCCTAGAAGACAAGTCGACTAAAGAAAATAATTAATATTGAGTCTTTAGCCTCCAGAAACATAAGTCATCCCAGATAGCTAAGAAAGAGAAATATAAATATAGGATGCCAGAGCTCATTTCACACACACAACTCGCAACTGCAGAAATTTAGTGTGCACTATAGAAATTTAATAAGTGCGCAAGTCTGGAGAGTCGCTGCAGCTGCATCTACTGCAACTTTTATTTTTCAGTTTTAAGCTTGGAATTTCTCTTGGTTATGGTTTGGACTTTATGCCTTGTGAAATAGCTCTAGAGAGAGGTACGCTGCATTGATTGGCTATTGGTTCTAGGGTTGCTTCCAGAATTATTCTCTCTGTCAAGGTTAAGGTGCTCGGGGGTGACTTCGGTCTATGGTTGGGTGACAATATTTATATATTGTCTATGGTGATACAAGCACACATATTTTTCTAACAAGGACACAATCTATAGTTTGTGGATTATTGAGCTCTACCCAAAGTGACATCTTGTATCCATAAACCTGTAAAAACAGAAACTACTAGATTTAGCTAACGGTAACCACATAAGAAAGGATGCACGAATAATTATCAACATTTGTTCTAAATTCAATATACCATCTAAATTCAATGCACCCGTGCAATCTCAAGTCACACGTTAAATTTAATAAACTTAATACATTGTTTAAAAATTTGAAACTTAACGTACCATCTAAATTTAATGCACTAGTGAGTTAGAAACACGTCATATCCAATCCATTTATGATGAACAAGGAGTATAATTTTTTTTTTTCTCTTTTCTTTAACTCGTTTTTGAAAAGTACTAATTTTGGCCAATCCCCAAATACTAAAATATTAAGTTACTTGTTTTTAATTTTCTTCATGATAATAACTGAGTTGTTCTTACTAAGTTTTGGAGCTGGCACTTTCTGATGTTAAACTATGTGTATCCAATTAGCATACACAATACCCGCGAGGGATACATATTCTTAAACACAACATAGAAAAACCTGGCTCCATAAGAATTGATCTTAAATTTTAGTCTGTGCATAGTAAAAAAATCAAATGTACTAACCTGCTAAGTGTTGAAATGATGAAACCTTATCCTTAACTTCTTAGGTCTTCTTACTTGAGATAATATTTATTCATTAAATCACATGCATGAGTGACGTTATTTGCGTGTTTTTCATACTTTTTCACATAGAAATTTTGTTGAAATTTCGAACATTAGAAAATACTTTATATAAGAACAAAGAAACTTGACAAACAGTGGAAAAAACTAAGAAACCCTGGTGTTAACTGCTTCACAAAAACAAAAGTGCATAACAACCTTTTCCCAGAGTGGTTCAAGCATCAAGTTTGTTTTTGCATCACATACCTTAAATACTTACGATCATTTTTTTATTATCAATAAACGTTATAATTTAAAAGAAGTCAATCCACTATTAATACATGAATCCACTGTTAATACATGGTCCAGTTCTCATTCATAACAAACTGTTAACATATTGCGAAGATCCATAGAACACCTTAAATGTATATCTAGTATTTCAGTTGATTCCTATCTTTAAGTGATGCAAAGAACACTATTGGATGCAGATAACACTTTAGATGCAAAAAACTATCTGAATTGTATATATTATTAAACTGTTATTAAAAGATATAGATACTCTGTTTATACCTGGAGCTAATCGTATGTTTTAAATTTTGGTGTATATGCAAGTAAACAAAGCGTTGGTTATTCCATATCTAAGAACTCAATAATACATTTGTAAAAGGCTTGCAATTCATTTTTTGTTGTACTTGGTTATTTCTTAGGTGACCTCTCCTTCATTGTTATTAATTGATGGTATACATTTTCTTGTGCTTTCTATAGGATGATTTGGTAAAAACATAAACCAACTCAATTTATAGACTTGTAAGTGGGTTGAGAAAGCATCAAGTGCCTCAACCACCACCATGGGATGTAAACCCTGCCTGGTATGTTAATAAATTTTTCCTATATTGTTTTTTATCATCCTAAATCAAGAGCAATTTGCGATCTCAATGTTCTTTTTTATGCAAATGATTCTACTATAAATTTAACACGTTATCAATGTCATCAAGCAGTAGAGTTAGTTCAAAAAACTATTGAATACCTGCAAGGCGACCGTCGTTTTCATGTGAAACTAAGTGTGAGCTTATACAATCTTCTTCATGATTATTGCGGAGCTTGTAGAGTCTTCTTCATGATTATCGTGAACACCTTTCTGTATTATCAGAGAACGTCTATTAGCAAGATGTTACATGCGGTGGATCATGAAGAGGTGGTTCCATGTATCCTGCCTTTCCCTACACCAACGAGCCATCGACTGCAGCAAGGTGAGGCCATCAACTGCAACAAGTGTCAGAGTCAACCATTCATAAATTTGTTTTTGTTAATTCCTTTTTTAATCCTGACAATTCCGTAAAACAAATCGAATACACCAAGCCAATTATGTCGTATCAACGAGCTAGCAACCAATACAAAATTCCATGTATACTATTTAACAAATATTTAATAAATTTATTTTAAAAATTAAATCATAATAATAAGAAATTGGGTAGGAAATACAAATTACAGTTTATAATATGAGATGTGTGCTACAAAATGCACCAAGTAATGTCACAAAAGGTGTAAATGTGTTGAACCTGCACATAATAGATCTAGCTAACAAATGGCATACACAGTTTGCAGGGAAAATATGAGAAAAGAGAAGCAGGAGAGAAAGAATGGAAGAATTCTCATTTAACCAAATGAACGAATGATAATTTACACATGATATACTTTGTATAACTCAAATAATGTGCACTAGAGGAGAAGCCAATGCACCATAGTGGTGGTCTAGAGTGATATGGACACACACCAACAATTACGGGAGTAAAATGCCACCTAGTCTAGTCTCTCATGTAGTTACGAGAGTGAACTGCCACCTAGTCTAGTCTCTCAGGCAGTTACGAGAGTGAACTACCACCTAGTATGAGTTAACTAGTCTCTCAATCTTCAATTAACTGACTGAAACATAGTGAAGTGAGGAGGAGATCAGGGAATCATGAGTAATGTGCTAGTCTGGTGATGATCCCAAGGACAATGCGCATTAGATGGTGATGATCCCAATGCTGCATGGTGATAATCCCAATGTGGCATCTAGACTCTCCTCAACTGATCAAACTGAAGTGTGAATTGAAGAGAATATTCTCCTAAAGGAATATTCTCCCTAAATTATAAGAGACTGAATAATGACTAATAAACATAGGGAAAACCTTAGGAAAAAGAAATCCTAGGTGTGTGTGAAGTATATCCAACAAAAGACACCACTTAATAGCCAATCAATGATAGTTGACCGCTGCATGAAAGCTAAAGTCCCTCACTGTAGGGACTCACCAGAGGCAAGGAATAATAAGAAAAGAAAGACACTTGCTGAAGTTTATGCAAGCAACATTTTTTTAATCACTCATTAAGATTTACTAAAAAATAATTCATATTCCCAATCAATTTAACGCATTTCAATTTTTTTTAATTTTTAAGTTAATTTAGAGACTTAGAAATATAGTTTAAAATTATAGTAAAATATGTTATTTAAGTGATGGGAAGGGATAATTATGTGACGTTAACCACTTTTCTCGACAAGATAGTATTAAAATTGTTGGATTTTTTTTTTTTTTTTGGAATTCTACACACTAAGAGTAGGGCGGGTCAATGCACTAAGTTTGAAGAGTAGTGTAATGAGATCAAATTTTAAATTAATTATAACATTTTTGACAATCAATATAATATTTAATTAAATTTAATTTACGTAATAATGTTAAAAAAAAAAAAAACATTATATTTAATATTTCGATAATAAAATCAAAATATACATTTACAAGTTGCTTCTCTCCTTTCAAAAACCAAAAATATCCTCCATTGTAGTGTTCCCTTCAACAAAGCAGTGCAATGCCTTTGATCATGCCTTCATGAACCTATAAACTTTCCTTTCAAAAACCAATCCTCCATTGTAAATACACATTCTGGTCTTCCCTTCAACAAAGTAGTGCAATGCCTTTGATAATGCCTTCATGAGCCTATAAACTTTCTAAAAGTATTATTTGGGAAAAGATCCCTAAGAGATGGTATTGTTTGGGAAAAGATCCCTAAGAGATGGTATTGTTTGTGAAATTTAACTTCATATATCCTAATAAATAGATTGAATACTCAGAAGATATCAGATCTTCCTTGAGTTTCTTAGTAATCGGGATACCTTCTTGCAAGGTGAAATCTTTAGAGAAAGAATCAACTTGTTAATCGAATTCTCTATCATATATGTTATAAGAAGATGAACTCAATGTAATATTTTACCTCCAAGACTCTATGCATAATAGGTTGTAGATCCAAATTCATAATATTACATTTGTCAACTACTCAATCTATCAACAACTTGAAATCCCCTAACACTTCTTGAAATTAACAAACATTTTTTTTAACAAATTTTATTAAAATCCATAATACAAATAATTTAAAACTATCATTAATACCTAATAATAATACTAAAAATATAAATTAATATAATAATAATTAATTTAATATAATTAAAAATAAATTTAATATTAAATTATTTTTATATTTAAAATTTATAAATAAAAAACATTAATACCTAAGTTTTACCTAACTTCTCAATCATAATGCGCTTCACTTATTAAAATCATCCATATCTCATTGTTTATTTTAAAAATATAACTTTCAATCATAATGTGCTTCGCTTTAAAATCATCCATATTTCACTGTTTTTCTAAAAATATTTTTATATTAAAATTATGAATTCGGGTTTCATCAATTTCTCTCAAACTTCAATCTATCAACAAAGAAATGAAGTTTAATGGATAGTGAGTCTTTTTTTGGTTGGTTAGAAATGTAAATCATTTGCGAGGTAAATATATAAAAATTATGAAGTTGGGTTTCATTAATTTCTCTCAAACTTTAATCTATTAACAAAGAAATGAAGTTTAATGGGTAGTGAGTCTTTTTGTTTGTTTGTTAGAAATGCTCATCACTTGTCAGGTTAACATTTCAATCGTTGGTTAAGAAACTAAAACCTAGAGGCATTTAAGTTGTCAAAATCACTCAGGAATCACACCCAACTTGAGTCGCACCAATCTTTAACATGACTGGATTTTTGAGTATCTCCTCCTGACTAAACACACCATAAAAATATTAAACTTAAATTACTTAACAAACAAAACCTACATCTTAATTAGTTAAAATAACAAAAATAATTGAATAATAAATATTCTCACCATTAAAATAAAATCAAATTAACATAATAACCCTTTTAAATTTTAACTTTATAAAAATTTACACAAAAATTACATTAACTTGTTTCTTACTCTTATAAAACATTAACTTGTTTCTTACTCTTATAAAACATTAAAAAAGAACACAACTTCACAACCTCAAAATTGTTAATGATTGTGTATATAGACATATCTCTCTCTGTATATATTCCAAAGATTCACTTACCTCTCTTTATATATATATATATATATATATATATATATATATATATATATATATATATATTTATATTCACTTACCTTATATAAATTGTGGTTCAAGGTAGGGATACATGTAACCATTTCACTTTATTTTTTAATATCCAATCGTTTGAAAATTAAGAATTAGTGGATAAATAAAAATAATATCCCTTCGTTTGAAAATTAAAGAGATTTTTTATTATTTATTGTCAAAAAAATATGTGATTATAAAGGTGGTGGGTATGTATATCATTAAAGAGATTTTTTATTATTTATTGTCAAAAAAATATGTGATTATAAAGGTGGTGGGTATGGACAAAATTTTTCAATTCAAATATATGAAATATTTTAGATATTAATATAGGATACAAAGGAATTTGAAAAAGGAAAATATCAATTATAATAAGTAGTTTGAAACATGGATATCATTACAAGTATGTAAGCATAGTTCATATAGGGTTTTAATTTTATGAACTTATGATACAACATGTGTATTTATGGGATATTAACGAATACTTCCAATTTCATTAAATATTAATAAATACATCCCAAAATCATTTTGTTGGACCTCCTTCAAATACATCTTTCAAATAAAAAAACCCTATTTTTACTAGATACCTCTTTTTTTACCTTTCAATACCTAGAATATATTGACTTTATT
>ML776729.1:1335727-1371205 GCA_009831015.1 Picea engelmannii
CTTACATTTATTATATCTAACTACCATAGTGGGTCTTATTTAATAATATAGTGGACCTAGTCCACCTTACATTGAATAACCTCCACTATTATCACTATGGGCCCTCTAGGCCCCCCCCACTACCTCTCTAGCTACCTTACAGAGAATGAAAGAAAACAAAATTGAAACATGGAGCAAGGTATTCAATACAAATAAATCTTACTCCTTCAATAGAGGAAATAACAACAAACTTATCTATATCATGAAATTACTAGAAATTATAAGCAAGAATGTCAAAGGACAGGTCTTATTTTACTCACAGTAAAACATAGGAAATTATGTACTTCAAACAATGCTTTAAAATCTTACTGCAGTGGAGGTTGTACCAAGTTGCAACAACTATGACATAAATCTATTGGACAAAAAAAATGGTTTATGAAATCATAGAGAATATGTAACTGGAAAACACAAAACTCCATAAATGAAACTAAGAATCTCTCTATCAACTGTAAAAATAATTTTATGGAAAGTTGTGAATAGTTCAGGGCCAAAAGTCCCTTTACAATCTCTTTGAATAAAAATTTATATATAGAAATACAAACATAAATTGTTATTGGATTCTTCGAATTCTAAACATGGATTGATTGGATTAGATAATTCCCAGATTTCTTCAACCGCTGAATCGAAACCTCCTCGTTCTGTTGATTAGATGTCCAATTTAAACTTGTAACAACCATGAGAAACAACATCCATTGGATCAACCCTAATAAGTGTTGGATAGTTGGTTGTCATTGATGTTGTTGGATATTTGGTTGTCATTTATGTCAACATAAGTGGTTGTCATCGATGTCAACAAATGTGATGGGTGCATTTGAAGAAGTCTACAAGGTGGTCATGAAGCCCAAAGTTGTAGGAGGAATAAGGACATGAAGTACAATGTAAATGAAGGTAACACACTCATAGATGGATATTCCTCGTCATACCATTTCCAACTATAGGTGGTACATCACGTAGTTCCTCATGGTTGAGGAGTTATGAGGTCTTGAAGTTGGAAGCCCCGAAAAATGGTTAAGAAGCCCCTAAACAATTACAAGTAATTAATTAAAGGGTAAAGTGGTTATAACAAGAAAGTATAGGTAAGCCATTAAGTTAAGGAAATGAGTCACTTTGAAAATGTATAAATACACTTCAAGAAGCCTCTCATTCTTACACACACACAACTTTATTGAATATATTTTATGTGAGCACACTTGATCTATTTGGTGAATCTAAGGAAGGAAGTCCGAGGCAACGAAGGAAGTGTGAAGGCAAAATTTTTGGGATTTCACGAACCTCATCCCGCGAGGCTCAGCTAGTTGACTGATCTTAGTCCCGTGAGGCTAAGACAAACTTGGGGAGGATGCTAGTACCAGGTTGTTGAGGCCGAGGAAGAGTTACGTGTCTGAAATATTGTGTATCAAGTCAACTACATGTTTAAAGGTATATCTATATGCATGTTTTCAGGGTTGCATGTTGGTGATGTTATGGTGCATGCTTGAGGCGTGTCTTTGGTATCTTGTTGAGACATTGGTACATGTTTGAGGCACATATTATGTGCATGGTTCGAGGCATATCTTTGGTACATGTATGAGGTACATTTCTTGGTGATATTGATTCCTATTTGAGGCACTTCTTGATGAGTCTATGACACATATTTGAGGTACATGCATTGGATGTTGTGGTACATGCTTGAGGCATGTCTTTGTGAGTTTTAGTATATGCCTTGAAGTACATCTTGGATACTTGGAGTATGGTTTGTTGTATGGTATATTCTTGAGGAATATCACAAGTGATATAACACATGTTTGATGGTATCTCTTGGTACATGGTTTATGGATGTTGGCACATGATTGAGGCACATGGTTTGAGGTAAATATTGGCTATATGGTTGAGTGATGTTATGGTACCTTTGTATCTGGTTTGGTATATGTCATGGTGATTTTATCACATGGTTGAGGAACTTAATTGATGATATCTTATTGTTTATGGTGGCATATGTATGAGGCACATTCTTTGGTACTTGGTTGAGGCGCATCATTTGGTACATAGTTGATGCTTGGTACATGGTACATGGTTTGGTATATGATTGAGATATATGGTTGATCATTGATATTATGGTACCTACACTTGGCATATATTATGGTACATGATTGGTGATATTGAGACACATCTTGGTGATGTCGTGGTTCATGATTTGATAATGATATGGTACATTTATAGAGGCACTTTTTGGTGATATTGGTACATGATATGGTATAGGTTGTGTTACATGGTTGATGTAAATGGTATGGTATATGTTCTGGTACATGGTTGATTTACATGCTATGGTGATGGTTTTGGTATCCATGTAAGCGGATTTGATTATAGTTGGTCGATGATGATATATCAGTGACAATGACAGTGATGGCGACAGGGACAATGACAGGTTGGATGATTGGTTTATCATTAGGTATAGGTTGATGTGACAAAGTGATAGTGATTGTTTGATGTGACAATGATAATGATTTGATGATGTGACAATGACAATGATGTGTTGATGTGACTAAGTAATGGTTGGTTGATGTGACATAGTAACAATGATTGGTTGATGTGATAGTGATAATGATAGGTTGATGTGACAATGACAGTGATTGGTTATTGTAACAGTGATAGTGACAGGTTGGTTGATGACAGTGGTAGTTACAGGTTAATCAATGGTAGTGAAAGTTTGATTCTACACTTATATTTCAAGGCAGCATGACGAGGCAAGGAAAGGGGGTTGTATCCTCCTTCCAGTTGGTGCTGGAGAACTCAGGGAGTTGGAGCTTCCTTCATGTTGGAGCTTGTAAATCAGGGGGTCGTAGCCTCCTTCTGGTTGGAGCCATAGAATACAGGGAGTTGGGGCTTCCTTTAGGTTGAAGCCTATAAATTAGGGGGTTGGAGCGTCCTTCCAGTTGTAGTTAGAGAATTCAGGGAGTTGTAGCTTCCTTCAGATTAGAGCTTGTAAATAGGGGGTTGGAGCCACCTTCCAGTTGGTGCTATATAATTTGGGAGTTGGTTCTTCCTATGAATGTATTCTTGGTATATATAAGAAAGTATTCCATGGTTTTCTCCCATTTGGGGTTCCACGTAAATTTTGGTGTATCTGATGTGATATTGTTGAATGATACTGCTTATGATTATATGATCATGATATATTGAATGAAATCATAAATTCTATACTGTTGATAAAGTTGCAATTTATATATTGTGGTTGAAAGTGGTAAAAAGGGCTCATACGAATTCACCCCCCCCTCTTAGACAATGCTTTAAAATCTTAGTGCAGTGGAGGTTGTACCAAGTTGCAACAAATATGACATAAATAAATTGGACAAAATAAAATGGTTTATAAAAACACAAAGAACATATAACAAGAAAACACAAAACTCCATAAATGAAACTCAAAATCTCTCTATCTTCTGTAAAAATAATTTTATTGAAAGTTGTGAATAGTTTAGGGCCAAAAGTCCCTTTACAATATCTTTGAATAAATATTTATACAAATAAATAAAAACAAAAATTGTTATTCGATTCTTCGAATTCTAAACATTTTTTCCAAAGGAAAAAAGCGTAAATTTTATTAAGAAGTATAAAATTTAAATTTTGAAGAATGCATGTGAAGGCATGCATTTAGTCCCAAAAAATATTACTGATGCCACATGATAGACTAATGTCTGTTAGAAATAGTTATCTGATAATAGTAGGCTCCATATGTTGGTCTTTCTGTAAAAAACATAATCTAGAAGTAGAGTCTTTTGAATTCACACAAAACTGCCCCTAAAGAAATAGGACTGAAACTGAGCCAATGTGTGTCTCAAGGGACCTTGTTCAAAAAATAAATTGTTGCTACTGATTCTTGTGCACCAAAAGACTCCTTCTTATATTAAAAAATAGACAAAATACCCTTTATACATTTTGGGTTGGCTATCCTATAAAGGGCCTGTGATAATGTTCCTGACTCTGACCATCCGAGAGCTCTATGATGTGCCACTGCCCATGAGCCATAGAGTGCCCTCTTTAGATAAGGAGTCTGCTTCTCCATTTCTTTCCCTGTAGACATGTTTAAAGGACAGATTTGTAAATATTTTTGTAATTAAAAAAAATTCTTCAAGTAATGAAGAAAGAATTATGTTGTGAAATTTTTGTATTTTCCTCATCCAATTGATTACCAACATAGAATCCTCGAAGATTTGAAGATTTGGAAACCATTTTTCCCCAACAAAAGTGAGCAATAGATTTAATGCCATAAGTTATGCATAGTTATTTTTTCCTTGACCTAGACCCCACTTTAACTTAAAAGAATGTGTTGGAGAAAGGTGGAGGATTCCTCCTCCCCCACAAAAAATACCATCGTCTTTTAAGGCACCATAAAAAAAATCCCAAGGTCTAGTGGTGTTAATGTGTTCTTCCACTACCTGCCTTGGGGAAGGTAGATCTTTCTCTTGTGGAAAATGTGATAGGATAGATAGGCTTTGGGCTACAATAAGCTCAGGAAGGGAGTCTTTTTCCTTGAAAATAACATAATTTATGGCAATCCAAATTCCCCAAATAATGAGGAGGGGAAGTGCCTTGAACCATTTGTATATGTGGTTTTGTACCCACAACTTCCAGTATTATTCAATGGATGTTCCATGCCATTAGCATGATTGACCCAAAACAAAAGAAACATTTCTCCATGTTTGTGTAGAAAAAGGACATCCCAGAAAAAGATGTATTGAAGTTTCCTCCTCTCCCTTGCACAAGGGACACCATCCCGGTCCTTCTAAACCCCTGAGTTTCATCCTATCCCAAGTAGGGACCTTTTTCTTTAAAAGACACCACATGAACACTCTAGCCTTGAGGGGGAATTTGGATTTCCAAATCCCCTTCCACCGCCATTCAGGAACTTGTTGGTGGAGAAAAGACATCAGGAAAGTATAACCCTCTTTTGGGGAGTATACCCCAAAAGGACTGAGCTGCCAGAGAAGTTCATCTTCTTGATCATTTATTCTGATATGGATTAATTTAAGTGCCCTGTCATACTCATTCCAATGAACTATATAGTGTTCTTCCAGGTTCATAGCTTGTGCATATTTCTAGCCTTGGTTCCAGATCAAAGTTTGTTGATCATATACAATCTGATTTAGATGAAAATAACCTCTCTCGTGAAGGCTGTCTATTAGATTTTGGGGAAGTAAGTGTTGGCCATTTACACCCACCCATGGATCCCTGCCCAACCTGAGAGAGTTTCCTTTGCCTACCTTCCAAGCCAAGCCTTGACTAATGACATCGAAATAATTTACCAAAGATTTCCACATGATGGACCCTTTTTGGTGACTTTTTTTTCTGGTCTTCTAATCCAATCCACCATTGAATCTATACTGCTATATTTTTGTTGAATGAACTTTGACCATAAATTGTTGGAGGAGATAAGTCTCCATCTTGTTTTTGTTGCAAGAGCGGTGGACAAGCAATGCATATTTTTTAAGCCCCAACCCCCCAATAGCTTTGGAAAATCTAATGAATCCCATTTGATCCAAGGCATCACAAAACTCTCCTTCTGACCTCCCCACATAAATTTGAAGCACACTTTCCTTATTTTTTCCAGTTTTCGCTTTGGAACGTTGGAAAAAATAATGGAATTATGCTTCAAATTCTAAACATGGATTGATTGGATAAGATAATTCCTAGATTTCTTCAACCTTTGAAGAAAAACCTCCTCATTCTATTGATTAGATTCCCAATTCAAACATATAATAAACATGATAAACAAAATTCGTTCGATCAACCATGATAAGCTATCGTGATCATTGATATCACCTCCATTAATCCCACATTTATCGTGGAATTTGATTTTCTTGGATTTATATAGAATAGGCCTTTCCAAATGCTTTGAAAGAAAATAAACAAGCTACAAAACCTCTTGCATAGTGTAACCTTTTAGATTGTGGGACCCAAACTTTACTGGATCAACCTTTCCTTGACATACAACTTCAACAATCAAACCCGGTGTCTGGTGACTCAACTTGACGTGGCATACTGATGTCACCACGAACACGTGGCACCCCCTCATCCATTCATATTTTCATTGATGTGACATAAGTACATGCTATGTGTAAATGTTGATTTGTCCACAATACCAAAAGAGAATATGGAAAGAGATTTCGAAAAAGGTCCGACAATCCGGTGGTCGATAACCTGGTATGACATGGAACCAAATCGAGGTAATATACTGTGCATTGTGATTTGGGAGCCTGGTGGGAAATGGTCCGGTGATATGATAATCGAGATCCTGGTGGGCATGGCACCTCCTGTTTGGTTGCATACGTCAGTTGGCGTATGTCAGACCTCGGATCGTCAGAAGATTTCAGGCCTAAACTTTCCAGTATACCCGATGTTGGAGATCTGGAAGAATATCGATTGTTGATCTTATATATGTTGGATATGTTATGAGTTGTTGATTTGATTTGTTGTGAGAAGCCAAATGTCTAAGACCTTGGCAATGTCATGCTGACGTCATATGGACGTGTGGCAGTCACTGACATCATTTGTACAAGTGCTGACGTTACAAAATGACATGACACATGTCACTTGGTTACAATGTTTTTGACCTCTATAATTGGGGTTTTGCATGTGTACATGTGGCAGTCGCTGATTGGATACAATTGTAGTTGTGTTGGCATGCCAAGTGGGAGGCTGACATAACACTAGATCAGAACTATACAAGGATAGTCTCTTAGATGCGGTGAACTCCTGAATTTCGGTGGTCCAACATGATCTCACTGCTGATGTCATTAATTGAATCCCATGGCTATGTGGAATATTTCTATTGGTTTGTGTTGTTGCTTAGGTGGAAAAGAAGGTCACGTGTCACTTGGATTTGTTGCTAGCCTTGTCAGAGTTTTTTGGTGGGTTCTACATGCTTAGGTGTCATCTATTGATTTGACCGGCTCTAAAGGCTTATGTGGCACCAGATCAGGACTTTAGAATGGTTCTTGTTAAATATTTACCATCTGGGAGGCTGGTGGTTTGGCATCCTGGTGGTTCGATAGGCCTGATGGCGGGAGATTGGAACTTTGAATACAAATCTCTGGGACCTGCGAAAGGATGTGGGTCATTGATCTGGTGCGCGCCCAAAGGGATTGCGAATGAATCTCATTCGTCGGTCGATGAATCCATTTCGTAGTAATAGAGAGCTTAAGGTTTCCAATGAGGAACTCCGAGATCAAACAAGAACTGTCAATCTGCGCTGCTAGCTCCATGTTTATTGAAATAAACCTACATGTAATACTTTAATTAATACTATAAAAAACTTTAATAAAACAACTTTTTCTAATTAATATAAAATTAAATATATAAATACGATTTAGTTCTAAATATATAACAAAAAACTAATATTTAACAATATAACTTTAATCTATATCAAAAACTATTTACAAAAAACACTACATACAATTAAATAAATTTTAAATAAATTATATATAAAGAAAATCTAGAATAAAACTCAAAAGTCTATTCTAATAAAATGTTTTGAATTTTTATTTATAATTTTAACCTATGTTACAACATTAGGTTCCATCTAGGGATTGTGTGTCCCTCCGAGGCATGTAAGAACATGCATACCAAGTGCCTTTATTATTGGGAAATGTAGCCATTATTCTCAGAAACTACAAATTTATTCAAGGAAACATAAAATCTAAATCCTTTATTTTATGATAAACCTTACATAAGAAGTGATAAAGTTGTCAATAATAAAAATCGATACATGCTTGAATAAAGATCGCAAGAAAGGGTAATAAAGATTTCCTCTATTAAAATTTAACTCAAGAGTTGTATTTACTCAAGATTTCTAAATGATTTTGTATTTACTCAAGGTTTGAAATTATATTTACATGTGCTTTACATAAACCTAATCAGATCATGATACAAAAATTATTGAAAAAAATAAATAATAACAAAGTAATAATAAAGATTTGTAGAAACAACCTTTACATATATCACATACATTGTTTTACTGCCAGCAAACATCCATAGCCCCGATGAATTTATCTACATACCCTAATTGAATTTCCTTTCACCACTTCAATTTATAATTTCATTTATTTGAGATGAGGGCAATCATTTTTGAATTTCCTTTCATCATCTCTTTTTGGACAAGATGGGGGCAATCATTAATGAATTTCATTTCATCATCTGTTTTTAATTTTTTACTTTATTGCTTTGAAGTGAGGACAATCAATGTGTTAAATAACAAAAGGGATGATATACATTTTTGATATAAAATAAAGTTGGACTGCCTACACCTATGAGTATACTCTGAGATTAATTTTCCCCCAACTTGACCTTTTCTTATAGGTATAATTTATATGTGATAATTTATGATTAAGGTTTAACCTTGAGAAAACTGATCAACTATAGTCTAATATCAAAGTGTAGTTTTCAAAAGATTACCCTAAACATACTTTTTTCAATTAAAATAAATAAATGAATCAACATTTTCACCAGTCTTGTAAAAATAACATGTTTAATTTTTAAATTCTTTTGACTAGATCTATCATTTCTATAAAGATTCAAGTAAGTTAGAAAGGTTTAGCTTCATTTATTAAAAAAACAAAAACAAATTGAAACTAGCTTTGAAAGAATACCAAGTCAAACTTCTAATTAATCACAAACAAAACAAATTATATTCTTCAACTAAAAATTACTATCAGTTTAAAGAAATTTATTACATAAGAAAAGAAAAGAAAAACTAGCCATAATTGGGTTGTAATTCATAAAATGAGTTCTTAACCCATTAGAGACTTGAAAAACAAAATCAAATTTATTTTACAAATTAGAAATAATTGATTGAATGAGAGAATTTTTATGTACATAACTTTTCTAATCTAAATCTACCAGTTGATTCAATCAACTGAAATGAAATTTGTAGAGTAACCAACCAAGTAGTTGACTATTTATATGAAACTTACTTTCACTTTCAATTTTGAAATAAAGGTATGGATATTAGTAACTGAACATGAAAGTCTGATTCAAAAAGGAAAAAATGTAACACTATTTTATGATGATTTAAAGAATACTTGAAATACTTGAAATGTTACCTTTATTTTCTCACTGGATACCTTTGCTTGGTTCAATTTACACAAAATAATTGTACAAATGGAAAACTAAAACTGTACTATGAACATGATATAAAATATTCTATAAAACCAAAGAAATACACACATGAATACAAATGCTCAACAAGGGAGTTTATTTATGTACAAGCTACTGCTATTCTAATACGTTTAGTCACTTGGTCAAGTATAAGCATACTTCTAGTGAAACTACACAAGCAGTTGAATACTTGAATGATCCACTCATTCACTTTTTATAGTCAACATACAACATAATATGAATAATATAAAATCTACATGTATCTTGACTCCATACTTATAGTGAAAGAATAATGAAAAAATCACAAAACCTGGTGATTTCAAGTGGATTGCTAGAGGATCTTCATACTGATAAAAAATCACCACTTGATCATCCATAAGACTATCATCCTAGTTCAACAAGCTAAAATCCTTTACTAGGATATCTGTTCCATTGATGAGGTAAGGTTTTTCAACATGTGCATCTCCATGTGATTTATGTTCAATATCATCAAGCTCCATATCTTCTTGAACAAATGAGATCAATAAATTAGTTTGAAATTCTTCATCAGAGTCTTCATAATTATCATAAACTGATGCACTAATGAACATTTCTAAAGATGGAACTTCATATATATCTGCTCCTATTTCACTGCTTCACTGATGATTTATGTTTTCTCCTTCTGAGAATCTGAGAAAGAAATAGGAGGAATCTGCAAGCTTCTTTCATTGATTATGGGAATTTCAATTGAATTTTGCTCTTGACAATTTTCTGTAATATCTTTCTCAAACTCCATTTGATAGTCATCATATGTTGGCTTATTAATTTCATGAAATGGATGATTAATGTTTGCTAAAAATAACACTGGTTGCTGCTCATAAAATTCAACATTAGCTTCATCATAATCATCAAGTGAAGGAAGATAACTATAGGATAATGCTTGTAAAGAATGCTCTTCCTTAACTATAAACTGATTTTCATTTTCAGAAATAAATTTCAACCTTTCATCATGTAATTCATTATCGACATCTTCATATGAGTTATAAACTGAGATATCACTATCTTCAAAAGAGGAATATATATGTTCTCCACTGACAAGTTGATATTGGCATGTATGAAAAACAATAAGATCTTCATCATGTTGATAGCTAAACATGTCATGAATGTCTTCTTCACGAGGGATTTCTGGAATTTGAAGATAATCTTCTCGTAACTCATACTTATCAAAAATATTTTTCCCACAAGAAAATTCATTATCAATTAATTGCACCAAAGGTTCATCACTTAGTTGTTCAGAAATTTTTCCTTTTTTAAGAAGATATCGATAATCTTCCTTAAGCCTAGAGACATCATTCTATTCAATAAGATCTTGACCTTTATCTTCTAAAATTGGAAAAAAAAATGTACCTTCTTGAAAACTTTCAGGTGCATTCGAGTCCAAGTTGTCCAGAGATATTTCTTCATAGACCAACATATCTTCTTCATCCTCACTACTGTATTAAACCCTTTCTTTCAACTCTTTATCACAGTCCTGATCAGTAAAATCCTTCATCATCATGATTTTCATGAGGTGCATGTTTTGTTGATTCTTCATTGCAACAGTCTTCAAAGAGAAGTTCAGATCTGGAATTTTTTCTACAGTGATAATGAAAACATACATGAAATTATTTTAGAGAATAAATACTACCAGGAGGTAAATATTTGTACCATTGTCGTGCATCTCCTTCCAAGGAAAACATAAACATTTTGATTAATACATCTTCATGAACAATACCCAATTTATGCATATATTGATGAAAAGCTATCAGATGCTTAGATGGACTATCTCCATCATCCTCTCTGAATATGGGAAGATATTCTTCTCATTCTTCTATGTGTGGGAAAATATTTGGAAATCCAAGTACATCTGAGAAATTAAAAGGTGAAAACCTTGTAGCAATTCAAGCAACAAATGATCTTGACATCTTGAAATCAGTGGAGTCGCAAATGAATCATATCGCTTCTTCAAAACATGGATTCGCTAGGTGAATAATAATCAAATAGCCTCCATGTGTCTTCTTATGTTCACCATTAGAAATCAGATTTGTTCAATTTCATACTCCCAGGGAAGATAAGTCTTTCAAATTTGCTACTTGACAACAATGCCAAAAATATGTTGTTCCTAAGATTGTTCTAGACTCAAAGAACAATCTCAAGGCATCTCACAATAATAATTCAATTGATAAAAATGAACTTTTAATGACCTAATTAATCTAAGTCTTCAATGAATATAAACCATAAATAAAGATGCCTTCTCTCATTCATAAAGTTCATCAAAATATTAAAGCATGAAAGGAAGAATGAAATAAAACAAAATTGAAACATGGACCAAGGTATTCAGTACAGATAAATATTACTCCTTCTTCAATAGAGGAAATCACTGTTGTATAATGTTGTCATTAATGCCAAATGTTTAATTAATTGATGTCAAGTGATTGATTGATGCCAAAGGATGATTTATTGATTGATGTAAAAGGGTTGATGCCAAAGGATGATTTATTGATTGATGTCAAAGGGTTGATGCCAAAGGATGATTGAATGATGTCAAAGGTCAAAGGTTTGATGTATACATGTCTTATCATAGTAGTAGTAATAATAATAATAATAATCCATTTTTAAGGTCACGACCAAGCCATACACCTAATTGGTGTATGAGACCCCCTTGTTTATGGGATAAGGGACCCCCTCCACCCAACGATTTGACTGGTAAAGTCTACGGAGGTATACATACCCTACCCCCCTATAGATTTGAACTTGTGACCTCTTAAGAGGAAACACATGTTCTTAACCATTAGTACATTGATCAATTATGTCAAGTGGAATCATAGTCATATGATGTCATGCATAGATGAAGATGGATCGATGTGTTTCATTGGTATATGATGTATTGTTGGATTGATGTGAAGATGAATCATTATTGTATTATCATGGCTGATAAGGTGCACAAATGGATGGACTCCAAAGTGGTCCCCTTATGGTGAAAGCCCTCATGGGAAGACTCTTTACGGTTGATTTATCCTATAAGTATGGTTGGAGAACCCATGCTTATATGTGGAATAATGAGATGAAGATCAATGAAGTTGTTGGTGAAACTATCCTAGATAGATAATGCTTGTCATGCCATTTTCGATGGTATGTGGAATGTCACATAACTCCTCATGGTTTGAGAGTTATGGCCTTATGAAGTTGGAGGACCCTCATATGTAGGCTTGAATCCCCAAAAGGTCAAAGAAATCAAAGAATCTTGCAAAGAAGAAATTATTATTTAAATGGTAAATAAAAGTGACAAAGTAAAGGAGGAATATTTAAATTATAAATAAATGGAGAACTTCTAATTATGGAAAGTGGTTAACCCTAAAAATGAAGAAATAGGTTAAGTGACCTAGAAATGGGTTAAGTGGCCTATAAGTGAGTTAAGTGACCTAGAAGATTCTTCTAAGGAAGCTACTTGGAGATTATAAATACGAGGCAAGGGTCTCTTGTGGTTGAGAATCTCTTGTGTATCTCTTGAGCATGATTGAAGATCTATTATGAGAGAGAGACGATATGGAGGATCTCATGGACACATCAAAGTTTCGGCAAGTCTGAGATCATGATGAAAAAAGTCTCGAAAGTTCATAAACCCTAGTTTCTGAGGTATACACAGGTTGAAGTGAGCCAGGGTGCGTACATACACGAGATGAATGAGGAAAGGGCACGTACAATAGATGAATTCATGAAGACTTGTGGTTGAGATGATGACAGGCTCTTGAAGACTGAAGCAGGTTCCAGATTTTCATTCTATGGGCTCAGATCTGCCACTGAGACTCTGGTATGGTTACATTGTTGTCTTGATGGATAATCTTGCTTGTTGTGGGGTGAATTCTTAAGGCATTCTTGGTATCATTGTTATGATTTGGTTTGTGTTGGTTGATGAAGTGAGAAACACTCTTATGATTCAATACTGATATGATTGCTATAGTATACTGGTTACTTATACATGATTGAGTATCATTCATATTGTATGGTTGAGAAGCATGAGTAAATTTGTGGAGAGCTTGGATGTGTTATGATTGGTTATGGATCAGATTGGACAATGAGAGACATAAGAGAATGTGATTGAAGGTTGCAGAGGATCTGAGTTCATATTGAAGAGAAAACCCTAAGTGCTCAAATGTGATACATAAGATGTAGTACAGACTGGCCGCGTACATACGTGAGCTGTACTACTAGTAGGGCGCATACATACACGTGCTGCACTACCGACAGGTCGCGTACCTGTTGATAGATTGATATCTGTTGATGATTGTTTCCTCATCTCAGTTGGTGCTGAGGGTGTAAGTTGAGTCTTGCATTATAGAGCTGGTGCTCTTGTAGAGTTGTACTCTATTCAATTGTTATTGATAACCCAAGGATTGCAGTCCTTAATAAAAAGGAAATTGTACATACATCTTGTGTTCCTTGTGGTGATGATTTGTTGATGATATATTGCTGATATATGTTCACATTTAACTGATTATAAATGACAACAATAAGTAATGAGGAAATGGTGATTGCTAACTTATGAGTTTTGTGAAAGGGAATTTTTGGGAAAAAGAGCCCTACACTGTTCAACCCCCCCCGCTTTCAGTGTATTCAGTGTGTCCAACAATAACAACAAACTTGTCTATATCATGAAATTACTTGAAACTATAAACAAGAATGTCAAAGGACATGTCTTATTTTACTCACAGTAAAATGAAGGAAATTTTGTACTTCAAACAATGCTTAAAAATCTTACCACAGTGGAAGTTGTACCAAGTCGCAGCAACTATGACATAAAAAAATGGACATAAGAAAATGGTTTATGAAAACATAGAGAACATGTAACATGAAAAAAAAAAAACTGCATAAATGAAACTTGGAATCTCTCTATTTTCTATAAAAGTATTTTGATTGAAAACTGTGAATAGTTTAGGGCCAAAAGTCCCTTTACAATCTCTTTGAATAAATATTTATATAAATAAATAAAAACATAAATTGTTATTAGATTCTTTGAATTCTAAACATGGATTGATTGGATCAGATAATTCTCGTATTTCTTCAATCGCTGAAGCGAAACCTCCTCGTTATGTTGATTAGATGCCCAATTTAAACCTATAACAAACATAATAAACAAAATTTATTGGATCAACCCTGATAAGATATTGCGATTGTTGATATCAGCTTCATTAATCCCACATTTATCGTGGAATTTGATTTTCTTGGATTTATATAGAATAATCCTTTACAAATTTTTTGAAAGCAAATAAACAGGCTACGAAACCTCATGCATAGTGTAACCCTTTTAGACAGTGGGATCCAAACTTTACTAGATCGACCTTTCCTTGACATACAACTTCAACAATCCAACCCGATGTCCAGTGACCCGACCTGACATGGCATGCTCACGTCACCATGAACACATGGCATCCCCTCATCTGTCCCTATTATGATTGATGTGGCAGAAGTACATGCCACGTGTAAATGTTGAGTTGTCCACTGGACTGGAAGAGAATATGGAAAGAGATTTAGAAAAAGGTCTGATAGTTTGGTGATCTAGTGGCCTATAACTTGGTATGACGTGGCACCAGATCAGGGTAATATACTGTGCTTTGTGATCCGAGAGCTCGGTGGGAGATGGTATAGTGATTTTATAGTCAAGAGCCTGGTGGGTGTGACACCTCTTGGTTGGTTGCATACATCGACTGATGTATGTCAGTCCCTGGATCGTCGGAAGAGTTCAGGCCTAACCTTTCCAATATACTCGTTGTCCGAGATTCAAAAGAATATCAGTCGTTGATATGATATATCAAAAATTTGTTATGAGCCATCAATTTGATGTGTTGTGAGAAGCCAAATGACTAAGATATCGACAAGTTCATGCCGATGTCATATGGATGCATGGCGGTTACTAATAGGATCTATACAAGTTCTGACGTTGCAAAAGGACATGAAACATGTCACTTGGTTCTTGGATTTTTTACCTATGTAATTGGGGTTTTGTAGGTGTACACGTGGAATTACCTAATTGGATACAACTGGAGCTGTGCTGGTATGCCACGTGGGAGGTTGACATAGCACCATATCGAAACTATACAAGGAGATTCTCTCAAATGCACTGAACTCTCAGGGTTTGGTGGTTCAACATGATGTCACTGCTGATGTCATTAATTGGATCCCATGGCTACATGGAAACTTTATATTGATTTGTGTTGACACTTTGGTGGAAAAGCATGTCACGTATCAGTTGGATCTGTTGTTGGTGTTGTTAGAGTTCTGCTAGCGGGTTCCATGTGCTCAGGTGGAAATTGCTGGTTGGCCCGTCTCTAGCGGTTGATGGGGCACCAGATTGAGACTTTAGAATAGTTATTTTTAAATATTTACCATCTAGGAGGCTGATGGTACAACATCTTGGTAGTCTGACAAGCTTGATGGCGAGAGATTGGAACTTTGAATAAAAATCTTTGGGACCCGCAAAAGGACGTGGGTTGTTGATCTGGTTCGCACCCAATGTGATTGCAAATGAATCTCATTCGTCGGTTGGTGAAGTCATTTCAGAGTAATAGAGAGATTAAGTTTCCGATGAGGAGCTATGAGACCAAACAAGAATCATTGATTTGCACACCTAGCTCCATGTTTATTGAAATAAACCTGCACGTAATCATTAGGAATAACTTCCTAAATTACACTTACACTTAGGAATAACTTCCTAAATTACATAAAATATCAGCACTCCCTCTTAATGAGGAAGGTATTCTATCCAACACAAACTCTAACACTGTCTCCATCCACACGAGCTCATGACCATTGAATTTCAGACACATGAATCTATACATCACAAGAAATCCATAGTGACTTCACAACATGAATCTATACATCACAGGAAATCCACAGTGACTTCACAACATGAATCTAGGGATAGTGGGTAGCTCTCCAATCGCTACAACATATCATCATGAGACTATCTAGCTTCCCATAGAAAACTCAGATATCTTATGCATGATATATAGTACCCTACAATAGCATCTATACCTCATCTCTTCGACATGCATCTAGGGACGATGGGTAGCTCTCCAATAGCTACAACATGTCATCATGACATCCACTACCTTTCGATAACATTTGAATCCATCACACCCTATGAAGAGGGAATCCGTTGAGCTTGTCCCTGAAGTATTCAAACTTCATCCTTCACAATGACTTTGTCAACACATTTGCAACCTGCTCATCAATAGCCACATATTGGAGCCTCACTGCTCCCTTCTGCACCATATCCCTGATATAATGATACTTGATTTAGATATGCATCAACCTATCATGAAACACTAGGTTCTATGACAACTTTATATAACTCTAGTTTTCGCACAAGATACATGTTGCCTCCATTGCAATATTAAATAATCCAGTCAGCAATTTCCAAAGCCACACTGCTTCACGAATTTCTACACATGCTTCCACATACTCTTCCTCAGTCGTACTAAGTGATACAAATGATTGATTATTACTAATCCATGAAATCATACCGAATCCCAAAGTGAAGCAACATCCCAATGTACTTTTCCAGTTTGCAACAGTACTGACCGAATCTAAATCTGAATATCCAAGTAGATTGATCTCACTGTTTTCAAAATACTTGAGCCCATAATCCACTATACCTTTAAGGTACCTCATCACATGTTTTACTACAATCAGGTGAACATGTCTAGGTTCAACCATGTACTGACTTAGGGTGTTCACATCAAAACATATATTTGGTCGTGTATTTGTCAAATACATCAATGCTCCAATCATCTACCTATATAATGTATCATCCACAACCTCTGAGGTCATATCATCCAAAAAATTCATATTTGATGCCATTGATTTACAGTCCAACACCCCAAACCTCTTCAGGATCTCCACAACATATTTTTCCCGACCAAGGAAGATCTCATATGTCATAGTTCTAATCCCAAATAGTAATGTATGATATTAAGATCCTTCTTGTCAAACTCACAGGACAACTCCCTTTGTCACTGAAAAAAAACCCTACTGTCCAGTCTTCCTCACTGGTTGCTCCCTCTATGACTGAGGAAAAATCCATACCCCAACCCTCCTGACTGGTTGCCTCCTCTATGAACCATGATTCTATAATGATTAACATGCATGGACAAATTTCTCCCAATCAACATATTAATGTAAAGAGTATTCACAATAGAACACCATGTGCATCACTAATTCCTCACATATTCTGTAATTGCAACAACAAATTTGACAGACACCTCTCTACGCAACAACAAAATTGCCTCTTTTCCATTGTTTCCCCTTGCATATTTATAAACGTGCCTTCACAAACTCAGACACCCAAATCAAGGTTCTTTCCATCCAAGAGGATTCTCTTTGCATTCCCAATTGTCTATACAATGGATTTGCATTCAATCGATCACCTCTTTCCTAGCCATTGCTTCCAACAACAAATTGTAGGTAATCCAAAACATGGAAACCATAGTTCTTCTCTTGTCTTTTTCCCAAGGTAATCGTTCCAATATTACACTTTTCCATATTCATTTCTCGTGAATATCATTTGACATAAACATTCACTAGCGGTTCAAGTGATCGTGACATACTTAACAACACTGAACAATTTGTATCATAACTGACGCTGACTATGCCAAAGACTTGGATCCAAGTAGATGAAAACACCAACCATGAACAAGTTTGGACTCCCAAACCATTAATCTGGTAGTTTCACAACTCCTCTTTATCCATGGCCTTCAAATTTTTTTAGGCTATCATACCAAACTGATACCAAAATGATGCAATGCTAACGCTGACCACAACGTATAAGAACACGGGATAGCCTCTACAGGCTTACGTTGCACGTATAAAATAGTCACAAAAATATATTCTTGTATAGGCCTCTCTCATAAGCCTCTCTATAATATTTATTCACACCATATTGTCGTCAAATGCATTCTCATTTCACTTTATAAAAATTCCTCCCACAACATTCTTATGTTCATAAACCCACTAACATTTTATCAATATACAGTGTTATCATATGCATTGGAGGATTTGAAACATTAATGCCATCTTATTTATATTCCTCATAGTAATGCAATTACTTGGAGATTTTGAAATGATGCCATCGATAATTTTCATTGCTACTAGCACCACATGGTGGACACAGTCACATCCAAAATTAAATAGATTGAAAATTGTAAATCCCATTTTGTCCCGCCCGTGATCACCTAATCGATCTGATCCCATGAGTTTTCACATCGTCATTCAATGTTTTAATTCTTAATATTTTAACAAATCACCACATAGATTCCTTATCTCAATTATCCTCACCTTGGTTATATGAGACGTGGTCATTGAAAAGACTGTGCGCACTGAGACCCAATTCTACTGTTGAAACCATCGATCAAGTAAAGTGCTTAAAATACAACACTTCGATGGATCCTTCTACTTGGTAGCTCCATTGTTTTGGAAGCTTAATGGAAATGTCTCACAAATTTCTATAGAGGTTTTCTTTTGGTATGATGATATCTCCACCAACTTTGACAACTCCACAATAGGAAACCAGGCCTATGATATTTTAAAGAAAGTCGTAGACGTGCACAAGATCACGACCACCATCGAGGCCTTGAGTTTCAAGGATTTCCACAATGCACAACTATGGGTCGACCTCATCATGTTTCTCTATGTATATCTATTGGACACCACCAAGACACTCTAATCCATGGATAAATTCACAGGGTTCGTGGATGAGAGGGGAAATTTCGAGGGCTAGTGCTTTGCCTTCATGAGCGACACCTTTTCCATAATTATCAGTTCTGTGTTCGACACTTTGTCGGTGACCACATTCATCGAGTTGTAGAATGACATACACAAAGGAGGTTTAACGAGAAACACCAATCTAATAGTGTCCTTCTGTTTCATGCTCGCCTTCTTTTCTTCTCAATTTCAACAATTTGTACTCATAGATAGCCAATGGAGGGAAAATTGTGTACCAATTACCCAGGAAAGCTCTAATATAATGTATAGTTTATTGTTTTTACTTATCTATGTTAGGATCAAGCTCACAGATGACTCAACGCACCAATATCATAACATATTCCAAAAAATACTCTGTCGCTATGCATAGCAAAAATCCTTCGCAAGAGTCACCAATAATCTCATGTGACTACAAGAAACAATTCGGTTCACACACAATGACATATCGATACTACAACTCCATTGGTGGGGAGATATATACTTTCTTCTTCACGCAGGTGAGGGAAAACAATATGTTGTTTCTAATTTGGAATGCCACAAACTAAGGTCAGGTATGATCTATTTATATGGTGGAGAACATAGTTCTTAGATGGCTTGTCCTCCTTGATGTTTGTTTCCCGTAGTCGATCTTGTAAAAACTTAGTAAAGTGGAAGATATACTTATCCACTTATCACACATGACTAATATACTCTCTTATATCCCCTCTTGTGAAAGAGTGAGGGATGAACCTGCTCTGATACCATGTAGAATTTTCATATAGGTTTTTCTAACAATTAAAGTATTATATTATATTATTATTATTTAATATGTAAAAGGATCACAACTGAAAGATAGATATCCACAGAAAAACAAGATATATCCTCAGGGAAACCCTTAAGGGGGAGAAAAACCTACAAACTTTCCTCAGTATATATTCCTCCAACATGTACAATGTCATACAATTCTCTTTCCTGAATGAAGACCAAAGAGACCCAGACATGAACCGAGAATAACCTCCTAGATAAATGCACACTACTCTCTTGTATTGATGTTCAAATGAGTGATCTCAATATGACTTGATATAACCTCTATTTATACTCTAAAAGACCTAAAAGACGCGACTTATCAATAAACCCTTTCACAATGACTTATTAATAAACCCTTTCACAATGACTTATCAAGTCAACCTTCTTGAGGTTATGAATAGTACAATTACACTTAGGAATAACTTCCGAAATTACATAAAATATCAACTCACCCACCACTACCCTAATATCTCCTTGAGATAATTTTTCTGTCATATCTCCCCACAACCCACCCTCATATCTCTCCAAAGTAAGTTTTCCCTAATATATCCTTCCACCCCCACCCTCATATATGAGGGTGGGGGTGGGATGGGATATCATGGAAAACTTAATATATGAGTGGGTGGGAGGAGATAGTAGGGAAAAAATATGAAGTTTACCCTCAAATATTCCACCCCCACCCCCACCCTCATATATCAGATGAGGGTGGGAGGTGGGGCGAGCGGGGGGGAGGAGATATTAGGGAAAAGTTAATGGAGGTAGGGGGATATTACCCTCATATCTCCTCCTACCCCTTGTTAGGGCATATTTTCCATCTCCTTAGCATTAATATCTCACCTAGGTACTTTAGATCTTGGTTTCATGATTTTAATGGTCTAATTTTGACTAATTTTAACCAAGTAAGCCACATGAGCACTCCGTCCCTATATTTAAGGGGGAATATGGTATTATTAGCCAGTGAAAGCGCACTTCCCACCTTTTTCCTTGATTTTAGGATCTTATTCCATGTTTTTAGGATTTTGTTTAATATGATTGAGTTACTAAAGTGATTCAAGGAACCTTATCCCATGAATCAAGGAAGGGGAGCACTTTACTTTGATTTTTCTATATATTTTTTCTAGATTAGATTTCTTTTTAGGAAATTGAGCCACCACTTGTCATCTTGGGGTAGTTATGAGATAGTTAAATCATACTTGAGATATTGCATGGATAATCATGGAATTTAATCTCCGAGTTAAGCAAAAATAGGTTAATTCATCACTCATACAATTCAAATATGCCCCCTTTATAATTTGAATTGCTTTATGTACTGATATTTTTCATTCAGTTTGCAATTAATGAGAATTAATGAGAATTGAGTTGTTGAATCCAATTTTTTTCTCTTCTCACTCTCTCCTTTATTTCTCTCTTATAAAATTGATAAGAGTGTTGTTAATCATTACATTTCTATATATCTTTGATCTCTTGCAGATGATCATCAAATTTTACATGGTATCAGAGCTAGCTGGAATCTGGGAGGTAGGGGGATATTACCCTCATATCTCCTCCTACCCCTTGTTAGGGTATATTTACCATCTCCTTAGCATTAATCTCTCATCTAGGTACTTTAGATCTTGGTCTCATGATTTTAATGGTCCAATTTTGACTAATTTTAACCAAGTAAGCCATAGGAGCACTCCATCCCTAGATTTAAGGGGGAATATGGTATTATTAGCCAATGAAAGCGCACTTGCCACTGTTTTCCTTGATTTAAGGATATTATTCCCTATTTTTAGGATTTTGTTTACTATGTTTGAGTTACTAAAGTGATTCAAGGAACCTTATCCCATGAATCAAGGAAGGGGAGCACTTTACTTTGATTTTTCTATATTTTTTTCTAGATTAGATTCCTTTTTAGGAAATTGAGCCACCACTTGTCATCTTGGGGTAGTTATGAGCTAGTTAAATCATACTTGAGATATTTCATGGATAATCATAGAATTTAATCTCTGAGTTAAGCAAAAACAGGTTAATTCATCACTCATACAATTCAAATTGTCCCCTATATAATTTGAATTGCTTTATGTACTCATATTTTTCATTTAGTTTGTAATTAACGAGAATTAACGAGAATTGAGTTGTTGAATCCAATTTTTTTCTCTTCTCTCTCTCTCCTTTCTTTATCTCTTATTAAATTTCTAAGAGTGTTGTTAATCATTACATTTCTACATATATTTGATCTCTTGCAGGTGATCATAAAATTTTACATGGTATTAGAGCTAGCTGGAATCTGGGAGGAGCATATTTTTTGGCAAGAAGAAGACACATCAAGAGAAAATAAAAAAGATAATATGGATCATACCTAGAATTTTATTCTTACTCCATTCAAGTACAATGATTGGAAGTCTAAGGAAATCATTCTCTTGAGTAAGTGTCTTTATAGTATTACTATAGGACATGACGCTAAACCAAATTCTACAGTGGATAAATCAAAATACTTTAACAATATGGATGAGGCCTTTGGGTTGTTGTTCCTTTAAATGTCTTCAGTTATTCATTTTCATATTGAATATTTTAAAACATTGAATGAAGTATGGAACACCCTAGAGGGTCTTTTTGGGAAGCAGGATATGTCACGGGGACACCAATTGGAGAACAAGGTCATTGTTGTGAGCCCAGGTAACTTCAACATTATTCATGATTTTTTCACTAAGATTAAATCCTTTTTATTTTAGCTCAAGATATGTAATATTGAGAATACAAAGGAGCAACTTATACTCTCTATTCTCTCAAAATCGGGTCCACAATACTCAATGCTTCTATGTTCCTTCTATGCTAAAAAACTAGTTATGAGAGTCACATGGAAGATGCCATCCTTGGATGTTTTTTCTATCATAATCACTCAAGAATAGTATAATACATTTTATATGGGTTCCCTCAATTCCTCAAAGGCCCATTCCCTTTCAAAAAATAAGGGAGCTAAGATAGGTAACAAGACAAACAAGAAAAAGAAAGACCCATAATGGGCAAACGATCCAAATCCTAAATCCAATCAGGTTACCTCCAACCCAAAAGGGGGGGAGGGGGAAGAAGAGGGGAATTTTTTTTTGTAGCTACTGTAATATAGGTTTTCATCTCAATAATTCATGCATGAGGAAGATCATGTATTATATGGAATAAATTCTTCAACAAAGCAATCTAGCAGTGCCATAAAATGCTAGGAAAAAGGATGTTGAAAAGCATCCTAATGATCTAGGTATTTGAACATAATGTCATCATTTGGTTGTTGATTCTTCATAATAAGCCACATATATTATTGATTCGGGTTCCCCTAATCCTATGGAAAAATCATGAGATTCCTTCACTTCTTTTGAGCCTTAAGCTGGTCCTCCCATTATAATGGGAGATAACACACTTGATTTGGTATGTGGGAAATTTGGTAGGATTGATATAGATGACAAGTGTTTTCAAAATGTGTTGCATGTACCCTTGTTGAACACACGTTTTTTTTCTTCCATATATCATATCATAGAGTTATGCACTAGAAAGAAAGTAGTTTTCACTCTAGATTCAATAGTGATTTAAGAGATCTCCGACGGGTCATAGGTTGTTGTCGGGATAACATATCATCAATCCAGGTTATATATTTTTCCCATTTCATTCCCAAGTCCTCTCCTACTTTATGTAACATCCAGTTCCACTGATCACATTTTTATAACACTGTTTATTATTTGTGGACACTTGCATGCAAGTGATCTGGTTAAAAACATGGTACTTTATGATTACTAACATGGTACTTTATGATTACTGTTTTTGTTATGAATTTATGTTATGTTTGAATATTAAAAATTGATTATAATTAATGTATAACATTGACAAGTATTATGATGATGTTTCCTGAGTGTGAAGGAAACATGACACGATGAGGATGTTGATGGAATCGACACACTTCCTTGGACACTGGATTGAGTTAGGGAGTGAACTATTGACTTTGTCTTTGATTACTATTTTGGTTATGTATGTATTATGATGATTACAATTATGGATTTCATGTATAGAGATATTAATATTATATTTGTCAATGGATGTAGGCATGGTGATGCTTGATAATATGACTCGCGTATGGAGTAAATGGGTCATACACAAATATTAGATGGAGGAGGGAGAGGTGTGGAAACATCCCTGTCACAACCTACTAGCACTCCCGCCATGAACTGAACTAAAGATTAACGACTGCCTTGTTCTGAGAGGTTCATGATGTCATTGTAAGAAAGTTGGCTTAGGTTTATGGATAGTTGGTATGGATTGTTGGTTGTCATTTATGTCAACTATTGGAGAGTGATATTGTAGATTTATGTCAACCCTTGGAGAAAGTCTGTTAGCGAATTTTGATAGCACAAAGGTTTGGGTAATGGACCCAAGGTTGTTTAATGTATAATGGTATGAATTTTAATATATTTTAAGGTAAGACTATTCTATATGGATAGTACATGTCATTCCATTTCCGGTGGTATGTGGAACATCACATAACTCCTCACGGTTAGAGAGTTATGGCCATCAGAAGTTAGAGAACCCAAGTTTTTTTGATGGATAATGGTATGATTTTTGATATATTTGAAGGCATGACCATTCTATATGGATAGTACATGTCATGCCATTTCCAGTGGTATGTGGAACATCACATAACTCCTCACGGTTTGAGAGTTATGGCCTTACAAAGTTGGAGGACCCTCATATGTTGGCTTGAAGCCCCAAAAGGTAAAAGAAGTCAAAGAGCTTACAAAGAAGAAATTATTATTTAAATGATAAATTAAAGTGACAAAGTCAAGAATGATTATTTAAATAATAAAGTGAAGTGACAAAATCAAAGAAGATTATTTAAATGATAAAGTGAGGTGACAAAGTCAAGGATGAATATTTAAATGATAAAGTAATGGAGAACTTTCTAATTATGGAAAGTGGTCAACCCTAAAAATGAGGAAAATAGGTTAAGTGACCTATAAATGGGTTAAGTGACTTAGAAATGGGTTAAGTGACCTAGAAGATGCTTCTAAGGAAGATATTCAGAGAGTATAAATAAGAGGAAAGGCTCTCTCATTTCATATCACACTTGAGCATATTGAATATCTATAGGCGACTGAAGTAACCAAAGGATATCTAAGCCAAATTTCAGAGGGAAGGTGAAGAAAAGAAGGCCATAATTCAAGGGAGGATAAATTCTTTTGATGATGCTTTCTAAGGTATGTTATTTACAGGTAATCTCACCATTTTCGCAATAAAGTTTTTTCTAGAATGATTCAGACCGTGAAATTGATAGGCCATTGAGGACACATATCCAAGTATTTGTGGTAAAAATTTCAGCTTGTGGGTCATTGTATTTTTGGAGTTACACACCATGGAAAATAGGGTTTGTGGCCAGTACTAAACTAGTCTAAAACAAGTGTTTCAGGTAAAAACATCATAACTTCATAAAAGATCCAAATTTAGTAAGAAAAAACGTGTTGGTTATAGTACAATATGTAGTATTTTGTATAACATTTTTAGATCCATTCAACAAATATTCCGTGCGGGGAACACTCTACAAGGTCGCTCTCTAGAATAATCCAGAATTCAACAAGGTATGCCATTTTTGCTATAACTCCTTTTCTGAGAGGTTCCAAGTAGTAACACCTGGAGGAATTGCATAAAACAAACTGAATAACATTGTGTACTATTTTCAGATCTTTATTCATTACAGGTACATAGTTATGATTATTTCAAGTTAGGGTTGTTGGCTAATCCCAAACTAGTCATGTGAGACTAAAAAAAAGTTTGATGAAAATACTCGTCTCTTGTTGTGAAAGTTAAGGAAGGTTTGTAGGTATGTGATCATATACACTAGGTCTATTACAAAGTTACAAATCATATTTGGATGATGAAATTGATGAGGGCTTTTGGTTAAGGTACATATTGGGTACATGGTTGAGACAAGTAGTTGATGAGTATGCACATACATGAGGTGTATAGTTGATGATGTTGGTACATATTGATGAGTCATAGTAGATGAGTAGTTGATACATGATTGGTACATACTTGATACATGGTTGGAGACACTTGTTAGTAGTATTGTTGACACATGGTTTATGAATGATGTAGCATACTTGTATTGGTATACTATTAGAAGCACATATTGATCTTGGTTATGATTATGAGTTGTTGGGTTATGGTTGGTTGATGCACATCTTTGAGAGTTGTCTTGGTGATTGATCTTGGTGAGTAGACCTGATTTGGTTGATAATATTGATGAGACAAGTTGTTGTGATAGGTTGTTTGGACAAGTTATTGTGACAGGTTATTTGTACAGGTTTGGTGCACGGTCGATGCACTTGTTCATGGTATAGGTTTTGTATAGGTTTGGTGCATGGTTGATGCATTTGTTCATGGTACATGTTTTGTACAGGTTGGTGCATGGTTGATGCACTTGTTTATGGTATAGGTTGATTATAGGTTGAGGTATAGGTTGGTGCATGGTTGATGCACTTGTTTATGGTACATGATGATTACAAGTTGATTGGTACATATTTAAGCATTATATGTCACAGTGATAGTGTGAAAATGGTTCCATCATTTTACTTATACCTCAGGGCGGTTGGAGGGGGCAAGGAAAGGTGGTTGTAGCCACCTTCCGGTATTATCCAGAGAACATAGGGAGTTGTATCCTCCTTCTGGTTGTAGCCAGAGAATTGGGGATTTTGAGCTTCCATGAGGTTGTAGCCTGAGAAAATAGGGGGTTGGAGCCTCCTTCCAGTTGCAGCTATAAAAAAAGGAAGTTTGTTCTTCCAATGAATGCAATTATTCAAGAGATATAAGAAAAATCATTCCGTGGTTTTCTCCCTCTTTGGGTTTACACGTAAAACACTGGTGTACTGTGTATGTGTATGATTGTTCATTTGTTAATTTCTTATTTACTATGCAGTTATTGGATGATAATGCTACATTGATATAACACTTGGATTATATGGTTAAAAATGATTAAATTGCTCTATTACTGATTCACCACCCCTCTCAGTAATCCAACAATTGGTATCAGATCTGGTTCCTTTAGGAAACAGTTTAACCACTGGAAGGAGATCATGGATTATTCTGAGAATGGAGTACCAATGTTTAATGGTCATAATGGTTTTAAGTATGAGATGTGGAGAATAAGGAAGGAAGTATTTTTATAGGCACATGGACATTATATTTGGTTATCAGTTGTTACAGGATATGATAGTTTAAAAAGGGCAAAGACTATAGCCAAGAAGGAATTGAGGAAGAATACAAAAATAGTAATGGGTTTCATCTCGGAAGGATTACCTAATCTGGTAAGAGAAAAGGTTGGTAAATGTTCATCAACAAAAGAACTTTGGTATAAGTTACATGACATATATTCTTCACCCATCACAGATTCATAAAATGTCAAAGAAGATGCAGATACAAATCAAGAAGAATTATGTTCTCCATGTCAAGCAGATTCAGAAGATGAAGAGTACATAATCACTAGAGGTATGTTGTTTTGTTTTAATTGTAAAAAACGTGGACATCTCGAAATAGAATGCCATGAAGGAAATGAGACAGAAAAACTAATTGAAAAGGAAGACAATTATGAAGAGGAATTGATTAGTGCTTTAGATGAACTAAGAGAAGAAAATAATTCACTCAAGAAAGAATTGATGAAACAAAAGGAAAGTGTTCACATTTTTGAAGATGCCCAACAGGTCATCGAGAACTTAAGAACTCAACTAGAAGAAGCCAGAAAGATCGAAGAAAATCTTGAATATCAAAAGCAGTGTTTGGAAACCAACATAGCAGCACAAAAGGAAGAAGAAGAAATGAGAGAGAATATATTGACATATCATCTTAAGAAAATAACTAACGATCTAAAGCAGCTTGAGGCAGAGTTTGGTCAAGAAGAGAAAGGACTTGAAGAAGAAATAATCACATTAAAAATTCAGCTTGAAGAAGCGAAAAGAACAGAAGAAGTTATGAAGTCTCAGATAATGAAGAAAGAAGAAGAGGTTGAGAAGCTTGAAGAAGAAGTTGTCACATTGAGAAGTAAGATCGTTAAGCTCAACAAGAACATTGAAGAGACAAAAATATCCACATCAGTTATAGAAAATGAAGAAAAACACTCTAGGTTACTAAAAAAATAAGAATGAAGAAACTATAAAGAATTACATAGAAGTACTCAAAGGAAGGAATCATGGTCAACCAAAATCTAAGAAAACTATTGAAGATACATCTTCAAGAAGACCTTCCATGTTCAAGCCACAAAGAAGCTTCAATCATGATCATGATCAGTCAAGGAAAAAATTCAGAAGGACTACGCCACAAATAAGATCATTCACTCCCAGGTATGCACATTTATTTTATGGTCATTGTTTTTATTGTACTAACTTTGGACATAAGGTTGCATATTGCAGGGATTATAAAAGAAATGTTCAAGCAAGAAGTTCCTATGTGGTCGCACGTAACATTGAGTGTTACAAATGTCATAACTATGGACACATAGCCAGTGATTGTAGAATCATGTTCGATACTTCCATGAAATAGAATACTGATATCATATATAAGAAAATATGGATAAGAAAACAATAAGAACATGTGAACAAAGACCAGGTACCAGAGATCACAAGATTGGCAATAAAATGAGATGAATAAAATTCTACAGAGAAAAAGAGAGATGTCATATACAAAAAGGTTTGGAAAATAAATGAAAGAAAGGAATGACAGGTAAATAAGGAACACACTCAAGATATTGTACTTTCAGGGATTGTAGTGAAAGATGAATCCAAAAACATACAGAAAGAAGTCAGAGCTCAGAGAGATAATGAATCTACCAATGAATATGATGATAATCTACCAATGAAGATGATGATGAATGCACATCAGAGAAGGAATTGTTCTAAGCCATCCGGCTTAGAGACTCCCCAATAATATGAATATTAGATAGGGGGAGTCTATGCGATAAATGTGATAGACCAAAGAACCATCCTTCGAGTATCTTGCAGAGTTTGAGAAGAAAAATTCAAAGCTCAGTTAACAAAAGTATAGTTTGATAGATCAATCAAGACTTCATGATAATGTAGTGATAAATGGGTCAACATTATGGACAATTGCGCAAGTAGAGTCTTGGACAGTATGAATAGAGATGGATTTGTAAGAAAACTTAGTAGGTTTGGACAAATATATGATAGTGGATGAGAGCATGGATTCATAGATTGGTTAAGAGAGTGGTTCAGAGATAAAGAAACATTATCATAAAGGATGATAATTACACAGGAAATGGCTCGAACAATGCTAATGGATTCCAAATTGACAGATATTTTTTGGACACATGCAGTGCATACATTAGTTCACATTCAAAACATAGTAATTCTTAGAAAAAACAATGACAAAACTCCCTACGAACTATGGAAAGGAAGCGCAGACAACAATCTCTACATCAAGGTAACTCAAGGTAATATTTTATTAACTGAAATTTATGTTGATGATATTGTTTTGGAAGTACCGATGACAGGTTAAGCCAAAAATTTGCAAAGGATATGAAAAATGAATTTGAAATGTCATTACTTGGAGAACTATCCTTCTTTCTGGGACTTCAGATATGTCAAAACAACCAAGGAATTTTTATTTCTCAAACCAAGTATATCAAATAAATGCTAAAGAGGTTCGCAATGGAAGATTGCAAACCAGTTATCAATCCCATGCAAACCAATTGCAAGTTAAGCAAATATGATGATTCAAAGTCTACAGATCAGAGGCAATACATGTCAATGATTGGTAGCCTACTATATGTGACAAAATCCAGACCAGATGTAATGCAGGCATTTGGACAGGTGACACGATTTCAAGCAGCACCAAAGGAATCACATATGTTAGTAGTGAAGAGGATTTTCAGATATCTCAAAGGAACATAAGAGTTTGGATTATGGTATCCAAAAGGAAAGGACCTATCTCTTATAGCCTACACAGATGCAGATTGGGCAAGTTGTATTGATGACCGTCGAAGCACCAATGGAGCAACGTTCTACTTGGGTGAGTGTTTAGTATCATGGTTAAGCAAGAAAGAATCATCAATATCGCTATCTACATCTGAGGCAGAGTATATTGCAGCAACAACATGCTGTACACAGGTTCTTTGGATGAAACAAACTCTGACAGATATATAGGTTGAGTATGATGAGCCCATTCCAATCTATTGTGACAATACAAGTGCCATCATTATCTCAATTAACCCAGTGATGCACTCTAAGATGAAGCACATTTCAATCAAGTATCACTTTCTACGGGAACAAGTTGCAGAAAAGAACATTAGAGTTGAGTATGTGGGCACAAAAGAACAAGTGACAAACATCTTTACAAAACCACTTTCACGGGAAGCCTTTGAGTATCTTCGCCAGAGACTCAGAGTAATTTCTACTCCAAAATGAATGCTTTTGAATGCTTATCTTCTATGTCTTACATGTACATGAGGAAGCACCATAAATAGGACAAATGGGGAGAGATTTATCAGATTCAAAGGTAAATGCTTGGAGAGAGAGCATAGAGGCATGTTTTCAAGGGGAGCGATTGTCAGAAGGGAAGAATGAGCGATATGACTTCAGAGTGATACCCTTTGTCAAAGGGGGAGACATTATTCATATGAAGGGAAAGGGAGTAATCAAAGACTTATAAACACAAAGAAAAATCAAAGGCACGTAGATAGGGGGAGCAACCCCAAGGAGAGTCCAGTCAGGGGGAGCAGTCCCAAAGGGAGATACCCTTTTCCATTGATGTCAAAGGGGGAGAGATAGAAACATTGATGAAGAGTATAAGCATGAATTTTATCATGACTAAGTGTTTCCATCAATGTTGGTGTTTCCATCAATGCCAAAGGGGGATATTGTCAGACAATTGGCTTAGGTTGATGGATAGCTGGTATGGATTATTGGTTTTCATTGATGTCAAATATTGGAGAGTGATATTGTATATTGATGTCAACCCTTGGAGAAAGTTCGTTAGCAAATTCTGGTAGCACACAGGTTTGGGTAATGGACCCAAGGTTGTTTAATGTATAATGGTATGAGTTTTAATATATTTGAAGGTAAGACTATTCTATATGGATAGTACATTTCATTTAATTTCCGGTGGTATGTGGAACGTCACATAACTCCTCACGGTTAGAGAGTTATGGCCATGAGAAGTTGGAGAACCCAGGTTTGGGTAATGGAACCAATTTTGTTTGATGGATACTGGTATGAGTTTTGATATATTTTAAGGCATGACCATTATATATAGATAGTACATGTCATGCCATTTCCAGTGGTATGTGGAACATCACATAACTCCTCACGGTTTGAGAGTTATGGCCTTACTAAGTTGGAGGACCCTCATATGTTGGCTTGAAGCCCCAAAAGGTCAAAGAAGTCAAAGAGCTTGCAAAGAAGAAATTATTATTTAAATGATAAAGTAAAGTGACAAAGTCAAGAAATATTATTTAAATAATAAAGTGGAGTGAAAAAATCAAAGAAGATTATTTAAATGATAAAGTGAGGTGACAAAGTCAAGGAGGAATATTTAAATGATAAAGTAATGGAGAAATTTCTAATTATGGAAAGTGGTTAACCTTAAAAATGAGTGTTAGGCTGCTATATTAAAGATTTTTAATTACCTGAAAACACTGAATTGTCAAACCAGGGTAAGTGAACTTAGAGCTGGTACACTATATGTGCTGGTAAGATTCTAATTCCCATCTAAAGGTTATTCTGAGAAGAAAACACAAACTTACTCTTAGAAACTGAACCCTAATGATTATCTTGAGACTAATCATCTCTTGTCTAATTCATCAAATGAAAACAGTTCTGAGTTTAAGTACAGGTACTTCTATTTATGATCTAATGTAATCTCCCAAGACTATCTAACATTAGCTTAAACATCTAATCATCATCATATCTATCTAAACCATAAAAGAGAGATCATTTTTAAAAACATTTTAATCTAAGCATAAAAAACAATTCTAAATCTAACACAGGTGAAACAAATAAATGTCCTATTTACCCTACAGGTACTGGAAGCTTCCTTTAATCCAACTATAAGCTAATTATCCTAACAGAACAGAGTAAATCTAAACTCACATTCTCTTTAAATCATGATCAAACTGAAAACTAAAAACAGACTATAAGCTAACTATCCTAACAGAACAGAGTAAATCTAAACTCGCATTCTCTTTAAATCATGATCAAACTAAAAACTAAAAACAAAGCAACTCTAGGTTAAGCACTTGGTTCATTATTCAAGTTCTACAGGGATAAATAACGCATTCAACATTCATCAATCTATGAGATAATATCAAAATGAAAACGATCTAATCGAAGAATGGCTAAGCAAGAATCTAACAGAGTAATTCCAAGCTCAAAACTAACTTACATGCAGATTCTAAAACTAAAAATAAATGAACTCTACTGTGGAAAAGAGACAACGAATTGAACATGTTGGCGGGCCCAACCAAGAGGTGAAATCACCCTAAAACGAAACTAGAGCTACTCAGATCATTCCATGCAAAAATTGTTTCATACTTCACGCTCCATAATTCATAAAACAACTCAAATCATTTAACAACGAATAACATAACGCATAGCAAGTTGTATTATTAGAAATTGTATCACATAACATATTGTAACCAACGTTTCTTGAGAGCGATCCCCGTTTATATAGATCCTCTCCAAAATAGTTTTAAACATAGGTGCATTAATCTAAACGGATCTTAGATCCGAAAATGACTCATAGTCAGTTAAAACAAACTTCACAGCTTCATGACACGCAGTGTCAAGAAGCGTGGATCATAAAACATTCTAATAAAACAGTTCTACAATCTCGCCCTGAGTCAACATATTGAGTTATGACTCAATCAATTATATGAATTAGACTGTCAATCCACTCTGGCCATGTCGTGCAAGTCTTCCACATCTTCTTTGGCATCTCCACTAATTTCGAGCCGGTACCTGGTACTGATGAGTTCTGTTTCAAAGGAACAATACCTAACTCATGTCACATTAGTATCAACATTAGTTTAAAATATCAAAAGACATTAAAAATAACTTGAATCAGAGGAAAACCTTGAATAGCCCCATTTCGTTGTAAAAGGATGTCAAATGTGTCATGGTAAGGCCAGAAGGAAATGATACTAGATATGAAAATGGAGGTATATTTAACATGATATAGGCAAAAATATAATCAAAACTGGAGACTAACATTCCCCCAAGCTGAAGTCTTTGCCTGTCCTCAGACAACAAAAAGTCAAAAACTGAGATTCATCAGAGTGTTGCAGTAGCTGCAACCAACATTTGCAATTTCTCATGTTTCTTCATGATTCTGATTTCCTTCTTAAGAACTCGATTAATGATGATGTGCTTCCTGACAATCTTCTGCAGTCTCCTATTCTTCTAAAAAAAACCTTTATTTTTTCGTTTTAATCATTCAATCTTGGACGAGAAATGAGCTTGCCTGAGTTTCATAAGTTCATTTTCTGTTTTGATGTGCCGATCTAGTATGGTGTATTCATGTAGCTTCTCTTTTAACCTGTGATTCCTGCTTTCTAATCTAGCTACCATTGGTCTCAAGGATCTATTCGAAGAAATTTCACAGTAAGATTCAAATGTTTTACCATGTCCTTGTTGTGTTTGAGGGCTGGACGTGTGAGTGAACTCATCTGGTTTTTGATCATGGGTGTCGACTGGACTAGGTTCAGGAGTAAACTCGCCATATACTTGAACATGGTTGTCGACTGGACTGAGTTCATGAGTAAGCTCGTCATACACTTGATCAGGGTTGTTGACTGCACTGAGTTCAAGAGTAAACTCCTTATACACCTGAACAGGGGTATCCACTGGCATTTGAATTGGCTTGTACTGCTCAATTTCTTTGGGCGCATTAGCTTGCCGATTGACTTTACGGACTTTTCGAATTAGTTGGGAGAGAGTCCATGTCATCTTAGAGGACTCCGGAGCCTCCTCATGATCATCCACACTTTTTAATCTTTCCTGTGGTGGGTAACTAGGCACAGAATTATCCATATCTGGCAGTGTGCGTGTGCATTTTCATTTGGGATTTCTCCTAGGTTTTTCAATTAACTCTTCAAGTTGTTCCACATCAATAATATTTGTAGCAGTAGGAGGAGAAATTAGAATTTCAACATTCGCCTCTGTAGGAACAGTGTTTTCCACTCTGTCATGGTTAGTTCCCATACCATCAGAACCATGGACATCAAACGAATGTTCTATACCAGGATTATCATCACTGGCCTCAATTGTGCAGTCTGGTGTATTCTTAGGGTCATCATAGATTTTGGTCAGGGTTTTAACACCCTTTTTCTTAGAGTTCGACTTCTTCTGTGGAGGAGCGGACTTAATATTTTTATCCCTAGATTTGTCAGAAGCTAGGGTTCTTACAACGAACATATCCCAAGTTTCTTGTTTCTGGGATAACGTAGACTTAACCAAAATTTTGACAAGACCAAAATGAAATAAGATACCTCTAAAATATTTGGCTTTGCGGACTTGTTCTGCCATTTTCTTCAAACTCTTCAACAGAAAATAGGGAATGTTCATCAAATGGTTACCTTTGAAATGTAGCAGGAGTCGAGCATGACATGGAAACACGATCGTGTACCGTCCTTCACAAGTGAGGTAGCATTGGAGAATAGATAGCAACTGAGCCCATTTTGGTTCTAACCATGACCTTGATGTGCCCTCTGATCATTGTAATTTCCGATACTCTGATTGAAGGAGCTGCGTGCAGAGCTTCTTGTCGACTGGCTGGCCCTTTGTCCATTTCTGACTAGTGCTGGGTAATTGAATTTCTTCAGAGATGATTTTTTCTATGAATTCAAACTCTAGCTCGCCCACTTTAGCTATTCCACCATGAAAACACAGAGCGAACTGAAGTGTAACCAAATCATCATACCCATCAAATTTCTTGAAGAACGACTCCCATCCAGCTTTCTGAAAAATGTGTTTGGTGGCTTCATACTCAGGAAGAGCCTCCAAATATGCATAAGTCTCAGGTTCGTGATGATTCGCCACCATAATTTCAATCGGTATCACAGGAAAGGTCCACAGGTGAGCATCAAAATTAGATGAGGGAAATAGAGGAATAGAGTATGATGTGTGAAGTATTCGTGAGAGGAATTATAGAAGAACGTTTGAATTGTCGTGAGGATCGATAGAATGTAAGGAAATGATGATGGTTGTACACGTTTGCAAAATATTATTACATATGAATCGTGTCGAATTCAACCAAGATAATGCAGTGCATTTCCCATGATATGAAATGCCGAGAAGGATTGGTTTATTAGGTACAGAGTATAGGTATATTAAAATATTATGGAGTATCGAGGCATTCCTAGTTCAAATTATTAATATGTAATTTAATACATTAAACCAACATGAAACTAAGCGTACCTGAATTAGATTACCTATTCCCTTGTTATGCATTTCTTACTGTAGAGATCTTTGAAGTCAAGTCTGTATCTGGAGAGCGCTAAAGTTGTAATTTGAATTTGTATTTCTGATAACCACTGTAGCTGATGGATTCTGTCTGGCACTGACTGGTACTGATGAAATAACCTGAAATCTGTAGAGAAAATTGAACCAATAATAACTTGCTAAGAAAAAGACTTATTGTTTATGAAAGCAAATTATCTGATGGCTATCCCTGAACCTGTCTTTTGTTCCTTCCTGAAAGGGATCAATTAAAATTATGTCTTCAACA
>ML776729.1:1386570-1408565 GCA_009831015.1 Picea engelmannii
AAATGGAATTCATCAACCCTTGGAATGTGGAAGGTGCATTTGTAAGGCCAAAAGGCATGACCAAAATTTCATAATGGCCTTCATGAGTTCAAAATGTTGTTTTTGGGATATCTTCTTCCTTCATTCTAATCTGATGATACCCTGAACGAATATCCAACTTTGTGAAATAGATTTCTCCATGTAGTTCATCTAACAATTCATCAATGACAGGAATTGGAAACTTATCTTTAATAGTGATCTTGATGAGCTCTCTATAATCTGGACACATACGCAATGAGCCATCTTTCTTGAATACCATTACCACTGGTGCAGATTAAGAACTTTGGATAGGTCTAATAATTCCAGCCTTTAACATTTCTTCAACCATACGCTCAATTTCACTCTTCTGGGCATAAGGGTATATGTACAACCTGATGTTAGGAGGAGCACTCCCAGGAATTAGGTGAATATCATGATCATGATTTCGAGTGGGTGGAAGACCTTTGGGAATATATTCAAATACTTTATAATGGTTATCAATGATCCCTTGGAGATCTAGGGGAATAGATGGCTTAAATGTTTGAACATATAGTGAGCATAGTTGTGCAATTACACCTTGATGCCCCTTTTTAAATAATTTTTTCATGCCATTAGATCTTATCACCTTACTGGGTTTCCATGTGATACCTCTTAACTCAATTTATTTTCCTTCCAATGAAAATTTCATGAAAACTTTTTGAAAATTAAAAGCCACTGTTCCTAATGATTGTAACCATTGGATTCCTAGTATGACATCAACACCACCCATGGGTATAGAAATCATTGAACTATTCATTACATATTCCCCCATAGTAATATTGATCTTATTTCATTTTCCTGAGCAATTGATAGTTCCTCCATATGCAATCATTACTTGAAACTCTGGTGTTGGATATAAAAAGCAATTGAGAGCTGTGGCTAATTTATAGTGAATGAAATTATGAGTACTACCAGAATCAATTAGGACTATTACCTTTTTCTTTTTGATATATCCTTCGATCTTGAGTTTTTGAGGAGTGCTAATTCCAGCCAATGCATTACACGATATCGTGGGATTCAACTCTTTAGAAGAAATCGCTTCTACGTTTTCATCTTGAGATGGTTCTTGTTCTTCTTCCTCTTCACAATCTATGTAGAATAATTTCTTCTCACCACACTTATGTCCCTTACTATACTTGTTGTCACAATTAAAGAATAATTTTTTTTCTTTTCTTTCCTCCAATTGTTGAGGTGTCAACCTTGTAGGTTGAGGTGTTTTAGAAGAAGGAACATTATTCTCTTGATAGATGTTAAGAGTGGTCCTTCTAGTAGCCATAGCCATGTTTTTACTTTCAACATTTCTTGCCACCCTAAATGCATTCTCCAATGATTTGGGTTCCCAAAGGCGAACCTCATGTTGAATGTAATCCCCTAAAATTCCTATGAATACATCAATCAAGTTCTCATTTGGAATATCTGTTACCTTTATATTTAATCTTTAGAATTTCTCAATGTGCTCTATAACTGAACCCTTTTGCTTAAGATTTATCAATTGGATAAAGAAGGTATTGCTCCTTGTATCCTCATAGTGTGCTATCATTTCTTCCTTGAAAATTGTCCAAGTGATGAGTAATTTGCGAGAACAAATCCATCGATACCACACAAATTGATTGGGTTCTAAATATAAAGAAGCAATTCGTACCTTTTGTGTATGTGGCACATTATGTAGATCAAAGAATTGCTCCATCTGAAGTATCCATGTGATTGGGTCCTTGCCATCCAAATTCCTCATATCTATCTTAGGAAATTGGTTGGTCTTCAACCCAAGGTTAGAGTTTCTCCATTCTTGATTCATCTTCCTTGTGTCCTCATCATGAATTTCATGGGATACATTTTCACTTTCAGGTGTCCTCTCTATTATGAAATTTTTCAATCCTTCCATGATCTCCCTTTTTAAACCATCCATCTTAGTATCCATTATTGCCTCCAACTTAACTTCCATTGAATCCATCATCCCTTGTAGTTCCTATTTTKTTACTGTCTTCTTTTGTAAGTCATTTATGTCCCTACACATTTCTTCACTTTCATCAAGAGTCCAAGTAGGATTGTCTAGAGGCTTATTTGGTGTAGAAGTTCCATTTTTTGGTGGCATGTTGGCCAAGTATCACTTTAAACCTTGATTTTGAGGTGATTCTGCTAGACAATATTTATTTTGTTGTATCTCCAAAATTTCGGCCCTTCTGGGTATGAATTTTATTTTATTTTATTTATTTATTTATTTTTATTTTTCTGTTTTTTCTGTAGCTCTGTGATATTTCTTCTCTGCAATGCCACAGGTCTGATCAAAATTGGATGTGCCAAGTGGAATTTATGGTAACTTCCTGACAACTTGCTGATTTTTGGCCTTTCCAGGAGATCTCACTTGTATAGAGTGCCCCACACAAAATAATTGATATACAATTCTGAAAATTGTACCAAAAATACTAAAGACTGTCCACTATCCAATGCAACTAGTCTCACTCAATTTGGATACTCGAGAAAGAATTTATGATTTTTTTACCCAGAACACCTTCTTGAGACTAGTGAATAGGACTAGTCATATACCCTATATTCCACAGGGTGTATCTACAAATATAAGATGACCCAAAAGATGAAAATTTTATCACATATAACTTAATAATTTATGTGAATATCCTTCAGATTTCAGAGTCTGAAACATTACAGAAAAAATTTCATAGCAAAAATTTCACGATGACTAAATTCATGATGATTCCTGAACCCTATCTTACACAAACTGTATCTCCGAAAGTATAAGGCCTCATGAGATGAAATTTGAACCCAACATACCTTGATCCATATAATAAATATCCTCCAAGGGGTTCCTTCTAAAACATCGTATAAAACAAATTATAGCTAAAATTCCAAGGTGTCTCAGATGTAGCAGCGAAACCCCAAGACCTTAAGCTCTGATACCAAATGTTAAGAACCAAATATCAAGATAGCATAGAAAAACCTCAGAATAAGTACTCAACACCTTGAAAAATATAGAATTTTAGATAATAAGCCTCTTCGAGGGGGAAACCTCCTTCACCACATAAATTTCCAAATATAAGATGATTCCAAATGAAAATGTCTCCTTGGTATATATAGGAGACTAGGAAGTACAATTACAACTAATGGACCCAAGTAGACATAAATAAAATAACATTACTAATGTAATATTCCCCAATTAAGGGGAAATGTGCCACTATTTAGGGTTTAACAAAGGGAGTGCGCTGCTTTAGTGGAAGAGACTCTTTCCACAACTGAACATGGCCATTGAAGACATGTCATGGAAATTTCTCGAGGAACGATTTTGAGAGAGGTACCTATATGATGAGTTCATTGAGTGCCAACTTAATGAATTCAAAATTTTACGACAGGGCAGTTGTACAATACCCGAGTATGAGGCTAGGTTTATGGAGTTTCTCAGATATGCTCCGCATCTAAACACTGAGAAATTAAAGGTTAATAAGTTTTTTTTTGGTCTCAACTTCAACGTTCATGATAAGGTGAGGATTTTGATGTCACAAACTTTGCATGATGCAATACAGAAAGATTTCATCGCTGAAGAAGAGTTGAACAGTGGGGGTCAAGGTAGGAATCCTTCCAGGCAGATAAGACAGACGCCAGTTAGAGAACTGCAACAATATACACTCATTAGACATGCTTCTGGGAAACACAATACACCCAAAGGACATGTATTATCTACATCGCGTAGACATGGTACCCATCATAGGAGTATGTATAGAGAATCACCACACCAGAAGCCACATCGTCTTCAACAACAACAATAGTATAGATATTTTCCGCCCAACAGATCGAGACCTCAAAACCCTATATCGGTAGATTCTTTCTCTGGAACTAGGAGCACTGGTCCTAAGAACGGATGTTGGACTTGTGGAGAGCCCCACTATCAGAGAGATTTTCCTATTGAGAAAGAAATAGCTGTTGGATCAACATAATAGATGACATTGGTAGATTTTGGCAAGGCCCATAGGATTCATGCAACAACAAATAACCGCCAGGACGAGCATCAATCAATAGTGTTCAAGACTTCAAGTATGATAGAAAATCAACAATTTAGTATTTTGATAGATCTAGGATCTACTAAGAGTTTTATATCTAGTGCTGCGCTTAAAATAATTAAGGTGAAGGTAGTCGAACAAGATCCGTTTAGATATGTACAAATGGCATCTGGTGCCAAGCAAAAAATTGGAGGAAAGGTTAAGGATTGTAACATTAACTTGGGTGATTTCGTCGCAAGTGTAAACCTTTATGTCACAATATTGGGATCCTATGACATAGTGATTGGAATGGATTGGTTAGAATTGAAAGATGCGATACTTAGTTGCAAGACAAAGAGATTAAGCATAATTGATGATTTGAGACATAGTAGAGTAATTGCAGGAAGAAACCAAGGAGTATCCATGGTAAGATTTATTTCTTCCCTACAATTACAGAAAAACATGCGCAAGGGATGTAAGTTGTATGCCATATTAGTGATTAATGAAAAATGTGACACATAAATATTGGAAGAATTTCCGGTAGTATCAAAGTTTGTCGATGTTTTTCCTGAAGAACTATGGGGTTTATTGTCAAATCGAGAATTGGAATTTATTATAGATATAAAACATGGAGCATAAGCAATTTCTAGAAAGTCGTATCAGATGTTGACACTTGAATTTCAAGAGTTAAAGATGAAATTGAAGGATTTGTTGGATTTGGGATTTATACGTCCAAGTGTATCACCATGGGGTGCACCAATAATTTTTGTAAGAAAGAAGGAGGGATCGTGGAGGCTTTGCATTGACTATCATCAATTAAACAAAGCCATGATTAAGAATCAGTACCCGTTATCGAGAATTGATGACTTGTTTGATCAAATGAAGGGAGCAACTATATTTTCAAAGATTTATTTGAGATCAAGATATCACCAGTTGTGAATCAAGGAGGAAGATATTCCTAAAACAATGTTTAAGACAAGATTTGGACATTACGAATTTATTGTGTTACCTTTTGGATTGACAAATGCCCCAGGTGTATTTATGAGTTTAATGAATGGGGTATTATACAAATACTTGGACAAGGTCGTGTAGGTATTGATTTACTCTTGGACGAGATATGAGCACGCTGAACACCTACTATTAATGACGCAATGTTTAATAGAAAACAAGTTGTACGAAAAGATGTCGAAATGTTTTTTTTTATCAAACAAAGATTCATTATTTGGGACACATTATTTCTGGAGAAGGTATCGATGTGGATCCAATGAAGGTAGAGGATATTATGGAATGGCCAACACCGAAAAACGTACAAGAGGTACATAGTTTTATGGGATTAGTTGGTTATTATCGATGCTTCGTCGAAGGTTTTTCAAAAATAGCAAATCCAATTACGGAATTGCAAAAGAAGAATAAGAAATTCATGTGGTCGGAGAAATGTGCGGAAGCAATTCAAAATATTAAATAATTATTAACAACAACACCGATATTGAAAGTTCCGGATATGGACAAGGAATTCTTGGTATGCACAGACACATCCAAGGAAGGATTAGGTGGAGTATTAATGCAAGAAGGCCGAGTTATCACACATATTTCAATGAAACTAAGAAGGCATGAAGATAATTACGCAACACACGATCTAGAATTATTAGCCATTGTTTATGCCTTACGAGTTTTGAGACATTACCTTATTGGATGGAAATTCGAGTTCAAAACTGATCATAGTGGATTACAACACATTTTTACTCAAAGCAATTTGAACACGCGACAAAGACGTTGGTTGAAACTTTTAAGTGAATATGATTTTGAGATCACATATATTAAAGGAACGATTAACAAAGAAAAGGATGCGTTGAGTCAGAGACCACACATTTTCTTAGTAATACCACTAAAGACGAATCTTCGCTAAAATATTTTGGCATTACAGATTGACGACGACTGGTACAAGGAAGTAAAAGACAATACCAGACCATATACCATGATGATACCTATATTTGAGGGTTATTCTTTGGAAAATGATGGAATTTTAAGATAAAATGGCAAAAGTTATGTACCACCAAATGACGAATTGAGAAATTTAATTTTAAATGAAGCTCATCGAGCAATGTATATGCTCATCCGAGAGTAACGAAAATAAAGGCACATATTAAAACACTATTCTTTTGTGACGCCGACGCGCACTCCCTATACAACCTACAGGTTGGAAGGTCCACGTCAGCACATGATCTTTTCTTACCATGGCCCGAAGAACTTTGACGCTATTCTATTTCCCTATCGGGAAATCTGCACCCACAACAACCTCTCGTGGGATCCCCTCTTTCACTAAGGAGATCGGACTTCGCGCTTTCACGAATCTAGTGGTCAAGCGTTGGTCTCTTGAATCCCTGAAACCTGACAACAGTCAACGCTGACCTTTCCTTTCCCCTTTTGGGATTTTCCCTATCGCGATTTCAACACTCGCGATGTCGAACGACTTGTCTCTCTGACTCCCGATTCCCGATTTGTCAAAACTTCGATACACACGTGAGTCTGAATTTTCAATGCCACCTCACTCCTGTCGGGATTTCAGAGTTCGCAATATCGCGAATCCTGATTCAATGAGTTCGGGACTTCACCCCATGAAACTCTGAAATGGCGTGCCACATGTCCACCTCTCTGACTCCTTTGCAGCCCACACAAATCCACTTAGCTTTTGGGATATCGCGTATCGGAATATCACGATTCCCGTTACAATGTTTACGGGACTTCCACCTTCGAATCCCCGATATGGAGATCCACGTGTAAATCCAACGGCCCTTACGGCTCGGATATACGGTCCTGCCCCTCCCGAGCTTTGATCGTTTAGGGAATACTCACTGTATCTCCCCAGGCCCTCTACGAGATCTAACGGCCCACGAAAATTCATGAATTCTCCTTAGAGAATTTCAACCATCTGTCCTTCCTGATAAATTCTGCGGAATGAATCAAGTATTCCTCCGTGAAAACTTGTCCTCTTTCACGAAAACTTGCAACGCCTGCTAAACACTCCACGGCACAAACTTCCTGTGATTCTCATTGACGATTTCTCGAAGGTCCTATACCTCCTGAGATTTCTCTCAGTGTTGAGGTTTAAAAGAAGAAACCTTGCGCGCACTCCTTGCGGCAACATTAAAACACTTCCGAGTGTTGAATCCCCTTGACCCTGCGCACACCTACAGTAGCAGTCTCTCAATGCTTCACTCAGGTCTGCAACCCCGAGACTTCACTTGGCCTGCGCACTCCTTGCACGACCCCTGTGCCCAACTGCACTTCTGTGGAAATGAGAACAAAAGCGACCCTATCTGAACCCTTTGTCAACGCACTCCTTGCGGACACTTCAACTGTACTCCTTGCAGGAATCGTCGCTCAGACAGAGAAACAATTGAAACTCATTCCTACTTCCTTTAGACTTCAAACTCAAACATGAAATCATATACACAACATATAAAGCAAATGTATAACATGAAGCAAACATTCATGAGCATATCATTCAACATCAATACACAGAGAACAAACACAAAACCATGAATTTGAATCAAACTCTTCTATTAATCCAAATGTCTATACATGGGTGTTCTTACACAACTCTCTGCATGCTCTTGCCCTTCCCAACAATGTTGCTTCATCCTCCTTTACAATACACAATGAGGGTGTCTATATCTCGTTTCCCTCTTGTGCTCTAAAACTGTCTAATCTAGAATTAAATTCTATCTACTTTGCATTAACTACTATAAATGCCTTCTACCTACTAAGGATGAGAGCAAATCGTTCAAGGTCCGATTACATTATACAAGTGCGCTTCTTCTTAATGGCTTCATTTAAGATTGCGCATCAACTTCAAGGTGATTTCAAAATTTGTGCTGGCGCTTGCCCAACTGTCCCTTGTCTCCGTGCTGGCTCGCTTGACGTTGGCGATGCTCCTGCATCATACTCCCTTTCTTGAAACTTTTCATGGCTCCTGTCCATGAGCTCACGCACGGTTTGTCCATGCCTCTATATCTCCGCTTCGTTCTCCCAACTGGCATCTTCAACTGGATGGTTCTTCCATTTGACTAGATACTCAAAGTATTGCTTTCGCCTAGTCTTCTTACTCACTCTTTTGTCCAGTTGGCGCTCCATCTGTGGCTTATTTTCAACTGGCATCTTCTTTGTCCACTGGATCACTGGTTTCTCCTTTCGAGTCCCTTCTTCCTCAGCCTTATATGGGTACAAATCTACGATATTGAATATCGAAGAAATTACGATCCCATCAGGTAATTCAATCTCGTAAGCATTCGCCCCAAATTTCTTCAAGACCCTACACGGTCCGATTTTCTTGATCTTCAGCTTATTATATGTTCCTCGGGAACCTTTCTTTTTGTAAATGTGCCAGAATTAAGTCACCAACCTCAAAATAAAGTTGTCTCTTGTGCTGATCTTCTCTATGCTTATATTCTTGACTTGAATTCAGTAGTCGCTGCTTCACCTGGTTGTGAAGTTCATTCATCGCCTCTGCGAATTCTTCTGCACTAACGCTCCTAGTCGCAGCCTGTTCCGAATCCCTCAGTTCAGAAATTCCCCTCGACTGTATGCCATAGACAACCTGAAATGGACTCTGGCCTGTGCTTCTGTTAACTGAGTCGTTATAAGCAAACTCTGCCTGTGGTAATATATTGTCCCACTGGCTGTGGTGTTCTGTCACCAAGATTCTCAGTAAATCTCCCAGACTTCTATTCACCACCTCTGTCTATCCATCCATCTGAGGATGATAGGCCAAACTAAATGACAAGTTAGTTCCCATCTTCTTCCATAAGGTCCTCCAAAAATTCCCTATGAATTTTGTATCCCGATCTGAAACTATGCTTCTCGGTAAGCCATGAAGTCGAATGACCTCTTTGAAAAAAAAATTCGCAATGTGAGTTGCGTCACTAATATTTTGACATGGAATGAAGTGTGCCATCTTGGAAAATCTATCCACCACCACAAAGATTGAATCACAACCTCTTTGTGTCCTTGGAAACCCCAATACAAAATCCATGCTAATTGCATCCCACGGCCTCTCAGGTATGGGAAATGGTTGATAGAACCCTACATTATGTCTCCTTCCCTTCAAATGCTGGAAAATTTTGCATCTATCCACGAATTTCTTGACATCTGCTTGCATTCCCGGCCAAAAATATGACTCATTCAACTTTGCGAACGTCTTGTCATGACTAAAGTGCCCTGCCAATCCTCCACTGTGTTTCTCCTTTAGCAAATTCTCCCTCATGGAGCATTTTGAAATACACAGTTGATTACCTCTAAACAATAATCCTTCCTGGATCATGTATTCTGTCCATTGGCTTCTATCTCTGAGAATTGGATTCTCAGCTGCTTCATACGCTTCCCCAAAATCCTGATCATCGGCGTACATGTCCCTGAGATCATCAAAACCTAACGTTTTGACTTTGAACTCCTGCAACAACAAACACTTCCTGCTCAAAGCATCAACAACTTTGTTAGCAGTACCAGAAATATGTTTTATCACAAAAGTGAAATTCTGCATATATTTGACCCATTTAATATGTCTCTGATTCAACTTCTCCTATTGAGTCACAAACTACAATGCATGGTTGTCACTATATAAGACAAACTCTTTCGGGATTAAGTAATGCCTCCATTTTTTTAATGCCTGGATGATAGCATAAAACTCTTTATCATAAGTGGAGTATTTCACCTTCACTTCATTCAGCTTCTCGCTGAAGTATGCTATCGACCTGTCTTCTTGACTTAAGACTACCCTGATTGCAAACCCACTTGCATCGCATTTCACTTGAAATATTTTTCGGAAATCCGGCAACACCAAAATTGTTTGTTCTGTGATCTTCCTCTTCAATAGATTAAAAATCTTCTCATCTTCCTCTGTCCAGTGAAAAGACTTGTGTCTTTTCTTCACTGTATCCATAATTACTGCGCTAATTCCACTAAAATCCCTGATGAACTTTCGGTAGAAACTAGCCAATCCGTGAAAACTTCTCACCTCAAAAATATTCTTCGGTGATGGCCAATTCTTAATTACCTCCACCTTATCTGGATCCATCCTCAACTCATCTGCAGAAATAACAAATCCCAAGTAAATGAGCTCTGTCTTCATGAATGAGGACTTCTTCATGTTTATCAGCAGCTTCTCCTATTGAAGTTTCTGCATCATTGTAGCCAAATGCTTCAGATGCTCGGTCACTGTTTGATTGAAAACCAATATGTCATCCAAACACACAATGATGAATTTTTCAATGAACTCCCTCAGGACTTTGTCCATCAATCTCATGAAGGTACTTGGCACATTTGTTAAGCCAAATGACATAATAAGCCATTCATACAACCCTTCGTTGGTTTTGAATGCTGTCTTCCATTCATCACCTTCTCTCATGCGGATTTGGTGATAACCGCTCTTCAAATCAATCTTTGAGAAATACTTTGCTCCACTCAAGCAATCCATCAGATCATCCATCCTTGGTAATGGAAATCTGTACCTGATGGTTATCTTTTTAATCTCCCTCGAGTTAGTACACATCCTCCAACCTCTGTCTTGTTTTGGACTGAGTACTGTTGGAACAACACATGGACTCAAGCTTTCCCTGACGAAACCTTTGTCCAACAAATCCTGGAATTGCCTTTTAACCTCTTTGTTCTCTTGTGGCGTCAATATGTACGTGACTTTGTTTGGAAAACTGGCTCCTGGTATGAGATCAATATGATGACTCACACTCCTGATCGGTGGCAACGAACGAGGTAATTCGTCCACTACAATATTAACGAACTCTTCCAGCAGTTCCTGAACTTCTTCTGGTAAATCATATACTCTTGTGCTGGTCAAAACAATCTTTGGCTTCCTGAACACAATGAATTGCGGTTCTTCCTTCTTCTTAACCTCTGTAAGAAGTTCCTTCCCACTCATGAGAAGTACTGTGTTGCTCACTTCCGGCTTCACCTCTTTATCCTTGATTGGAAGCAACATGTGAGTCCTCCCATTCTTCTCTAGGGTGTATGTGTTCATTCTCCCATCATGAATCACATTCCTGTCATATTGCTATGGTCTACCCAGAAATAGATGACAAACATCCATAGGAATGACATCACACAATATCTTATCATTATATCCTCCTATCTTGAATTCAACTAAACATTGTTTAGTGACAGTTACCTGATGTCCTTTTTGGATCCACGAAACTCTGTATGGACTTGGATGATCACTCGTCTCCAGCTCCATCTTCTCTACCATCTCCGTAGAAATGAGATTATCCGTGCTACCACTGTCTACAATGACCTTGCATACCCTGTCCTTGGTATTGCAAGCAGTCCTGAAAAGTCTGGTCCTTTGGACTGAACTCTCCACCTTCTTCTCTGGTGTCAAAAGGACTTTTCGCATCATCAACGATCTTCCGCCTTTAGCGTCTTCTACCTCAACATATCGCCTCTGTTCTTCGGAAATGTGAGCTTCTCCACCCTCCTTCTTTTTATCTGGACACTTGTAAGACTTGTGCCCATTCTTCCCGCATGTGAAGCATGTGATTACTCCACCTCTTCTTTTTCCTCTACCTCTAGTACGAGGAAAAGTGTTATTTTCAGCATAATCTCCTCTCTGCTCAGTATGCTGCCCTCTCTGTTCAACATATTTCCCTCTCTGCGAGGTTCCACCTCTCTCAGTTTGAGTCTGAGGCTTCTTCTAGTCTTCCTTGGGCTTCTGATATTTATCCTGGGCAACTGATTTTCCTCTGGGCTGACTTCTGCCTCGAGCTCTATGACCCTATTTTCGGCTCAACTTCTCTGCTGCTTTCAGATCCATTTGATAAGCATCTTCCACCATTCGGATGGTTACCATGCTCATCTCATCCTGGATATCGTATCTCAGGCCATTCATGTATCTGGCAACTTTCTCATCATCGCTCTCCCGATGACCTGCCCTGATGTTCAGCTTGTAGAATTCTTTAGTGTATTCTTTCACTGTCATCAACTTCTGTCTCAGGTTCTGCATTCTCCTGAATAGAGTAATTTGATAATCCCTAGGGATTAATTTTGCCTTCATATTCGCGATCATTCTATCCTAGCTCTTCATTTTCTGCTTGCCCTTGCAGCGTCTGTCAACTTGTAGTTCATCCCACCACAATGCTGCATGTCCTTTCAATATCGTGACAACATGCTTGACTTTCTTGTCTTCTTCGACATCTTCATAGTCAAAGTATGTGTCCAGAGCTCTAATCCAGTCTAGAAGCTCTTCTGCATCCAAGTTTCCCTCATAAACTTGAATGTCCATCTTCTCTCTTGCACCCATCCTTGCAATAGCTCTGATCAAACGTTCGTTTGATGCATCTTCAACTGCAACTTCTTCTTCACGTTCAACCTCAATCTCACTTTCAGAATCATTGAGATCCCCAGCACTGACTGTGCGTCTTTGCGCTGTCTCCATGTCTTTGAGTCTAGCTCGTAGATCACACATCTCTCTCTCCATGACTGGATCTGTCATCTTCCTGCCTCTTCTTCTCGGCATTTCCCTATCCTCTAGTGGATCGGGCATTTGCCTGTCCCTTCTCCTTGGCGGCATGGTGAATTCTTCTTCTTCTCTGCTACATAAAGCAAAGAACCTTTCTGGGCTCTGATACCAGATGACGCCGACGTGCACTCCCTACACAACCCGCAGGTCAGAAGGTCCACGTCAGCATAGGATATTTTCTTACCATGGCCCGAAGAACTCTGACGCTCTTCCATTTCCCTATCGGGAAATATGTACCCACAACAACCTCTCATGGGATCCCCTCTTTGCACTAAGGAGATCGGACTTCACGCTTTTGCGAATCCAGTGGTCAAGCATTGGTCTCTTGAATCCCCGAAACCCGACAACAGTCAACGCTGACCTTTCCTTTCCCCTTTCAGGATTTTCCCTATCGCGATTTCAGCACTCGTGATGTCGAATGACTTGTCTCTCCGACTCCCGATTCCCGATTTGCTGAAACTCCGATACATGCGCAAGTCTGACTTTTCAACGCCACCTCACTCCTGTCGGGATTTCAGAGTTCGCAATATCGCGAATCCTGATGTAATGAGTTTGGGACTTCACCCCACGAAACTCCGAAATGGCATGCCACCTTTCCACCTCTCTGACTCCTCCGCGGCCCACACAAATCCACTTAGCTTTTAGGATATCACATATCGAAATATCGCAATTCCCGTTACAATGTTTATGGGACTTCCACCTTCGAATCCCCGATATGGAGATCCGCGTGTAAATCCAATGGCCCTTACAACTCGGATCTATGGTCCTTCCCCTCCTGAGCTTTGATCATTTAGGGAATACTCATTGTATCTCCCCAGCCCCTCCTCGAGATCTAACGACCCATGGAAATTCACGAATTCTCCTCAGAGAATTTCAACCGTCTGTCCTTCTTGATAAATTCTGTGGAATGAATCAAGTATTCCTCCGTGAAAAATTGTCCTCCTTCACACAAACTTGCAACACCTACTAAACACTCCATGGCACAAACTTCTTGTGCTTCTCATCGACGATTTCTCGAAGGTCCTATACCTCCTGAGATTTCTCTCAGCGTCGAGGTTTAAAAGAAGAAACCTTGCACACACTCCTTGCGGCAACCTTCAAACACTTCCGAGTGTTGAATCCCCTCGACTCTGCGCACACCTGTAGCAACAGTCTCTTAATGCTTCACTCAGGTCCACAACCCTGAGACTTCACTCGATCTGCGCACTCCTTGCACAGCCCCTGTGCCCAACTACACTTCTACAGAAATGAGAACAAAAGAAACCCTATCTGAACCCTTTATCAACACACTCCTTGCGAACACTTCAACTGCACTCCTTGCAGGAATCCTCACTCAGATAAAGAAACAATTGAAACTCATTCCTACTTCCTTCAGAATTCAAACTCAAACATGAAATCATATACACAACATATAAAGCAAATGTATAACAGGAAGCAAACATTCATGAGCATATCATTCAACATCAATACACAGAGAACAAACAGAAAACCATGAATTTGAATCAAACTCTTCTATTAATCCAAATGTCTATACATGGGTGTTCTTACACAACTCTCTGCATGCTCTTGATCTTCCCAACAATGTTGCTTCATCCTCCTTTACAATACACAATGAGGGTGTCTATATCCCATTTCCCTCTTGCACTCTAAAACTGTCTAATCTAGAATTAAATTCTATCTACTTTGCATTAACTACTATAAATGCCTTCTACCTACTAAGGATGAGAGAAAATCGCTCAAGGTCCGATTACATTATACACGTGTGCTTCTTCTTAATGGCTTCATTTAAGATTGCGCATCAACTTCAAGGTGATTTAAAAATTTGTGCTGGCGCTTGCCCAACTGTCCCTTGTCTCCGCGCTGACTCATTTGACGTTGGCGATGCTCCTGCATCATTTTGGAAGGGAATGAAACCTGATATAGTTAATTATGTGGCGAGATGTCTTAAATGTCAGCAAGTGAAGGCTTAACATAGAAATCCAGTGAGATTATTACAACCACATGTGATTCCTCAATCGAAATGGGAAGTTATATCGATAGATTTTGTTGTTGGATTTCCATTGACGGTAAGGAGACATGATTATATTTTTGTAGTCGTCGACACTTTGACAAAGAGTTCACATTTTATTCCAGTTTTTACAACATATGAAGCACCTGGCATAGCTAGATTTTTTGTTAATGAAATTGTGAGATTGCATGTTGTACTGAGAAAGATAATATCTGATCGAGGATCTGTATTCACTCGACATTTTTTGACTAGTTTACACAATTGAATTTTAGTACAACATATCATCCTGAAAGAGATGGATAAACTGAAAGAATGATTCAATTTCTATAGTATATGTTTCAAATGTATGTGATGGATCAACAAAAAATATGGGAATAATTTTTACCATTGGCAAAATTTGCATACAACAACAGTTATCAGAGTACGATAAAGATGGCACCTTTTGAGTTTCTATACAGATGACCGTGTATGATACCTTTGATTTGGGATTGAATAGAGGATAGGTTTTTGGTGGGACCAAAAGTGATTCAGGAGATGGAAGATCAAATGCATTCCATAAGGCAAAGGATTAAGGAAGTGCAAGATCGACAAAAGAGTTATGAATATGTGCATCATATAGACCGCAATTATGAGGTTGGTGATAAAGTGTTCTTATGGGTGAAGCCACATAAGAGTTCGATTAAGTTTGGAAAGGGTACTAAACTCTCTCCAAGGTTTGTGGGACCTTTCAAAGTTGTCGAAAATAAGGGACCCTTGGCTTACCGACTAGCCTTACCTGATTCTTTGAGGTGTATGCATGAAGTGTTTCATGTTTCAGTTTTATGTCATTATATTTCAGATCCGTTACATGTTATTGACATGAGTTCATTGCAGGTATCAGACGAGGGTACTCTCATAACATAGCCGATCCACATTCTGGACCATCGCACTTGAAAACTATGACATTGATTGGTCGATCAGGTCAAGGTCTAGTGGGATGGTTATAGTCCACATTCTGCTACTTGGGAGGATGCATATGAGATGCATCAACAATTTCCTTATTTGTTTTGATAGTTTGATATATAGATTAGTAGAAGCTATATTTACTATATATTTTCAAATTGTACAAACTTCGAGACAAAGTTTAAAACAAGAGGGGGTGTATGAAACATCTAGTTCCACTGATCACATTTTCATAACATTGTTTATTCTTTGAGGACACTTGCATGCAATTGATCCGGTTAAAAACATGGTACTTTATGATTATATGTTTTTGTTATGAATTTATGCTATGTTTGAATATTGAAAATTGATTATAATTGATGTATAACATTGACAGGTATTATGATGAGGTTTCCTGAGTGTGTAGGAAACGTGACATAATGAGGATGCAAATGACATCGAAAGACTTCCTTGGAATCCAGATTGAGTCAGGGAGTGGACTATTGACTTTGTTTTTAAGTACTATTTTGATTACACATGTATTATGATAATTATAGTTATGGATTTCATGTACAAAGATATTAATATTATATTTTTCATTGGATGCAGGCATGGTGACGCTTGCCAATCCAACTCACATATGGAGTAAAGGGGTCATACACATATATCATATGGATGAGTGAGAGGTGTGGAAACGTCCCTGTCACAACCTACTATCACTATCGACGTGACCTGAACTAAAGGTTAACGACTACCTTGTTCCAAGAGGTTCACGATGCCGTGAGGGAAGATGGAGACAATCGCTCACGAGGATTTCTGAAGGGCGCACAATAAGGCAGATTATGTTTTCCTTAATAATCCCTTAGTCTCACACAAGGTTGACAAGTGGAGTATTGACTCCAAGTGTCAGACAAATTCCAAACTAAGTCAATTGACGAGTGGCACCCTTGGAGAAAATAGGTGTGTCTTTACGGGCACGTTACAAGAATAAATTAGTGAGTTATTAAAAATCTAGAATACCTTAGAGAAAAAAAAATTACTTAGAAATGATAGAAAATAGAATATGAATTTAGATAATTTTATTTTAATTTACGAAAAGAAACATAATAAAAATCAAAGTCAAACTGGTTATGTCTAAATAAAATTATATTAAAGGGGATTAAGGAAAATCTTAGACTAAACAAAACTATTATAGGGAGAATAAATTAATTTAGGCATGTGCACAAAGTGTGCATGAAATTAATAAAAATGATTTTTAATTAAAAGAAAAAATATTCATGAGAGAATGGGTTGTCAACATAGAGTTAGTATCCTAAGTCAATCAAACTCTAAATCCAAACTAAGAGAAGAGTCATAATCAAACTCCAAGTGTAAATTAGTTAGGGAACACAATAAAAGAGGGATTGGGGAACTAAGGGACAACTAAGAGAAAATCTAGGAACTAATTGAGGAGTGTGAGGGAAAATGCATAAATAATTAAATTAAAAAGGATTAAACATGTGCAACTTGGGAAACAATGACATGTGTTGGGGGTGAATAATATTTAAATTAATTATTAAAAAATAGCTAATTGTGCATGAGATGACAAGTGTCAAAGAGACATATCTTATAAAAATAATGGTGAAGAAGAGGGAAGGTACCCTATTGTTGGATGAATGAAATGCTATTCAAATTTCTATTGACTAAGTTTACTTGTGTGAGTTGGGCTGCAAGATTGTGTAAGAGGTGGAAGCCTCTCCTTGTGAGGGAAATCTTGAGCTAGTTTGGTTTGAGATTTTGTGTGTGACACCTTTGCAGCTTAGGTGGATAAGGGGGAAGAAGAGTACCCCTAGTGTTGGCTAGGAGGTACCAGTGAAATATTTGGATTAGCAAGTTGAAGCAAGGAGGACATGCGCAAGTCTCCAAACTGAATATCGACATCACGTATCAATAAGGATTCTGGTTATGGTACTCATTGTTATAGTTATTTTTATTGTGGAATCAATAAATTGTTCATGTGAACTACTACATTATAAAAAAAATATGAGACATGGATCGAATGGTTAAAACTAGTTAATATTCTTGCAACCATGTATTGTTTCTATGTATGGATTGAATGGTAGAAAAATACATTCTATAATGTTTTTATATAGTTATTTATAATTGGTTAGATACATTTTTATGGTACAATTTACATTTCCAAATGATTTTACAAAAATATTTATGAATATCAATGATTCAGGGATCAATTTTGCGCAGTGGGTGACATCTTATTTATAATCCATTCTAAACACTTTTATGCACCTTCGCAATTGGTTGATTATATTATCATTGTCATGGGAGTGATAATTGGTATAGTGTACTCTGTATGTTTATGTTTAAATGATATTCATAAAGTATTATTGTAAATGGTTCAATGTGATCGAATGAGAGGATATGGATGAATTATAATGTTGTATTGAATCGATCATTCTTATCATTTCACGTTATTATATTCCAGATCATATTTTGATGGTATACTTTTGTACAAGATAAAAATTTATTGTTATCGTTATAATTACATGACCTTTAGCTGATGTCTTCTAACACTTAATCATGGACAGTAAATGATAATGAAAACCCTTTTAATCTGCAAAATTATCATAGCGACCCTCCCTTTTGGCCTGACATTATTGATCCTCGACGATATACGTCTAGTGATGTAGGAAATATGTAATTTTGCAGTCCCTTCATGTATTATCTTAAGTTTTGTGTGTTAATGATTATGGGGTTATAAATAAAAGCCAACATAGTTAGTTGAAGGAAGTTAACTGTTGAGAAACTTCAAGGGAGTAAAATGTCGTGTGTTTTTAAGCAATGACTGAGGAAGATGTATTCCAAACTACTTCCCAGTGCATAGTCATGTTTTCAAACACAACAAAGAGTACATATTTTAACCATCTTATCAATGCAAGAGTGTTTAGAACTCCGTGGATATATTGCTTTTCTTGAAAATGAGAAACTTAACAGAACTATTAATAAATCGCCCTTTGAATACCTTCAGTTGGTTCCTTGCATGGTTATTGTTCCCTTTCGATGTCCATTTTAGATATCAAAGGGAAGCTGCATACATGTTATAAGAAAAAACTGTCGATTAGGACAGATCTAACCTATCTGGCTATGAAGCCGATTATAGCCTCTTTGATAGCTCGACATGAGGCAGAGACTACCCACACCTCAGATGGTCCTTCGCTTGAGGTGGTAAAGAAGGGGGAAAAGGAGAGGTAAAAGACTTATGAGAAGTCTTTTTGAGGACCGCCCACCCTGGGTGTTGTCCTTCCTCAACTTCCTGGATGGCCAAAATGTCTTAGGGGGTGAAAATTATGGACAATGGGATGAAAATAAGTTCATTGATTTTTAGGACAACAAACTAAACAAAGAGAACAATGATTTATTCTCTCCCTTAAATCCTTGGAAAATGGCCCAGAATGGGTTCCCGAAGTAAACCAGGGTCTTGTACAATAGACCAGTGGATGCCTCAAGTGAAAAAAGTGAAAAATAAGTGTGAAAAGTGAGTTTAAAAGATACAACCAAGTCTTTTCAAATGGTCTTAAATTGAGAAAAACAAGTTGTTCAAAGCTTTTAAGGCAATGAAACAAACCCAAAATGGCTTGGTACTCCTCGGAGTGACCCATGAAGTGATCTCGAAAAATTGTCAAATAAAAAAGGGGGTTGTAAATGAAGATGGACAACATTTTTACAAGTTGTTACATCTATGTTTAGGAGAGTATTTACAGTTGCAATTTATGTTCATGGATGAAGGGTGGACTGACAAAAGGTTTGACTTTAAAATTTATTTCATTTGTGAATTTTCAGTTTATTAACACATGCATTGGCCACCAAACCATTTTAAAGGTTATCCCGATAAGGAAAACAACTATTATCCTAAAAATATGCCAACCAATATAAGGAGAGTAGTCTTAGTAGACCACGGTGGTTAGGTTGAATAGTGCCCCATGTAGTTTAGAGAAGCAGGGATTAGCCGCTTCTCGTCACTCGCGCTTTTGGGCTCTTAAAGCCACTTGGATGGAAGAAGGATACTTGTGAAAATGAAGAGGTCTAGGACCCCCCTAAAAGGAGTTTTAGCTGAGCTTACCCAAGCAGTTTAGTATCCCAACCAAGCTGAGCTATTCAACTCCTTGACCGTGTGGTACTAAGGTAAGACCACTCAATTTATACTAACTAGACAAATTCCGAGGGGCTCCTGATGAAGACTCCTTGGTTTTGACACTTAGTATTGTATGAAATTGAAACTACTTGAAATAAAGAACCAAGCCATCCACGTGGCGAGGTTACATCTCACTTTCGCCAGTGTGCCTCATGGTCGATAAATTGAAATCTATCTAAATATTTGTTCAAAAATAAGTAAATAAGTATGTGAAATATACGTCATGGCTAAATAGTATGTGTATGCATATAGCTAAATAATATAGGTTTTGTTTTGAATGTGTATGGGGCGGAGCCCTACTTTGTTTTCATGTTTTTTTTTTTGGTTTTCTGAATGTTTTAGCCTGCTGATTTTGCATGGCCCCTTTAGGGGCAACCACCTATAGATTAGTATACGAGAAAATATGCAATGAAGAAAGACAATATTAACTAATTACAAGTAAAAAATTATACCATTCAACCCAAGGGAATGGGTTGAAGCTCTTTGCGAGCGACAAAGCCACCATAGGCATGAAAGCCCCAACTGATTCCCTGCATGGAGATTGGAAGTTTACTTAATGAAATTCAAAACATTGATGATTATTTATGAAGGGAAAAATCAGATTTTATAAATAGAAATTTGTAAACAAACCGATCAACCTATCTACACGAGCAAAGCATATTGACATGGGTACATGTGCAATTTTTTTTGAATGAGTGCAAGTGAATTCAAGGTGAAAATGAGTGTGAATGGGTGGATTTACTGATCACATCTGATGTTTTTTCTTTGTTTTCCTGTTGGCCCCTTTTCCTCAAACAAATCTTTAGATGGTCCCCAACCAGTTAAGAGAAGCAGAATAGGTGACTGGATGGTACCCTTGCAATAAGACAATGAAATTTTAGTGATTTTATATGAAAACACTGAAATAAATGAAACATAAATTTACACATAAAAGTTTGATAACAACCAACTAAGATGGTTGTCCCGGGCGGAGAAATTAACCAAAATGGTCAATTTTCCTGTTTGGGACAACAAGGTTAATAGAAAAAAATCATAACAGAAATTTACATGAAAAAATAAAGAAGCAAGCAAGTATAAAAAGCCAGCTAAGGGGCCCTAGGAATCCCGGTCACTAACTGAGGCTGAAAAAAACTGAATACTTCAGTAAATCTACACTACAACACATCAAACAAGTTAAACAATGCTATTAGTAAATGAAAGCAGGTAAGTTAAACCCAAGGAAGCAACAACAAACACATAGCTAACCAATCCCTCATGGAGATATCGAACATAACAAGTACTTACTACTACCCCTCAACCCTTAACCAACAAGTGACATACCCAACAACCAAAATTTAACAAGTATCACACACACAAAAATCTTCGGAAAATTTCAGCAGAGCTTTGGTACTATATTCATTCCCCCTTGTACAATGCCATTCCTCTTATTTGTAAAGAAGAAGTGAAGGCTTAGGGTTAGGTCACAAGACACTTGTCACTTTTGGAAACGTGACAAGTGGACCAACCCTTAAAGTGTTTTTTATTTTTTAATAAAAAAAGTAAACTTATCCAAAAGGGAATCAAATCAGATTTTATTTTACCCTTTAATTACAATTTTGTACAAGCCAAAATAAATGCTTCGAGACCAAACTATTACAAAAAGGTCATTTTCATAAAATGAAAAAAATTAGTATGCCACATCATCATTTACCTTGGGATTTGTTCCATCCCAAAGACTCTTTGATTTCTGCCATGTTTTTCAGCTATAGATGAAGTGAACTAGGACAATTCTCGACCATCCATGGCTACCGAATTCACCGGGATGAAGCCCTAAGGTGTGGGGAAATTGAAGAGCTACTTAGGAGGGAATGGGGCCTTTGAGCTTGGTCGTTGTATGTAAGGAAATTCTCGTTGTTCAAAAAATTTTCAGACCTAATTATACCCTCCCTTTTTATTCCTAGAAGTTTCCATATGAGTTGACCAAAGCATGGCTTTGATTTGGACCTTTTCCGGTAAAGGGAACCCCTGGGCCTAGACCTTGGGAGGATTTTCCCCTATATCAAATAGCTACAAAATTGAGTTTTTATGTTTTCATGTTGTAGCTATGTTCTCTACCTTTTCGCTTGCTTGTTAATCTGGATGAGCAAGATATGGCCTCGGAAAGGTACACAGGAAGGAGCTGGTGGAGAGACTGATCAGGGAAAAATTGAAATTGAGGAAAAATTGTGTGCTGGAAACCAGAATCGACATGCTTCTATAAGCCTTCATACCTGTAGCTGAAATGGGTTTTCCTCGTTCGACCCAATTTGGCCTCGGAGGCCCCCAATTAGGCCT
>ML776729.1:1408690-1420644 GCA_009831015.1 Picea engelmannii
AAAAAAAAAAAAAAAAAAAAAAAAAAAAAAAAACACAACATTTTTTAAACCTCTCCAAAGGCGCCCCTGGTCGCCCATACGACCAGCCCCAAAACCCCTCAAAAAAAATTTCAGGTTGGCGATGGTTGGAGGAATGGATGAGGGGAGGATTGGGAGAAGGGTGGTGAGGTGGAGGGAGCCTATGGGGGAGGGAATGGAGAGGAGGAGGGATAAGTAGGTCGCCGAGGTTGTGAGGTGGAGGGTGGAATGGAGAATGGAGGAGGGGTGGAATAGTGAGTCAGGGGTGGAATAGTGAGAAGGGGAGATATGGGGATGGAAGGGTTGTTGCATGCAAGGGTTAAGGAGTTGGGGTTATGGTAAGTGGAGAGGGGGTGGAAAAGAGGATTGGTGCGCGAGGGTATGGAGGAATGGAGTGGAGGGAGCCCGCGGGGAGGAAGAAGAAGGGGAGAGGAGGAGAGATGTTGTGCGCATGGGGTGGTGGTGACGCCTTGGTGGTGGACAGGTGGTCGACCACCACTAAAACAAATTTTGATTTTTTATTAATTTTTTTATCAATGTGGGTTATTTTTTTCATAGTTTGGGACTGGGAGGTCTTAGGTTCAAACCCCCTCCTCCCCTCCTTTTTTTGATTTTTAGCCATTTTCTGGGTTTTTTCAGTGGGGAAAAAGGAAGGGGGTTGGGGTTCAAAGCCCAAAGCCCGCAATTTATAGTTTACAGGCCTGCAAATTGACATCCAACTCAGAAATTTAATTCTTTAAAGGGGCCTGGAGGCTTGGGCCTGGTGCCTAAGAGGGGTTCAAATCCCCTTCCCTTTGAATCTTTTCACAAGAAAATAATGAACCATAATCACACCAGCCACCATGTATTTGAACTAGAAACCACGCAGACACACATACCAGCTCTGAAACCATAATTTTAATGGAAGAAATAACCCTTTTTCAGTGCAAAAACCCATCATAACTAAAACAATAATGAACACTCTGGGAAATCAAAAGCAGGGTTAAAAATGCAGGGTGTCCATGGTTACATGGGTCTGTGTCTAAGGTTGGTGCATGGTTATGGCTTGCTTCCAAATGAATACCTTCACTTGAACCCTTTGTTTCCATGGCTTCCTGAGTTGCAGAGCTCCTTCCCTCTCCAATGCACCTGTCAACTAAGCCAGAGGAGAGGAGGGTGGGTTTTGTATTTTCCAAATTTTTTTATTTTTCTAATTTCTCCAATTCTGCATGAGTGATGCGTGTCACCATTACCCTTTTTATGATTTTTTTTCCCACTATTTTTTAATATTTCCCTCGAAAATTGTGTCAACTCAAAGTTTGACTTTGGCTTTGACTTTTGACCATGACCTTGTTGACTTAGCCAAAAAATGTTACCATATGAGACAAGGTTAGAATTGGATGAAAAGCATGTCTTTCAAAAGGCCTCAATGATACCATCGAGAATATGTGGTTGCCCATATGAAATAATGCCACCTCACCCCTTAATTTTGGCCTGGAACAGTTACCGCTTAAAGGCCTTGACTTGCTGGTGGGCCCACATGACATCCAATCTTGCGAAAGGCACCACATTGCCATACGATATCCAATCGAGGAAAAATAAGTACCTTTGGAAAGGTATCGACAATTAATTCGATGATATGGCCATAGATTTATGTGTTGGGGCCATTAATGATTGTTTTATTTTTCATGAAACCCCACTATGCAAGTTGGTTGGCCCCCTTTGAGTGAAATAGTTAACAAACTTGTGACAACTCTAAATGGGCCATTCGAGGTCAAAATGAGGAAACTTAGGATCCGTTGGAAAGGTATATAAGTCCACTACAGTGTGGAATTTCTCAATCCTTTATTTAAAACCCATTAATAATTTTTTTTTAACCTCGAACTACTGAAACCAATATGGTGTCCAAAAGTGGTCATGAACTTGCGAAGGCTCGTTATCACCAACTGGGGGTCGAAACCAAGTGAGAGATATACCGTTAGAAAGGTATCACACTTTCCTACACCATCCTTAGGTTTATTTTCTTTTTAAAACATAAATTGAAACAAAATCATACCAGGAAGTAACAACTATTGGTTTTGGCCATTTGGGTGACGCGAACTTTGCGTCCTCCATAGGGGGGTCATACAGACTCAGAATCGAGATCATGATTTCTATTTAGAAAATTGTCCCGATCCCTATAATATGGAATCATTTTATTTCCAAAAATGTGACCAGACTTCATTTTATTCTTTGAGAAAAGACCCTGTCCCCATGGGATCTGCCCAATGACAGGTGAAAGGGGCCAACGATAAAATTTTCGCAAACTACGTGATTAGCTCATAAAAATTGAACTGAGAAGCCTTGAAATGAGGAATTATGATGTGGGAGGGTTTCAGAACTCAAAAATTACCCCAAGAAGGATTTCCCTGAGGGGAAAAGAACATGGTCCCATGACAAGCCAAGCAAGGTCGGGATGAGCCTGTTTGGGTACTGTTTAAGATGCTGATGGACATAGTGATGATCATGGTTGTTATACTGCTTCCCAACATGCAATAGTAGGGTAAGGAAAACCATGAATTTGATATCCATTTGACCTTAATATACCTCAACTTATCCTGGAAGTACTGACCCAACTGAATGCTACAACTCTGAACTGACCTGGACTATTGCCAACTAACTTGACCTTGTTACCTAATACTCTCTAGTGCCTGATAATTATTTACATACTTAGATAAAAACCCTTTGATGGAAGCCAATTGATACTCTTTCAATGGCAGAGGCCATAGTAACTATGACCCCCACCACTGTCTTCGATTGGAACCATAGCACAAAGGGATGCTTGTGGAGGAATGAAGGTGTTAAACACCATGTTGAGCCAATTTTTTTTTTTTGGGTAAACATTCTTGGGGACATAGGGGAAATTCCTTCCAAATCATGTAGAAAAATGGGATCACCCGCGTGACAGGTGGGAATACTCAGTGGAAATTTATACTTTCGAACTGACTGAGGTGGGTGAGGGGGGGGGGGAATTCAACTATAGTATAAGGACCATTTTTCACATTAGGGATAATCAAAGAATGAAAGTGGTGCAATAAATATATACAACATAATTTATATTGATATTCACAAAGGATAGAAGAATGGGAATAATGACTCGGGTTTTGTTGATCATTGTGGCCCAAGTGACATGGGTCCCTCACCTAGATTATGGCTTAACTGTGAGAATCAAGGCTTAAGGTGAAACTTGTCTCAACACAAAGTCTCATGCATGCCTTCGATTATCAACAGACAAACAAGAAAATGAGGATCTTTTGAAATCAACAACCCACTAGAGAAAAACTAGCAAGCAAACTAGTCAATCAAGGGAGTAAAGAAAAATGAATTTTTTTTGGCAGTAGGTGTTGAAATGTCTCAGTGCTCACAAGTGATGGAACTTCATAGGAAAAACAAATGTTGCTTGAAAAAATCAGATTGTAAGTGGTCGGGTAAAGTGCAGTTGCAATCACATAGCTATGTAATCCATCATGCCATCATGGTTTTAGCTTCACCAAAGAATGATATGCTACCCCCTTAGACTTTCCCCGCTGACTTTGATTAAATAAAAATCATGTTTACTCCTATTTAAGATGATATTAAGTCATATTTTCCTGTACGCTAAGCATGATAAAAGGGTTCCTAAGGGTGTATTATTTTCAAAAAACCATATAATAACAAGGACAATACCATTCCCATGAACACCATATAGACCAAACATTAAGAAGAAGATGGCAACCTACAACATTAAAATAAAAATACCAAAAATCGAGGAAAAATTCAAAAGGTGCTTACACCCAAAATTGAAACCAAACAGGAAAAAAGGCTCCAAATTGAAATCAAGGAGATATATACAAGCATAAATCAACAACAACAAATACATACAAACAGAAAATGAACAAGTGGTGACTTATGCATAGGATGACGAGGTCCCTCAGAAGTAAAAGAAATTTAGGTCCTTGTGTAAGGACCCAACCATAAAGGATCAAACTTACGATGTTTGGATGAGGCCTCATGTGCTTTGTCCCATAGTAGGACATCATCTCCTACTTTGTAATTTACTATTGTGGCTCTTTTATCGAAGTAACGCTTAACAATGTCTTGCTTCTTTTGGAGGTGTTGGAATGCGTCTTTTCTTACCTCTTCTAGTTCGATGAGTCTGTATAAACGATGTTGTAAAGGTTGTAAATCATCTTCTGCCTCAGCAATAGCCAACTTCAAGGATGGAATTTGTAAGTGAATGGGCAAGACAACAGAGGCTCCATACACCAGAGTGTAAGGACTTTAACCCATTGTTCTCTTAGGGGTTATACGATCAACCCAGAAAACAAAGTTTAACTTGGTGTGTCAATCACGCTTGTTATCTTTGACCGTTCTCTTAAGGATCCGAATCAAGTTTTTATTTGTGGATTCAACCAATCCATTACCTTGGGGGTAATAGGTGGAAGATCAAAAAAGTTGGATGCCATATGTAACACCAAGGTGAAGCATGACATCAGACATGAAAGCTAATACATTATCAATTAGTATCTCAACAGGGGTTCCAAAATGAGATAAAATGTTACGCTCAATGAATTCTACCACCTACTGACTCGTAGCATTCCTAAGGGAAATTGCTTCATCCCACTTTGTAAAGTAGTCAGTAGCTGTTAATATGAATATGTGACCAGCGCTGGAAGGAGGTGAAACTGGACCAGTAAATTCCATGCCCCATCTTGCGAAAGGGAATTGGATTTCAATAGGCCTAAGAGGTAAGGAAACTAACTTTTGCTTCCCAGTGAAGCGTTGGTGAGCTTATCATTTTTGAACCAGTAAATGGGCATCTTGGTGGAGTGAAGGCCAAAAGTAACATGCATGTAAAAAAATTTTTGTAGTGGTTTTGGTTGAAAAATGACCTCCACAAACCCCTGAATGGCATTGTTCAAGTGACATTTGGGCTTGATCAGGAGTCAAGCATCATGAAAAAACCCCATCAAGGTTTCTTCGGTAAATAATTTGGTATTGTAAAACATATTGGACAACTTGTAAACAAAGTGTTTATTTCGATTTAGTATCCATGTTCGGTGGCCAAACACCATTGATCAGAAAATACACGATAGGTCCATACCATGGTTGTGATGCCAACTCAATTTCGTTGACCAGTTCTTCGAAAGCCATCAAGTCATCTACTTGAGGTGGTTCAATTATGACCAAGGAATGGGATTGGGTTAGCAATTCAGCCATCCTGTCCCCCTTATGGTTTTCGTCGATTTAATTTCCAAGTCATATTCTTGCATGCACATGATCCATTTGGAACACTTAATATGCATTTCAGTTTGATTCAAGGAAGTGACTAAGAGAGATGTATGCACAAAAACCTAAACTTTGTGGTCTTGTATGTAATGTTGAAATTTCTCCAAGGATTTATACAATGAATAACCATGTTTCTCAAGTGGATAATAGCTTTGTTGGTGTGTCTTCAAATTCTGGCTTATGAAGGCGATTGGCCTAAAATTTTCCTCATGATCCTTTTGCAATAAGATTGAAGAAATTGTCTCCTCTGATGAATTAGTGTACATGAAAAATTCCTTAGAGGGATTAGGATTGATTAACAGAGGGGCATAAACAATGGCTTTCTTAATGGACTCAAAATCCTGACAGGTAGGGGGGTCCCATTTGAACCAAATGTCATTCTTCATAAGTTGATTTAGAGGTTTGACAACTTGAGCGAAATTAGGAATGAAGCATCTCAGGAAGTTTATCTTTCAAAAGAAATATTGCATTTATTTTTTATTAGTAGGTATGGGTAGATTTTTGATTGCTACCACTCTCTCGGGATAAAATTTGACACTTTCTCGAGAGACGATGTGGCCCAAAAGTTTTCCCTCCATAACACTGAAAATGGTTTTCTTAGGATTTAAAGATATGCCAAACTTACGACATCTAAGAAGAACCTGCCCGAGGTGATCAAAATGACTACTTCATTCTTTGGAAAATACTGTGAGGTCATCGAAGTAGACAATGATCATCTTACCCAATATTCCTTTGAAAGAAATGACCATGGTACGTTGAAAGGTGTTCGTGGAATTAATCAAGCCAAAAGGCATCTTGTTATATGCATATGTGCCCCAACGGATAGTGAAGGTGGTTTTGTGACTATCAGAAGGCCTGAGGGCTATCTAATTGTAACCTAAGAAACCATCTAAAAGGGACATCATTTGAGCCCCAAATACTTGTTGGAGGATCTCTTCCATAGGTGGGACGGGGTAGTTGTGTTTTAGGGACACCCTATTCAAATGTCGAAAGTCGACACACAAACGAATATCACCAGTTTTCTTCCTAACGAGAACCAAATTAGATACCCATTGTGAGTAACAGACATGGTATATGACCCTAGATGCTTCCATATTGTCTAATTCCACCTTAATTGTTCATTCTAAAGCATGGTTGTTCTTTCTTTGTATTTGCATGTAAGGTTTCAAATCATGGATTATGGGTATGACATGGACTATCTCCTGCATATCAAAAACCTTGAGATCCTTGTAGGACCAAGAAAAAACATCATTGAACTATGTCAAGAGTTCCGTGAATTGAGCGATCTCAGAAGGAGAACATTGTGACCCTATATAAACCAATTTTGGATCTTTCTTAGTTCCCAGGTTTATAGGGATGGTTTCTTGCAACTTCCTAACATATTCACTATCAATACTAGGTGCAGAAGTAGTGGCATCATTGGAATCAAACATGGATTCTAGTACAGACAAACCAGGGGGGATTTTATTTTTCCTCAGTTGGATTATGTCCTCGGTTTCCTCTTCCAACTCATGGCTGATATGTAAATCTTAGAATTCCTCCTTTTTTTGAAGGAACTTGCAGATTTGTTTGTCGGTATCAAAAACTTTCCAAGAGTCAACGTTATCAAGTAACGTAGGTATATGTAAAATTTGGACTTTTATATCTTCGATAGACCTTATGAAATCCAAAGTGAAGCATGAACTAGCCAAGGCCAGAGTATCAACTACATGGTTTGCGGCCCTAGGTACGACTTGAATGTTGAAAGATAAGAACTTCACAATGAGTTCCTTAGCCTTTCGGTGGTATTGTTTGAGGCGAGGATTATGAAATTCATATTTATCTTCAATTTGATTCACAACCAACTGAGAATCCCTGCTCACCAATAAATGGTGAATTCCTAAGTCTAAGGCCTTTTGGATACCTTGAACTAACACTTCATATTCAACCATATTATTAGTGTTATGAAATTATAATCGAAAAGAGAAAGGGATTGCCTTTCCCTTGGGATCACACAAAAGGACCCTAGCCCAAGATCCGTGCTTGGATTTAACACCGTCAAAATCCATGCTCCACATCATTTCTTCCTAATCAGAAGGAGGGACATGTGCATATTCCTCAGATAACAAAATATACGTACCTATCCATGTGTCTTTAAAAGACACATGTTTTGTGTTGTAGGAAGAAGGTACAACCTGCTCTCGGTATTTTGGTTCCCTCCTAATGACAACTTCAACACCTTTATGCGGAAAGGTGAAGTTAGTTCCTTCCATGAAGTAACAACCATTTTTGACTTTGGTGGACCACTCCCTTCCTAAAAGCATTCCATATGCTTTAGGTATGTCTGCTATGAGCACGTTTATGAGCATGCTCACATCTGGAGCTTGGTTGAAAGCAATGGATGATTCCTTGATGTAACCAATGGTTTCTACAATCCTTGAATTCAAATCTAGCATATATTTACATGGGCCCATGCATTCAAGACCCAATCTGCTCATGAATCAAAGGTTCATGACATTGTGCCTCATTCCTGTGTCAACGACACAATTATGGAGCAAAAAATTAGAAATAATAACTGAGACATAGAAATGAGGAACTCCAGGGTCTAGATAAATGACATCACATGCCTCCTTAGGTTGAGAAGAGGACTCTTTGGAAAGAGGAACTCTCTGTTCTATTTGTGGAGTAGAAGGTGCTTGTAGAACGCGTGAAAGGTTTTCAAACTGAGTAGGTGTTCTAATAGCATCTAATAACGTCATGTGGGTGTGGACCTTTGCTATATCTTCAACGACGTTGTAAGGTCCTGGTATTGGGAAGCTGGGTGGTGGATTATTAGGAAAATTTACCTTGTTTGGAGTCCATGAAACCTTGTTCCTTGGAAGAGAAGGTAATCTACCATTCATGGGAACTTTGATTTTTTCACTTTCCTTAGGATCAATTTTGGTTCCTTCCACCCCTTGTGGACGGGTTTTAGGGGCTCGACTCCTAGTTTATATAGAAAATATTTTGAAGGTAAGAGGATCATCATCATAGGGAACATAATTTTCCATGTTAACTTGGTGGTTTTGGGAAGTGGAGGCAAGCTTGTTTTTCACTAGAGGTAACGGGGCTTTGCCGGTTTTATAAAATTCCAGGTGATGTGTATACGAGTAACAACACTTGGGATCATGGAAGTCTTGGAAAAAGTGGCACCAATCCACTTCAACAACATGTTTCCTAGGAGGAGGAGTAGGAGGAAAAGGAGGCCTTGGCCTCGCAGGAGCATAAAATGTAAGTCATTCACCTTTCGATTAAGGGAAAGCATTTGGTTGTTCATTTTCATTAACAACTTGAGTGTTTTAAAACTTTCCATTTATTCAATCCTCGAAGTTTGGGAAGGTGGGGGTTCATATCAAGGACCCTCGTTTCGAGGTACCTCATTCCTAGGCCTCCCGTTAAAATGGGGCTGTGCTAAAGGTGAGGGAATCATACCATATTCCTCCATGTTTCTCTTAATTTTCAGGGCGCTAGCCTTGGCCGCATATAAAGTTTGTATTGATTTATCTTTCAATATATAATTTACATTTGGATTCATAGTGGTCATATAGTAATGGAACAAATTGTTCCCAGATGGTTGGGAAGCAGTTGGGATCATATTCAAGGTTGAGGTAAAACATCGGTGAAAGTTTCGAATTTCTCCCCCTCATGGATGGATATGGTTGTCAAATCCCTGAGTAGAGAAGCCACATCATCCGACCCTTGGAAATGCTTCTTGAATTATTGGACCATAGTGTCCCTGTCTGGGATACTATCATTGGGAAACAAGCAATACCATCTCGCTGCTTCACCCTCAAAGGTTCTTACAAAAAGTCTAATGATGACATTAGGAGTTGTTATGTCCATAAGTGTTAATGCATCATAGAAGTTTTGTATATGTTCCTTGACATTCAATGTACCGGCGCTGCTAAAATTAGTAAGCCTATTTGGGGAATCTGCGAGAATTTTATGAACAGGTTGGGGCAACCTTAAAGGAGTCCCAGGTTGCTAGGTCATTTCCATTGAAAAAACTACGGGAGGAACAACAATAGTTGTTGGAATGATGAGAGGAACAACCCAAGGGTTGGTAGTTGTTGCTAGATTGACTAAATCTTTCTTTAGTAGGGGGATTTGAAAAGGAGAAGAGGAAGAGGGTGAATCAACTCACACATCAGGTGTAATGAGTTTCTTTGGTTTCCCATATGTATGTGTCTCACTACTTGTTTTCTTCCATGAACTTTGACTTCTTGTATGCCTGGGGACACTATTTCCATAGTATTAGGATGTTTCCACCTTGCCAGCTTGCAAGGGGATTAGGTAAATGCTTTAAGTACAAGATATGTATCACACCAACAATCCTACTCTTTATGACACGATGTTAAAATAACCCAACTTAAACAAATATTGTTTTCGTTCCTCTCAAAGTGGAAGGTAAAGTATGCCATATTTATAAATTCTCATGTGAGTGTGGACAAGTGGGACCAAATAATGAAAAGGTAAGAAGAAAGGAAAATTCGATGGTATTTATGACTCCTAGATGCAACAGAATTGCAAGGGAACTAAACTATAACAAGTACCAAATAAAATCCAAAGGATCACTCAAAGACCTTGCCACAAAATTCTGTCAACATGTGGGAAAAGGACCCCAAAGAATTTGGGTCCAATGCTCAGTACAAGTTTGGGATACAAGAAAAACTAAAGAGATTTGCAAGTTCCCCAGTATGGTCGCCAGAAAAGGGACGTGTTATAAGCAAAATACCTCTGTTGGGACAGATCTAACCTATCTGGCTGTGAAGCCGATTATAGACTCTTTGATAGCTCGACACAAGGCAAAGACTACCCGCACCTCACATGGTCCTTCTCCTGAGGTGGTAAAGAAGGGGGAAAATGAGAGGTGAAAGACTTACGAGAAGTCTTTCTTAGGACCACCCACCCTAGGTGTTGTCCTCCCTTAGCTTCCTGGATGGCCAAAATGGCCTGGGGCTGAAAATTATGGACAATGGGATGAAAATAAGTTCACTGATTTTTAGGACAACAAACTAAAAAAAGTGAACATTGATCTATTCGCTCCCTTAAATCCTTGGGAAATGGCCTAGAATGGGTTCCTGGAGTACACCAGGGTCCTAGACAATAGACTAGTGGATGCCTCATGTGAAAAAAGTGAAAAATAAGGGTGAAAAGTGATTTTAAAATCTACATCCAAGTCTTTTCATATGGTTTTAAATTGTGAACAACAAGCTGTTCAAAGATTTTAAGGCAGGGAAACAAGCCCGTAATGGCTTGGTACTCCCCAGGGGGACCCAGGAAGTGATCCCAGAAAATTGTCAAATGACAAAAATTAGTATGCCATATCATCATTTACTTTGGGATTTGTGCCATCCCAAAGACTCTTTCATTGCTGCCATGTTTTTCACCTGTAGATGAAGTGAACTAGGATAGTTCCCGACCATCCATGGTTGTCAGATTTACCGAGAGGAATCCCTAAGGTGTGTGGAAATTGAAGAGTTTCTTAGGAGGGAAAGGGGCCTTTGGGCTTGGTCATTGTATGTAAGGAAATTACTACTGTTCAGGCACTTTTCAGACCTGATTGTACCCCCCCTTTGTTGCATAGAAGTTTCCCTGTGAGTTGATTGAAGCATGGCTTTGATTTGGACCTTTTCCGGTAAAGGGACCCCCTGGGCCTGAACCTTGGGAAGATTTTCCCCTTTACCAAATAGCCAAAAAACTAATTTTTGATGAGTCCATGATGTATCTCTATTCACTACCTTTCTTCTTCCTTTTGTTTGGCGCAAATATGACTCTGGATGAGCAAGATATGCCCCCAGAAAGGTACGTGGGAAGGAGCTGGTCGAGAGATTGATCAGGGAAAAATTGAAATTGAGGAAAGATTATGGGTTGGACACTAGAATTGAAAGGTTGCTACATTCCTGCATACCTGTACCTGAAATGGGTTTTCCTCGTCTGACCCAATTTGGACTTGGAGGTTCCCAATTAAGCCTCCTTCCGACGCGTGTTTTTGGGCCAATTACGAGCCTTTGTCACTATGGGACATGCCACTGAAATTACGGGCTGTATTTGAGGGGGTGAATTCCATGGCTGCATTCTTGACTTCACCCTGGTCATTTTGACTATTTATGGGCAAAATTCCACCTCCATATGGTGAAGTTATGGCATTAAAAATCCCAGTGACCCTGGGGCGAATTAATTTTTTTTTATTATATATATATATATATATATATATATATATATATATATAACTAAATAAAAAAATTAACAATAAAATTTCAAAATAAATTAAATGATAATAAATAAAAAAAACATTTTTTAAATCCCTCCAAAGGCACCCATGGTTGCCCATACGACCAACCCAGAAACCCCTCAAAACAAATTGCAGGCTGACGTTGGTTGGAGGAGTGGTGGATTGGGAGAAGGGTGGTGAGGTGGAGGGAGCTTGCAGGGGAGGGAATGGAGAGGAGGAGGGGGAAGTAGGCCGTGGGGGTTGTTATGTGAAGGGAGCAATGGACAATGGAGGTGGGGTGGAGGAGTGAGTCTATGATATGAACATGTGCGAGAGGAGGAGATCGTTGTGCATGTGGGGAGAGGAAGAGAGGAGGAGGGAACATAGAGGAGGAGAAAGGGAGTGCACAAGAAGGATG
>ML776730.1:0-21974 GCA_009831015.1 Picea engelmannii
ATTCTTAGGATATGTGTAGTCATCATGTTGAATACCTACGTCTATCCATCGATTTAGAGGTGGAAGGTAGTCGATTTGGTCAGCTTGGTGTCCATCATTGACAACAAGCTTGACTATAAAGTAATCAAGAACCTATCGTTGATGCTAGTGGTAGCATTAGACATGTATTTCCGCACATGTCTATGTGACTAGATGTGTGGAAATCGTCCAAAGCCTTCTACCTTGGTAACTTTACTTTAATTAAAGGAATTATTAAAGTAATGTATTTTTATTAAGTAATTATGTAATTAGTTAATTTAGTTATTTAAGGAAAGTGTTAAAAGTAATTAGCATGTTTCTCAATCTCAAGTGGGTGTGAGAAGTAATCTCAACCATCAATCACTTTGGATATTAAAAATAGATTATAACTCACGATTATAAAAGCAAGGCGAGGGTGAAGGAGAAGACACTTGATAGAGACTTGAGAGATTGGATCAAGAAGGAATTTCATTCAAGGAGATCTCGGATAGGTGGAGAAGGACTTCCATCTAGAGATTAGGTCAAGGAGAAGAGAGAACAGAGGCAGTGCAGGTGGGTTTCAACCAGAGGAAGTTGCATGAGAGTGTTGTGTCATACTGAGCTTGTCATACAGTGTTTCCATACATGTATGTGGGTTTCAGTGGAAATAGTCGCATACATATATAGGTTTGTTGAAGGATAGTCGCATACACCTCGAAAAGTGTGCAAGTATGGCATGTACAGTAAACGAAACTTTGCCTGTACAGTCGTATTTCTCTCAGCCAACCATTATTCTTATTACAATTGCCCTAATTTTAGCATAATAAAATCGTTCTCAGCACTAGTTTTCCCTCCGAGGTTTTTCCATGGGCATCTACCCAAAAATTTGGTGTTTATGTGTGCATGATTTGGTTTTAAGTTTTGCTTCCGCTAGATTTATTGAGTTGAATAGTTCAATAAATTTTTATTTTTTTTGTGAGTTGCTAATCTAATTGAATTAAGGAAATCACTACATAACAAAGTACCTAGGTGTTGGAGTAAGAGAAATTTCAACATGGTATCAAAGCACATGCTCTGAAGGGAAGCCAGATGTCAGATCATCGAAGGATGGATTTCAGGGAAAAAGTTGTATTGAGTTAAAACTAGTTTTTTTCAGGTTTACAGTGTACGTAGACCACATAAAGCATAGTTGCGTACATACGTGGGTTGCAGTGGTCACAGTCTCATACATACACGGGTTGTAGTGGTCACATTCGTGTGCACATGTGGGTTTCAGTGAGAACAATCACATATATATGTGGGTGTCCAGTTGTGACAAGCACGTACAAGCCAGTAAAGGGACAGTTTTTCAGAAGTAGGTTATTTCTAGGGTAGGTTATCGGGTCTCGTGGATGACTACAACACCATTGAGAGTTGAAGACAGATTGGATGGAGCATCCAACTTCCTATCTTGGAAAGCAAGAGTAACTTTGGCATTTAAGGAGTATGGCCTTTGGGAGTTAGTGGACAAAGTAGTTGTTCCACCAACAGATCCAACAACTTTGGAAGCTTATAATAAGAAGGAGATCAAAGCACACATGATCATCCTGGATTTAATGAAGGATCATTTAATTCATCCTGTATCTAAAAAGATGACAACCAAGAGATGTTTGATGCCTTGATAGGGTTATTCCAAAGCACAAGAATGAATAGGAAGATGGTCTTAAGGAATAAAACTCAAATCGGTGTAGATGTCTAGATATGAAAATGTTACCAGATATTTCATGAGGATCACACATGTGCATGATAAACTTGCATCCATAGGTGAGAAAACAGAGGATGAAGAGCTCGTAAATGTGGCATTGGCTCGTAAATGTGGCATTGAAGAGCTCTTGAAGATGATGAAGAGATCTTGAATATGATGAAGAGATGATGAAGAGCTTGTGATTGGTAGAGACTTTGGGATTATTTCATCCAGGAAGATACTCAGGAGGAGTCCAAAAGCAATAAGTAGGGAAGTAGTGACTAGAACTTGGCTCTTGTCACAACACAAGGAAGGGAAAAAGAAAGAGTTCTATCGAGAAGGGTAACATTGATGGAGGTTCATCACAGCCAGGAAAGAAGAAAGACTCGAGTAAAATCAAGTGCTTCTCATGTTATAAGAATGGACATTATGCATCTCAGTGTCCAAACAAGAAGAAGGGTAAAGTAAAGACATAGATAACAACATCAACATAGATGCAACTTGATGAGCTTGCAACAAATTTTAAGAAGGATTAATCACTGGTTTCTTGCCTTTCCACCAGCACAATTATGAGGACTGCTTAGTTCTTGGATAGTGGTGCATCTCATCATATGACATAATCATGAGAGTTATTTAGCAGTTTGACGGAGATGGCCTCAAATATTCATGTGCAGCTTGGTGATGATGCCCAGTATGCATTGAAGGGAGAGGGAACAATCACATTCCATCTTGAGTCAGGAGGTTCGTTAGATTCCCATGATGTCCTTTACGTACCAGGTTTGAAGAAGAATTTGCTTTCATTTTTAGCTATGGAGGACAAGGCTTTTATAGTCAATTTTCAGAGAGGGCGGGTACTCATACATCCAGAGAAAGCTAGCCTGGACAACGCAGTCGTCATTGGGGTTAGAGAAGGCACTTTATACAGGTTGTAGGGAAAGCTTGTTCAGGCTTTGGTACATGACAATGTAAACCTATGTGAGTTGTGGCACGGGAGGTTGGGATACCTACACTTCAAAGCATTTCCAATTACGAGGGGGATTGTTACAGATCTTCCAAATTTCAGTATTGAGCAACAAGGAATGTGCAAAGTATGTGCACTTGACAAGAATTCCAAGGGTGCTTTTCCTAGATGCAAGAGTAGGTCCAAGGGGATCTTGGATCTTATCCATTCGTATGTGATTGGGTTGATGCTAGTAGAATCATTACAGACATTGTCATACTATGTGACATTTATTGATGATTTTTCCAGGAAAACCTGGATCTTCTTTATGAAGACTAAGGATGAGGTCTTCGGTTAGTTTCAGGAGTTTAGAGCTCATGTAGAGAACCAAAAAGGTAAGAAAATCAAGTTCTTGAGGTTGGATAATGGGGGAGAGTACACCTCCAATGAATTCAAGGATTTCTGCAAGGAGGAAGGGATCAAGAGCGAGTTAACAGTCTCATACAACCCTTAGAAGAATGGGGTTGCAGAGAGAAAGAATCATTCCATCGTTAGTTTTTCCAGGGCTATGATACATGACCATGAGTTGCCTATGTTTCTTTGGCCAGAGGCATGTAACATGGCAATGTATGTGCAGAACACGATTTGTCATAGGATGTTGGAGGACAAGACTCCAAAGGAGGCATTCTTAGGAGGGAAGCAAGAGATTGGTCATTTGAGGATCTTTGGTTGTCCAGTTTACATCCATATTCCTGTGGAGAAGAGGACAAAGATGGAGCCTTCAAGACAGAAAGGCATATTTGTGGGGTACAACAAGACCTCAAAGGCTTACATTATCTTCATTCCAGCGTAGAGGAAGACATTTGTGAGCAAAGATGTTAACTTTGAGGAGAACTTGGCATTTATGATCTCTCAGGAGTCATCAATAGCGACAGAGGATGGCGAGTAGTAGGCTCTAAAGCATGAGCAACAGTGAGCAGTTTAGACTTTAGGTGAAGAGGAGGAGTTAGCCCCTTCCAGTCATGTCAGGAGACCCGGGTGGCTATTACAAACATTGAAAGATGTTGGTGAGGCTCCTAGGAGTGAGGTTAGAGAGTGTAGGCCTCTAAGGAAGTTTCTGGATTATATGGCGCTTGTGACTAGCATCATTGATGTCGAGCCTTCCAGTTTAGAGGAAGTAGCAGATCAACAGGTATGGAGGTATGTCCCGGTAGAGGAGTACACCTCTATTACAAGGAATGATGTTTGGGACATAGTGCCAAGACTAGAGGGTAAGTCGGTTGTGATTTTCAGGCGGCTCTACAAGATCAAGCATGCTACATATTGTAGCATCAAGAAGTTCAAAGCGAGGTTTGTGGCGAGAGGGTTTTCCTAGAAAGAGGGAGTGGACTACGAGGACAAATTTCTTCCATTCGCCAGGTATGATTCTATTTGAGTTGTTATTTCTATTACTTTAGTTATGAGGTGGATGATACATCAAATGGATGTGAAAACAGATTTCCTCATAGGATTATTAAGGAGGAAGTATACATAGAGAAACCTCGAGGACTTGAGGTACATGGGAGGGAGTCTCATGTGTGTAGGCTTAAGAAAGACTTGTATGGACTCAAACAAGCACCCAGGGTGTGCTACTCTAGGATTGATAAATATTTGTACAGTATGGGATTTTCCAAGAGGGAGATGGATTCTAACTTGTATTTCATACTTGTTGGGGTAGATCCACTCATCTTTCTTCTATACATTGACGATTTATTTCTCACATGTGCAGAGGAGCATATTGCAAGGTGCAGAGCAGATTTGGCTAGTGAATTCGAGATGAAGGACATTGTCTTGATGCATTATTTCTTGGGGTTAGAAGTACGGCATGTATCAGGTGAGATCTTCCTTCGACAAGGGAAGTATGTAGTAGATATCTTGAGGAGTTTTAGGATGGAGGAATGTAAACCAATGGCTACATATATGATTACTAATTTGAAGAAGGTGATTACTTCAGATTCATAGTTGGTGGATCCCAGGATATACATGCAATTGATAGGGTCCTTGGTGTATTTGGTCAACACCAGGCCAAATATTTATTTTGTTGTGACCACCTTGAGTTAGTTTGTGGTAGAGTTGAGGCGGGTGCATTGAATCACAACAAATCATGTGGTCATGTACTTGAGAGGTACAATGGAGTATGGATTGGGGTATCTTGGAGGAGATGGAGTGGAGTTACAGAGATATACAAACTTAGATTGGGCAGGGAGTGCAGTAGATATAAAGACCACCTTGGGGTGTTTCTTTAGCTTAGGATCAACAATGATTACTTGGTTCAGCAGGAAGCAGACTTCTGCAGCAGTTAGTTCAAAAGAGGCAAAGTATATGGCAGTGAGTATGGCTAGTTGTGAAGCCATTTGGCTTCGCTAATTGCTTACATGTTTATTTGACCAAGAGTTGGAGCCTACGGTGATATACTGTGATAATCAAAGATGTATCAAACTCTTAGAGAATCCAATATTCCATGATAGGTCCAAGAATATAGAGATCAAATATCACTTCATTAGGCATAAGATCTAGAAGGGAGCAGTGAAGCTTCAATATATTTCCACATGAGTAGGTTGCAGATATTCTAACCAAACTCTTGGAGAAAGGGAAGTTTGTATTCTTTAGTGACAAACTTGGAGTGGTCCAAAATACCTTCCTTGCCAAGAGGGAGTGTTGATGCTAGTGGTAGCATCAGACGTGTATTTTTGCACAAGTCTATGTGTCTAGACGTGTGGAAATCGTCCAAAGCCTTATACCTTGGCAACTTTACTTTAGTTAAAGAAATTATTAAAGTAAAGTACTTTTATTAATTAATTATGTAATTAGTTAATTGAGTTATTCAAGGAAAGTGTTAAAATTAATTAGCATGTTTCTAAATCTCAAGTGGGTGTGAGAAGTAATCTCAACTATCAATCACTTTGGAGATTAGAAATATATTATAACTCACAATTATAAACGCAATGTGACAAAGACTTGAGAGCTTGGATAAAAAAGGACTTTGATTCAAGGAGATCTCATATAGGTGGAGAAGGACTTCAATCTAGATATCAGGTCGAGGAGAAGAGAGAACAAAGGCAACGCGAGTGGGTTTCAACCAAGGGAATCCACGGGAGAGTGTCGTGTCGTACAATGTTTTCATACATGTACATGGGTTTTAGTGGAGACAATCATGCACATATGTGGGTTTGTTGAAGGGTAATCACGTACACCTCGAAAAGTGTGTAGTTATGGCCTGTATAACTAAACAAACTTTTCTAGGTTTCTGTGTAGTTGTATTTCTCTTAGTGCACCATTATCCCTATTACGGGAGCCCTGATTTTAGCATAATAAAACCATTCTTAGCATCGATTTTCCCTCCGTATTTTTTTCAGGGGTATCTACCCAAAAATATTGGTGTTTATGTGTGCATGATTTAGTTTCCAATTTTTCTTCCACTAGATTTATTGAGTTGAATATTTCAACAGTGTATTTTTGTTTTATGAGCTACTAATATGACTGTAGTAAGGAAATCACTAGATAACAAAGTACCTAGATGTTGGAGAAAGAGAAATTTCAACACCTATTGTCCTTGCCTTAAAGTAATGGTTCTTGGGAGCCTAAATGAACCCAAACATGCTCAAAGAAGAGATTTGCAGTGGCCTCTACTACGATACTTTTCTTCTAGGATGTCAAAATGGCCATCTTAGAGAACTAGTCAACAACCATGAATACACAGTCATTGCCATGCTTGGTTAAAGGTAGGACATACATGTAGTCCATGGAGATGTACTCTCAAGGTATTTCGAGGGTAGGATTAGGAATATAAAACCCCTGCTTCTTGATGGCAAGGTCAACAATGGCATAAGCATTGCATAATTTAATATACTTGTTACCTCATATTGGAACTCTGGCTAGTAGAAGTACTTTTGCAACACTGCCACTATCTTCTTCACGCTAAAGTTCCCTACCACCTAACTGTAATGTGCCTCCTAAATCACCTTCTCATACTCGCTTGAGGGAACATATATATGGCCTAGATGGCATAAAGTTTCATCTTTGAGATGAAAGTCTATGATTGATTTACCTGTTGCCAATGTACGATAGTTCACAATGAAGTCAAGGTCGTTGTCATGCAATCGGTGCCACTTGGAGATCTTCTGTCCACAAGAGTCAAGCATTGTGGTCATGAACACCATAACTAGAGGTCGGTTGAAGCAGTCCACAACATGATTTGTGCCAGCTTGATGTTCATGTGGAATTGTTGTAGGTATGTAGGTCACTTATGATGGTAGTCATTGTATAAATTTCCTTGCATCTATAAGAATTGTAGGGGCTTGTGACCAGTGTTAAGGATTGTCTCCTTCCCTAGAATGAAATGTTTCCATTGGTGGAAAGCTTGCGCAATGGAGTACATTCCTTTTCATAAGTAGGGTACCTGCAAACTACATCGGAGAGTGTCTCAGATGATCCACCAAATGTCCTTGTTTAGTTATAATTACATTGATATCATAATCTAAAGCATTTGTCTCGATCTCGAAGGGATGTTGCAGGTCTGGTAGAGTGAGTATTGGTGTCGAACAATGGTGGTATTTTAGATACTCGAATGCTTTTTGTCATGACTTCAAAAAATGAACTTAGCTTTTCCCCCACCCTTGGTCACTCAACTTAGGGTCCAAGTGATATGAGAGAGCCCCAACACAAAATCTAAATAACAACTGGTGAGCTCCATGAAACCATGGAGCTCTTGGATTCATAAGGTCTATCCAATCCTAAATGACTTAGATCTTAGCTAGATCCACATGCACATCATGTTAATCCATTGCTAAATTTTTTGCATGTCGAATACGCATTTATCTAGATTGCCATATAACTTGTTCCACACCAGGGTGGTCAATATTTGTTGAATGCATTGCAAATGTTTTGCCTAAGTTTCGATAAAGATGAGGATATCATCCAAATATATGACCACAAAATAATTTGTGAATGATCACAAGATATTTTCCATCGTCCTCATGAACATTGTTGGAGTAGTAATCAAGCCAAAAATCATGACCAACCACTTGAAAAGGCCTTTTTTAGACTTGAAGGTGGTCTTCCATACATCATTTTTCTCAATTAGTACTTGGTGGTAGCTTGACTTCATATCAATCTTACTAAAAGACGCAACACCCTTGAGTTGATCAAGAAGATCATCAATCTAGGGAATTGAATATTGGTTCTTGACTATGATTTTATTCTAAGCTCTTTAATCAATACAGAGTCACCGTGTCCCATCCCTCTTCTAAACCAACACAATTGCCAATTGGACTCTAGTAGGGTGAGGAGCTTGGTTGAATGTGGCCCTTTTGGACGTGCTCTTGAATTTAGTGTTTGATTTATTGATTCTTTGGAAGAAAGCATCTATATATCATGCCATTAGGTAAAGGAGCACCATGTATCAAATTAATTGGATGCTTGACCTAGAAATATAGAGGCACCCTTGTAGGTGAATCAAATATATCCTTGTATTCTTCCACTCTCTTGTCTTGTTGCTTCTACTATGTGGGGAGACCCAATGTAAAGGCCATGGCAGTCATAGTGATATTCCATTTACCTTTCAACCGAATCATGAAGAGGACAAATGTCCTACTATAAGAGATTACCCTCCTACACTACTTTGTTAATATTAAGCAGACCGTGGTAGTTGGAACTACCTATGGTACCCTATAGAGGTGACCTCCTAGAGTAACAATCACACTATGAGGCATGGACTTGTAAACAACGTGACACTTCCACATATAGTGTTGTCTTCAAAGAACATAACAAACTTCAAGTGGGTCAACATCACATAGTACCTCATCTTTGGAAGGTTTGATGTCACATGGCATGGAACATTGACAACTGGCACATATGTCTCATCCTTGTCTTTCTTACCCCCTGACATGTGGGGGTAACTAGAGGAGATTTTTCTCTTGTGATTCTTATCACAGATCACAGTTCCATAAATGAGATCCATGGTTCTCCATGGATAGTTGACCATATATGCTTCCCAAAATTTTGTTCAACTCACTCACATTTTATTATTATGGTGCTTGACACAAATAAGGTACATTATTTCACTGCTTTGTATTTGGTGTTAATGACTTATGTACTTATCATGAAAGTAGTGATCATTGGTTGAGTCGGATAATGGATCATGATGCTCTAAATTTGTGTTATTTGTATTATTTCACCTTGTTGGATCATCATCATCCTCTAGATAAGTGTTGTCACTCTTGGGTTGAGTCGTACCACTAGGGTGCTTTGCGAGGTGTAGCATGTCCATATCACAATCCGTACTTAACACTCTTCATCCTTCTTGATTTCCATTGTCCCACTCTTGGGTTGGTTGTCATATGTCATAAAAAAGGTTCGTGCTTCATAGTGTTGTGAGAAGAAACTCACCCTAAAAGGGTTATAAGCTTGAGTTGAAGAGCAAAAAAATAGAAGGGAAAAGTAAAAAACCAAAGGAAATAAAGCGCAAGCAATACCCCCCACTATGAGGCCATTACCCCAAGGCCTATGCAATGAAATGCATATCTAAAAATGACTAGATGAAATAAAATAAAAGTGAAAAGCCAAAAAAGATTAAATTAACAAAGAAATAGGAAAATAAGGTGTAGAAAGACATTGTGTCAAGGAAAGGGTAACTCAATGCATAATTTCTCCCTCACATCTCAAAGTTACTTGTGTGGATGAATATCTTAAACAACCTCATCATGACTATGTGATTCAACTTGTGAAGTTACCTGCCAAACCATATCGTCTATCACTACACATGCTCCTTGATTGGTTTTCTTGGGAACTGCTTCTCTTCTTCGGTGTTGACACATGTAATAGGGGTTAATGATGCCCCCATCATACCTAAAATTGGCAAATTGTATGAATTCTCTGAGTTATTTTGAAGTTAGAAGATGATACTTGATGTTTATCTACCTAATTGCATTTTCATTTGACATGAGTCACTTTTTATGTTGCATTGGATTTGTGTACATGCCCCAAGATTGATGACTTATCCGGCCCCCTTGAGCCTTGCTTTGGACATGGTACCTTGCAATGATAGTTGAGACGACTTGCATAGAGCATTGCACTTCTTGGTGGATGTTGAAGAGGCCATTGCACACCTTGAGGAAATTTTAGCACATATTTTGAGGGTGGTCAACTTCATGAACAATTATCTTTTGACACAATGCCCATAATTTTGCTAGATCAACACCATTAAATGCAAAATGGCCACGAGATTTATAAAATGTGGTCATAATATAAATTCGGGCAAAAATTGACACAATTATGGTGCTTTTAAAATTCGTCATGAGAAGATTATTGTTGAATTTTGACCACTCATGGGACACCTTTGGAGGAGGTTATTGAGGCTTTTGAGTTGGTCGTTCCACATGTTGAGGAGGATGACTTGTCACTTGAGGAGAGTTTACTTGATTTGGGGAGTATCTTTGGGGTATTTTGACTCATCCACTCATGTATCATGGATATTATTGTATAGGTGGCATAACCAACTCATAGTTTATGCATTTTTTACCATATCTCTAGGGTTTGTAAAGAGATAATGGTATTTTATATTCTTCCAGGATAAAAGTTAGGAGAAGTTTATTTATATATTGAGAGGGATGTTAGATCTCTTCATATAAATAGAGAAGCACCTCTCATTCACAACTCATTGTTAGAACTCGTGGATAACACTACTTGTCTCCTATTACGAGTATCTTTTTGCTATGGATGGATAACTAGAGAGACTTCTTGAGGATGATATCTTATGGATGCTTTACAAAATTTCATGGATGTTCTTGGCTAGAATTTTGCGGATGAATCGATTTCTTGAGTAAGTGGTCTCTCTAAATTTGTATGGATTTTGTTTATGAATGATTATTAGTATAGTTGTTCTTCTCTAGTGGTGGTGGTGCACTCTCTTTAAACTTTTTTTAACAAGTCCCTTCTTCAAATCCCTTGGAAGATTACTAGTGGAGTATCTTCTCCTTGAACTATCTTGAAGCTCATAAGGCACTAGGTGGATTTTCTAGGGTTTATAGTGGACAACCCTAACTATCACCCTAGTTTCGTGTACACTTTATCGAGAGAGTCCTTATTTGACCTTGTACACCCCAAAAATTAGTAGGCATCGTTACTCCCCTAGCCTAGGGGTAACTAAGGAGAGGATGCCTCGAGGCCTGCAAGTAGAAGACATGGAGTACCGAGAACCAGATTGACCAGTAGAGCCCACATTAAGTAGATAAAGCCCCTTCTCTCCACCATGCATCACCACTCATTGTCAGCAACATAGCAACGTTCACCACACCAACTTGGTCCACAGAGGACATCATGCCTTGCTTCATGAGGTAACAAGTACAGTCTCATGGTAAGCATCACTTTAATATTTGAAGCATTTGAGCATGTTGCAAAGAGTTATGTCTTGATTATGAAATGGTTGCTTGTAAATTATATATTTTACCTTATTTCACCTTGGTGGTTGACATGGTATCCTAGTAAGTTGGTCTGGTCACACTCGGGAAAAGGGTTTCTATTGGGTTTTTTTTTTGAAAGGTCATTGTACCATTCCCACTCACACTTACCACTTTTCATACTTCTTCCCCTCTGTTTCCTCATCTTTTGGGTTTTTGGGTTCATTGACCCCAAGAAGGGTTTGTACCTCATTTCCTAGGAATAAGGGGCTAAAGGCCCAAAGGTATTGCAACTAGCACTGTGAAAATAAAAAGCAATAATATATCCTTCTAGATTCTCAGCCTAAGGTCCTGAGAGCCATGAAACACTTCTCCATAAAAAAATAAAGGACATTTAAAAGAAAGTAAATAAAAGTGTCCTGCTTGATGGGGGAATGCATTGCAGTGTTCTTTGATTTCTAGTGCACATGGCACTCAATGTGTTTTAACTTCAAGTGGCACTGCGGTGCTCTTTTTCTTTCCATTGCACATAACACTCAATGTTCAGATCATGAAAAAAGAAAGGCAAATAAAGGTCTTGGAAATATGTTGGATTACAAACAAAGGGATGTGATGCTCCCTCCACAAAGGCACCCATTAATGAGACAATGTGAGCCCTTGATATGTCAAGAACCCCATTCCCAAGAGTACTTCCCCTAATCCACCTCATACTCATTACATGGTCTAGAGAGGGTTTTCTTAGGGAACATCCCTTGACTTGGGGATTGGCTTACCCAATAGGGCACCATGACACTCCTCCCATACCTAAATTTGACAAAGTTTATAAGTTCTTTGAGCATTTGTTTAATTTGAAGGGGGGGCATTAATGCACTTGTTTGGGTGGTTCTTTTATTAAATGTGTCTTACTTGTCATGATTCATATGACTTGTGGACCCTTGGAGGGCGTATTTGCTTGTCTCTGCAGGATCTTGCCTGGTCAAAGTCATTAATGAAGGAAATAAGCCACTTATACCTTCATAAGGGCTTGAAATCCCATTGGATGGATGTTGAGTGCCACACATTGGAGGGCTAGGATGACGAGTTTTGCACCTTGGTTGACGTCTTTACAGGGATGATTTTAAGGATAGAAATTTATTTTAAAATGTAGAAACCTTGGCGAATCTTACTAATCCTTCATATGCCAACTATAAATGTTTGGCGATATTTTTGTAAAAATATTCAAATTTCTAAGGATTTTATAAAGTTTTTGTATAATTTTGGCGATTTTCAAGGTAAAATAATTTTATCCTATAGAATTTGGGCGAATCATTTTTAAAATAGCGAATCTCATTTTTGGAAAAACCATGGAAAATTAGTCCATGAGTGAAGTTTAGCCCCTAAAATCATCCATGCATCTTTAGCACATGAGCAAGGTCTGAAACCATGAAGAAGATATGACATCACCCTCTTATGCCCAAACGTCCCTCTTTTGCAACATGACTTCACACATTTGGGAGGACATTTGACATGATTAGTGCACTTGGTGGTGTTGTGGGCTTGAACCCCCACTCTTTTGCATAATTCGGGGATGACGTGGCACCTTAGGAGAATGACGTCCTAGCCTTTGGAGGCTTACCTTCACACATGCCACCTTGGAGAAGAGTATTATGGGTTTACATGCCATTATTTTGTCATTTTTCATCATATTGTAGCCTATGTGGAAAAGGGACAAATCGTTTAACTAGTTAAGCATTATGGCTTTGGTTTTGACCTAAAATTATGGATTTAATTGTAAATGTGGACAAACATGATTTGGGTTTTCCTCTATAAACAGAGGCAAGTCATTTTTCATTTCAACACAACTCATCACTAACGAAAATACTCTTTGGACTACAATTTCGACCCTCTTGGGAGATTCACTATGTCTCTTTTCTAGTACAAAAATGTGGTGCTACTTGCTAAATGGTGATTTCTACTAGTGCACTATCTTCTTGGAGCATTGCGTTGGAGTCTTGTGGGATATTTCTTGCTTGAGTAAGGTTTTCTTCATCAATTTCTTGTCTAGTAAGTGGATTTTCTACAATCATATGGTAATTTGCTTGGTAAATTCAAGAATTTGTTGGAAAAAACCTAGGATGAGTAAGATTGTTTACACCCTCCATAGCTCACAATTTGTCCTCACTTAGCTAGGAGCACTCAAGGTTTGTTTCAATAAGTAGGAGTGTCTACACCTTGAAACAAATCTTGGCTAGGGTTTGACTTCTAGGGAGTAAGAGGGTTTACACCCCTAGAAACACTAAACCCTAGTTTAGCCTTGATTAGTGAGCTCAACTATTTAGAATAAGGAGATGTTTTGGGTGCTATAAGGGTTTAGCCCTAATCCCTCTCCACTTTTCCTATCTTGTTTAACTCAAAGCAAGTGACTCCATAACCCATTAAGGGCACTAGTCTCCATTGATGTGGTAAAGTGAAAAAGTTTCATAGTAATCTCTCTCTATATAACTTCATTGATAAACTTTGAATTTAACTTGATGTTGTTATAAAGTGTTAGCTACAACCATCATGGTTGCTAATTTTGCTGCTATCTCTTACTTTTCTCACAATTTAACCATGGAAATCATTAGATTTTGTGCATAAAAGTACCTGTCAAGAGCATTAATTTGAGCCATTCATTTGTTGATTTATGTGGTTAAATATTACTCCTGTTACAATTTACTCATTGCGGATAACACTTGCGTAACAACCAATCTAATTGTCAAAACTAATGCTTAAAGGCCTAATATTATCTACTAGCTGCTAGTTTTCATTCCATATTATTTATTGCAACTTTTGACGATATTTTCAAGCAACTATGACAATTTTATCATTATTGTTATAAAGTTACCTTCTGTTATGATTTTAGGATGATAAGCATAGCTTGCTAAGTTCTTAGTGGTTAAGTGGCTTATTTTACAATATTTGGCTTTGGTTTTTGTGTCCTTACGTGTGTTTTGCAAGTATCCTTCAAGCCATCATCATTTCTTTCCCAAGCCTATTTTCAAGAAGCCCTAGCCACCTTGTTCAAGTGACCAAAATAAGGGCCTATTTCCACTCATGTGATTGCTCCCCTTAAACCCCTTGAGGTCGCCCAATAATCCTCCCTTGTGTTGGACTTGTCCATCACTAAAACGAGGGGGATATCTATTGAGATGACAATGATAGGTGTCTCCAGTTGTGTCACACGTTTGTTGTTTGGGTTGGGCTTTGCCCTAACTACAAATCGTGTGATAACAAACACTAGTCTTTTCTCATCTAATCAATCTCAAATTCAAAATTCAAAAATTTATATTTGTTTTATGGTAAATCTAGGGTTTATTTAGCTTACATTTAATTTATAGCGATAAAAAAACCTAGACATCTAGGGTTTTCTTGCATATTTTTGACCTAAAATAATCTATCTTGGAAAATTGTCCTGGTTGGTCTATATTTCATCAATCTTAATGTTGGATGTCTTGGTTTTATTGTCTATTAGATGCTCTTGAATTTTCAGAATTAATAAGTTACTTGAACCCTAGTTTTATTCCTTATTTTAGCCCTAAGTTTCACTTGTTTACAATATACTTAAGTGGCTGAAATATATTGTTGTTGTCACTTGTTTACTGCTATATTTTCTTATCTTTTATGCAAGTTTGACAATAGCCTTTAGTAATTTTCAGATTTGTAATATTTGGGGATAATTTTGCATTAGATAATCGCTTGGTAAACCCTCTAAAACAACAGTAAAGTGAACAAACCGTAAATATGAAATTTACTTTAAGTAACCACCTAATCTATAAATCATATATCATAATCTGTTTGTGGTAATTTGGGTAGTCACATAGGTGACCTGGGATTTGGCTTGTCTTGCCTTAGGAACCCTAGGAGCTACCATGGAAGCCTCCCTTGTGTTGGATTCATCCTTCACTAAAATGAGGAAAGTAGTTGTCTAGGTGATAGTGGCAACACTTCTAATGTTCCACTAGTCTTTGTACCTTGTGAAGGCTTTGCATTAAGGTGCAATATTTTGTGACAATGTGCTCAACCAATTTGTAATGTTCCTTTCCAAATGACCGTTGTAGGAGGATGATTTAGTGGTCTATCTGATTCCTGTAGGCCATGATTGATTATAAAGGGGATTACTTTGATTATTTGATGTCATTGGGGAGAAAAAGGTTGTATTTCTAAAGTGATGTTAATTAATTAAGTTAAAAGGGTTATAGACATATTGATAGCTCTCAAGTATCGTGGATCACTGTAGAATTTGGAGCGAGGCTCCTAGTGGCGATTTTGAGAGTCGTTTAGGGTTTACCACAGGGCTCTACGACTAGGATCACTAGCCACAACCTTGGCCTCCATGGTGATGCGTAGGCTTTGACCCTGCAAGAGTGAGTGGGCAAGAGTTTCCGAGAGCTAGAGGACGACAACGACGGAGGTCACGAACCCAACAAAGGTGTATTCTTTCTGCAGTTAGCTGTGGACTCTCGGTGGCGGCGTCCAGAGGCTAAGGTGACGATCAGGGGCTGTGATTTAGGATCGCTCCCCCATCCTGCGTTTTTCCTGTATTGGTGAGGCTCTTTTCTTGCCAATTATGTTTTTCGAGTCTCCGAGGGCTCGTTTTTCGGGGGCAAGATGGTGATTAACATCAGAGTTCTGTGGTGGAGGTGGTTTCGGGGTTTGGTTGCAGTCGATTTCTCTTCGGTTTTCTGGCCCTTCTTGTCCTCTTCCTCCTTGGCTTGAAGAGGTTTTGGATCAAATCTTTGAGGTCCTCTAGGGGTGTGCAGTGGTTTGGTTAAAACTTTGAGGTCCTTTTAGGGCGAGCAGTGTTGGGTAAACACTTCGAGGTCCTTTAGGGGTGTGTGGATTCTGGTTTTAGCTTCTTCTCTGGTTCTTGTTGGGGTTTTAGCCCTGCTTTGTTTCTACATTTACAGCCTGCGAGCTGGTTTTGGTGACTATCTGGGGACGTATGTGAGTTTGTTCTTGAGCATGGTCTATGGACTTGTACTGCTCTAATCATCTATGGGGTCATGAAGATGTAAAAAAATTATATTTTCATTAATATAATTGAGCTAGTTTTCTACTGGAAAAGAAGAAGAAGTTAAAAGGGTTATAATGTGACTTTGAGATTAATACTTAAGCAAACCTTATGATGTCACTTTAATTATTTAAGTAAAAGGGTAAAAAGGTAAAAGGGTTATCCAAAAGGGTAAAAAGGTCATCAAAGCAAGTGAGAGGGGTAAAAGAAACATGAGAGCTCATTCTCTCATTATGTTGATGATTATTTTGATTTGATTTGGAGAGCTCTTGTAGCCTTTCGGTATTTGGAGTAAACCCTGGTTTGGATTGGTTTCAGTGGTGAAAGATTCCACCCTAGCTAATCAGGTTTCAGTGGTGAGAGATCCACCCTAGCCATTTGGGAGGGAAGATTACTCAAATCTTCCATTTGCATTCATTTAAGTTTTTGGTGAAGTCCCATTGCAGTAGATCTAGTTATTTGTGAAGACCATATTGCTAGAGGAAGAGGTCGAGTAAGTTTTATATAGGTCATATTGCTTAAGTAGGGCACACCACTATTTATCAGGATGCCATTCTAATCGTTTCAAACTATGGAGGTCGTGAGGGTTTCTTAAGGGGCATATTACTCATTAGAGGACGTCCTTGCTTATGTGAAGGGCACATAGTATCACCATCTCTCTACCATCAAGGACGCTGACATATATTGTTCTAAAAAAAGGGCAACTTGATTGTCGTTTGGAGGTGCTGAGATTTTAGTGCAGAGACATGATCATTTCTTTGCCAAATCGTGGAACGTAAGGGGCATCTACAACAAGGTTTAACCGAGGTTTATTGTGTTGTTCAAGGGGGCCATTGCAACATATTTATGGCTTCCCAAGAGTTGTTATAACAACTTGTGTGAGCACCAAAGGTGAGCTGTGTCATTTCCCTACATATTGGAGGTTTTGGGAGGACCATACAAGCAAAATGTGTGATTAAAAGGAGGCATCTTCTGGACAGAGTTGGCTGCCATCACCCATAACCCAACTCAACAGTGAATTGTGTCAATTCTACAACAAATTGTAGTGTTAAAGCGGTTGCTACAACATCTTCATCATTGTTGTTCCTATATGTTATATCTAGGTGAGAAGAATTAAGTCAGATCTGATTATTTTGTTGCCTATTACTATTGTTTAGTTTGGGAATAAGATTCATGTCATTTTGTAAGGGAATGAGACCCCTTGAGGTAAGAGATGACTAGTATATCAGATATGATAATTGCTAGGTTATAAATTTCATAGCAGTGTGCATGAAGACATTTCCATTTGCCAATTATTGAAATCATTGTTCCCTGTATTGTATGCCAATAAATTGTCAGCGTATTAAAATGTTGTGGTTTGTTGCAAATTGTTTGACAAATGTCCAAAACCAACAACAAACAATAAAACATGTCGGAAACCTAAAGGGAAGCAAATTGTTTGACAAAATTCCTAAACCAAAATAAAAACCAAATATATCAACAGTGAGCTTCTAAACATATCAACCAACCAGAGAGGGTTATTACACAATTGGTGTATGGCTGGAGGTGTGGTGTTTTCAACAACTTCAATGTATTGATATTATTTACTCATATCATGTTCTTCTAGCTAGCACTATCAACAATGAAATTTAATAGAGTCCCCTTGACCCACATCTGCGAGTAGAAGAGGTTCTCACATTCCTTAGGCTCCTTAGAATCTTCTAGTTGGATCTTTGTGGTTGTGATGGTAGCATCAAGTTTTGTTTCGATGATCTTCTTTCTCTAATCATACTCCCAATAAGTGTCCAAGATAGAGTCTAACTCCAAGTCTTTCATATTGTCCAACAATGACTGCTTCAAGCAACATTCATCATTGTTGTGCCAAGGGATTTTGTGGAACTCACACCACTTTCTAGTGCCCTTCTTCGACTTCACCTTACCCTTCTTTGGATACAACTTTGATTGGTTGTCCTAAGGTTAGCTATCCTTGCTCTATATTTCTTTTTTGCAAGTTAGGGTTGCCTTTACCATTCTTATGTTGTGGTGGTTTTGTAGACCCAAACTCTCAATTATTCTTTTGCTTGTTTTTGACAGTTTATCAATAAGCAACTTCTAGTGAGGAGATGTCTAAAAAATCCATCTTTGTTTGGATGTACCTATGTAGGTCAGTACGATACTTTAAAGCCAAGTGTCGCTTGAGGTCTTTGATGCCCAACTTTAAGTGCAAGGTATGGAAGATATTGGTGTACTCTAGCATTGTCTAGTCTCTCACCTAGTGTAAAGTTTCCCATCTCGTGTATTGGTCATCATAGTTTCCAACATGGTAAACTTCCTCCTTGAGGGCATCAACAAAAGCCACCCAAGTGGATTTTGTCCTAAATGTTGTAGACTCATATTTAACACGTGTCTCCTAGTAACTGTCCCACCAATCTTTGACATTGAGAAGGGACTTACAAAGTGTGAAGGTGATCTTTTTGTTGTCGGATTATTTTTTAACACAGTAAAATCCTCTAATAGATTTGATCATTTATCCAAAGCATCTACATATATCTAGCCTTCAAATAAAGGAATGCCAAAGTTCATTTGTATCTTGAAGGGTTTTGCACCTCCAAAATGATTGCTTGTTAAAGGTGCCTCTATCGCCATTGACAATTGTCAAAGTATCTATGTGAAATTATCCATCACCTTGTTCCTCTATCCTACGAGGGCTTCCTTGAGCAATAACTTGATTGGATCTCCTACTTTGTCACTCTCTTTTCTTTTCCCATGGGAGGCTACTTGGACTGATAAGAGTGGTCTTCATGAAGCTTAGTTAGTTCGAGACCCATCTCCCTGTGCCCTTACCTTATTGGGGACATGCATTAAGAAACAACAAAGAAAATATTGATATAATACCATTGATTTGGATTATGTAGAGAACAAAACGAAAGCATGAATATAAATGGAAACACATAGAGATATCGTACAGAGCACAATAGCACAACAAAACCATATTTTTATTAATGAATGAATGAGGCCAAGATTACCTTTTTAACATAAAGTATGAAGCCCTAATATGCAAAAAACCTTAAAGATCCAAAACCTCAACCCTGGGAAATGACGTGGCAAAGACAATGCGGGCCTCGAGGAGGCTAGTTGATATGTCAACTTCCTAGGGTCACAACTTTTGCATACAAACTTCGTTTATGGCATTTCTTAGACTGTTACATGGCTTAACCCATGCTTTGTGTGTTCAACCCATAACCTATGTCAATTGTCGAAAAGGCAAGGGAAATACTGAAAAATGCGGTGGAAGTCTAGGACTTGAAAAACTATAGTAGAATTGCCAAGATGTGCAACCATTCCAAGTCAATGGAACCGTGGGTGGGTACCAGTGTCCACTTGGATTAGACCATCTCTATGTGAAATAGAAAAACACATTTTTGCTTTGTGGGACTAAGAAGAATAATTTAAGAGTGCCCCCATTGTTCGTAGGATGAAATAAATGGAATTGGATGAAAATCTCTACTTGGTTTGGGACTTGTTGGTTTCAAATATTTGTCACATAAGTTTACCTCCATGAGAGATGTTCCGAAAGCACTTGGCAAATCGCAAGGTGGGGGAACAATCCTAGGAGAAGATATACACGCCTATCCAGGTGGCTCAATGGTTGATTTCAAATGAGTCTCTTTACTTACTACTTAAAATATGTTTTATGTATGCCTTTTATTGCTAGGACAATTCACAAGTGTGCTCAACTACAAGCTTGGGAGTAAGAAAACTTTGACATTTTTCAACTTTGTATTTATGAGAAAGCCCTATAATAATGATAGCTAAGTTATCTATGCATGTGTGTGTGTGTGTGCGCGTGTGGATTCTAAGGAAAATCGTGTGGGATTCCCCCTCTTCCCAAGATTACCTGGATGGAGGGAAACTCAACCTCCAACCATAATATTTGCTGGTAACCCAACGAGGCTCAGCCACACTTGAAACTATGTCTCGAAATACTCTGTCCAAACTAATTGGGCTAACTCATTGGGGTTCATTATATATATTTCCAAGGAAAACCTTGCCTCTTCCTTGGAATATTCAAATGGAGGGGAGATCAACTTTTTTTTTTAATGATGCTTTCCACCACATGTCAAGAGGCGCGATACTACTTATGTTGTCGCGTTTGCTTCCAACCTCACGTAAACAACCAACCCAAACAACAACCCCTTTTTGAAAATGCAATGAAAATAAAATTGTAATAGCACCCTACTTTTGATGCTTCATAACTATCACTCATATTACCTCATTTCGAAGGATCTCCCCAAAATTTAACAATCTCAATATAGCTCAAATTACATTTTACCGTTATGTAAATCATAATTTCAATCATTTGAATTGTTCCATAAACCTAATTTTACTCTAAAATGTAATTTATAATAAATAAAATTACAATTTATTAATTTAATACATTTCAAAAACAAACTTCTCTCAATTTCTACCTAATGAAATAAGAAACCAAATAAATACCCCTTATCCCACAACCCTATTTTCACAAACCTAACTTACCTATCATAATTCACATTAATATACCCCAAAACACTTATAATTTAAAAAGTAAGTAAATAAGTTTAGTTTTCACAATCATTTAGATCCTCACTCCACGTGAAGGGGCACATGCCCTTATTCATACCTTGTAATTTGTGATTATTTGGAATGCCTAGGCCTATACTTTATCTCTATGCCCGTAGGTCCAAATATGCTAGAGACTTATTTATCTCTTAATTTTTGATAGATTCAAAATATTCCAAGCTTGGTCTTGGAGACCCTAATATGGACTCCACAAATGAGTAGAGTGATTTCTTCCCTATAAATATAAGGATATATAACTAATACTCATATACTCCTATGCATTCAACCGCATGATGGTGATGACGATAATAATAATATATATACTTTCAACCTTGCTATCATAGTGGCATGATGAAACCGACTTTCGTGACGTGGACTATTTGCACGTGCACGTAGATATATAGCGACAGTGCATTCTTACATATAAGTAGTTTATCAATCCCAACGCTAAAAGGTTTTTCAAAAGTCACTATCATGACTAGTGAAATCTATGATTATAAAATTATATAATTTTTGAAAATAGGATAAAATGGTTTATAAAAATATTGCATATTTAATTAATTTAATTATTTTTCAATTTAAATTGAATAAAAAAATTTAATTTTTGAAAATAGGATAAAATGGTTTCTACAAATATTGTATATTTAATTAATTTTTAATTCAAATTGAATATACTTATTGTGAGTAAATTATAATGAAGTTTTTTATAAAACATCACTCTCACTTGAAAATTTTACCAATTTAAAAGTTGAATATAAAATATAAATTTATTTAGATATTGATTATAAACAACACGTCTATTTGTGATGGAATAATATTATTTTGATTGAGTAGGGTTAGTTTTAATATCATTGGTTTAATGAATAATGATGCAATCGAAACGTTTAATTTTATGGTTTTTTGGAATATATTTTTAATTCAAATTGAATATACTTATTGTGAATAAATTATAATGAAGTTTTTTATAAAACATCACTCTCACTTAAAAACTTTACCAATTTAAAAGTTGAATATAAAATATAAATTTATTTAGATATTGATTATCTATTTGTGATGTAATAATATTATTTTGTTTGAGTAGGGTTAGTTTTAATATCACTGGTTTAATGAATAATGATGTAATCGAAACGTTCCCCGGATGGGGTGACACGACAGGCAGCGTCATTGACACCTGGGCAATCACTAAATGTGGGCCTAAATGCGGATGGCAGCTTCTCACGCTCTAGCATTTACAGTGAGAGCAGGCCATCGCAGAGTCTACTTGATGGTGAG
>ML776730.1:22074-131047 GCA_009831015.1 Picea engelmannii
AAGGTTATTTAGGTTTTACTACATCCTGGTTTTTGTTCATGGTTTCCTGTTTCTTGCACTCTTAGATCATCTGCACCTGTCCTGGTTTCCTTCGGGCAGGACAGGTGCCAAACATATATATGTTTTTATTTGCTAAAACTGCTATTAGCTCCTCAGATACTGGTTTCCGGATACCGGCAGTATTCTCTGGTGGTTTAAAGCCTTGACTTTGTATTTTTGTCTAAAGTTCTGTGATTATATAATATAGAAGGTCCCACCCCTTTTTTTACTCAAAAAAAAAAGATGTAATCGAAACGTTTAATTTTATGGTTTTTTGGAATATATTTTTACATTAATTTTGTTTGAAATCTAAAAAGGGTTGAAATTGTATATTTGATTTTTAGTATTTTCCAACCATAGTTTTAGATAATTTTGTCAAATTTAAAAATTGTAAAATCGTAAATTTGAATCGCAGGATTATATAATGTGAGTAATTTAAGTATTAATTAATTATCAATTAAAAAAATAAATTTAACATTATTGATAATTTTAATAACATGTTTTGTGGTTTTTTCATTTTGATTTATGTTTATATTGATATTTTATTTATATTATTATAAAAAATATTATACTAAAATTTCATAAAGAAAGATTAAAAATTTAATTTCATAAAGAAAAATAAAAAAAATAATTTTGTTTAAAAACATTAAAAATGTAATTTTATAAAGAAATATTAATAAAGTCAATTTTTAATATTTAAGAATTAAAAAATTAAACAATATTTTATAAAAAAATTATATTTAAAAAATCAAAATAATATAAAATCATAAAAGATAAATAATACATTATAACATTTTTTTTAAAGAAGATAAGAAGGTTAACAATCAATTCTTCCAATCATTCTAGCTAAACTCAATTGACAAATTATAACAAATTTATATTTTCAATAAAATTCAAATCATAAAATGTAAAAAGAAAAATTTCATCAAAATAAAATTCAAATACAATACACATCTCAAATGAAATATGAAATAGGTCACATAATCGAATATAAATTTATAAAGATTAAAAACACTAATTTTCTTTTAATATTTAAGAATTAAAAAATTAAACAAAATTTTATAAAAAAATTATATTTAAAAAATCAAAATAATATAAAATCACAAAAAGTAAATAATACATTATAACATTTTTTTTTAATCAGTCCCGTGAGACAGCGCGATTGGTAAGACAATACCTTTCTCCAAGTGTTGGGAGGAGGTCTTGAGGTCAAACCCTGCTGGGTCTCCGGGACGAATTATGTAATGGCTGCTATGTAAAATGTTTATATACTGATGAATATAAACGAGGAACTTTCCCGTGGAAAAAAAAAAAAAAAAACATTTTTTTTTAATCAATATAAAAAAGTTAACAACCAATCCGCCAAATCACTAAAGGTAGACTCAATTGACACGTTATAACAAATTTATATTTTCAATAAAATTCAAATCATAAAATATGAAAAAGAAAAATTTCATCAACGACTTTTCATAAAATTCAAATAAAATACACATCTCTTTAATTTTTATTCATTTAAATACTGCATCACATACATAGAGACGATATTTTTTTTTAAGAAACACAACTAAAATACAATCACATACAAGTGAAATACGGTCACATAATAAAAGTGTTAGTTTTTCTTTATTTTGAAGACATATACTCAAAATCTAGAACTTCGATGACATATAAATATATATATATTTTTTAAGAAACACAACTAAAATACAATCACATACAAGTGAAATACGGTCAAATACGGTCACATAATAAGAGTTTTAGTTTTTCTTTATTTTGAAAACATATAATCAAAATCTAGAACTTCGATGACATTTAAATCAATAACTTTATTGGTAAATAGAAGAAACTATAATTTTATTTGTAAATGTAAAAGTTGATTTTTTATATTATTATATATTTTTAAATAAAACAAAAAAAGTATTTAAATGAATTTATAATTTAGGATTTTCATAATATTGGGGGCTCAATAATAAGAGTATCTTATAGACCCATTTATCTTATAGACCCATTTAAGAGCACAACATGTCATTTACAAGGAATTGAACTTGGGTGGGAAGGGTAACAATCATTCCTCCCAACCAACCAAGCTACATTTAATGGACTACAATTTAGGATTTTAACTTTGTTAATTTTTTATTATTATTTTTTGAAGGTGGTAAAACTTAGTGGTCAATCTATAATAAAGATAGCTATCTATTTGTCAATGTTAGTTGATTTATCAATGTTATTGAAGGAAAACCACACCATCTAAGATAACTCCATTATTATATTATACATGAAGATGTATTTATACACAAGAAACCAAGTAAAAATGAAATTCAAAATTTTACATATTATATATTTAGTTTAAATTTAGCCTCCGAATTAGGTTGCCAAAAACTGGGCGTTTACTTACCATCTTCTTTGAAACGAGGGGAAGTACTTCAGTAAGAAGTTAAAATTTATGGGTAAAAAGTGAACATGTTAAATTTATGGGTAAGAAGTTAAAATTCCTCCTGTTTAAAGGTTAAATTGTAAATAAATGTATTATTTGGTTTCATGTATGAGATTAAGGCTAGATGTTACAACAAAGCATATGAGGTCATTACAAATAGCCTAAGCGATGATAACCACAAGGGACACTGACTTTCTTACAAATACTCTTTAGGTCCAAAGTACCTTTTGATCTCAAAGTAAAACCTAAGACTAATTATGATTGATTAAGAGCTCCTCTTACTTGTGAAAAAAAAACTAAAATTATAAAATAAAACTAAAATTAAAAAAAAACCACAATAACAATAAAAAGAAAAAAATACTTACTATAATAATAATTAAAAAATATAAACCATAATTGTAAAAGAAGATTTATCTTGGAACAATAAGTAAAACTTTGGCTAATTGGTTTATTACAACATTTTTTTTTGTAAGTGAGTTTAAAGCCTATATTACTAAAAGAGGGTTAATGTACAAAAAAAAAAAGGAACTCCCTGGTCTGCCAAAAAGGAAACCAGGCTAGAGGTTCACGAGTTGCGCTTTCTGAAAAAGGCAAGGGGTATGACTGGACTGCCACCGTGGGAAACCAACCCAATCCTACCATATCCAGTTTTTGACAAGATAATCACAATAGACATGAAAAAGAAAAACAGAGACTAAACAGACGCAAAACTGACCCGACTGACTTGCCAAAAGATTAACTAGACACTAGTCCAAGATGATGATGTGCTTCTTTCCTTCATTAGCCTGGTCCTTGTTCTCCTCCTTTTGGGAGACCGTGCACGTCTTTTTGATGTGTGTTGGCGCTCCTTTCCCGTCGGCTGGCGTGATGTCCAAGTGATGGACGTAGCGCAGGTAGAGGTGGAATTGAGCAGCCAACCGCTCAATCTTGGCTTCCTGGTTCTTCTCGACCTCAGTTAGTAGTTTGGTAATGGTTTCCAAACTACCGAGGTGTCTCAGGATTTCGTTCAACAGTTTCATGTGTTCCTTGTTGTTCTCCCGTCTGGCGTCCTCCCTTTCCGAGCTCACTTTGCCAATCAACATCTTTGTTTTCCACGCCATCTCCACTGTTTTGTGGTAGAGGGTTTCCTTGGGTTGCGTGGCTCCTGGGTCAGTTACCTAGTCCATTTCCCGAGTCACAACATCCCATGTTCTGCCCTTGCGATTTCTTTTGATTTCCTTTTCCAAGCGGTTAATGGTCGCCTTTCCTTTCGGTGCAACCAGGGTGTGAAAGGTGCCCTTCGCGTCTTTGGCCGCCTGCTCCATCCTTGAAACCCGTCGGGGAGTGTTCCGAGTTCCCTTCCCCAGGGGGTTCCTTTTGCTGTGTGTTCGCTTCGTTCTCACCATCCTGTCTGGCCTATGGAAGCTCCTTTTCTGGATTCTCCACCTGTTTCCTGCCCTTGTGTCTGTGGTGGCTCCTGCAGTTGCGCTCTTATGTTTACATCTGTTTCTGATGTTTCTTCTCTTATTGAAATTTCCCTGCTGCGGGCTCATCCTTCCAAGCATGGTCTCCCTGTTTGGTTCATTACAACTTGGTAGGGAACTGATTATCCAATATAGTTGGGAAACCTTGGTGTTCATTCAAGATAATTTGAAATGTTGTAGGTGTGTGCTTCACTTTTAATTAGCCTCGAAGTGAGATTCCATGCAATCTTAATAATTGGTTTTTATTTTTACATGTAGTTTGAGAGTTCTCATGGTACTCAATAGATAAATGTTTTTTTTTTTTTTTACTTAGAAATTAAAAAAAAACAAACCATAAAATAGATATAAATAGATTTATTTAAAAAAATATTTTCAACACAAATAAGTTAATCTTTGTGAATACTCAATACATCTAAAATTAATATGAGCTTTCTTAATATTTAATAAATTTAAAATTAATATCATTTTTCTTAATTAAAATAAACAACAATTTATGAGTAATGTGATGATGATGACAACTTATATTGTGATCGAATTAATGTATAAACTTTAAGAAGGTAACTGATTACTTGGAATTTCTTAAAAAAATAAGGGATTATTTGGAATTCTTTAAATTTCATTTATGTACTCCAAAATCATTAAAAAAAACATTTCAAAATTAATTTTATTGAGTAATATTTTTTGTTTTATATTTTTTTTAAATTAAAAAATATTAATATCCCACCCCACATTTAAAGTAAAAATAGCTAATTATTTTTCTAAGGCATAATCCCACTTAAAGAGTCTCACATACCCTAATGACTCATCAAGTTACATTTTCTTTAGGTCAAAATCTTAGTATTCTAATTACCCATTTTTAATTGGGTAAGCCAAAGTTTAACAATAACTCTAATTATGAGATATTCGTGTTTTTTTTATAAAACCATTTATTAGAATTTGTAATATTATTAAATTATTTATCGAGTTTTTCATTATTATAATTTTGAAGATTATTTATTTAAAAATTTAAACTTTTATCATTAATTCAGAAGAATTTAAAATTATTTATAAACTTTTTGATTGTAATAATTATACAATTACATATTACACATTAAATTGTTTAGATGATTATAAAATTATTTAAAAAAATAATATTTTTATTATAATTTAAATGATTATAAAATTCTTAATGTATAGTTTTGATTTATTTATTGTTTAGATGATTATAAAATTATTTAAAAAATTAATATTTTTATTATAATTTAAATGATTATAAAATTATTTATAAAATTCTTAATGTATAATTTTGATTTATTTATTTTTAATAGAACACATTAATACAAGTATATAAAAATTGATAAAAATACATTAATTCACCTCTCCGCCTAGTCCGCTCCGTTTTAAGAGTAGGTAAGACATAGAATTATTAAGTTAAATGGAATAAAAATATTATGTAAATATTTATAGATTAAAGAAAGCATCATATTTATAAGATTATAAAAAGCATCAAGTTGCTAATTGAGGCATGGTCTCAGGCTCGGCAAAGGTACAGACACAGAGCTGGCCGTGCAAGGAGCAGGTTGATTCCATCCATCGCGTCCCAATTTTCTGATTAAAGCTTTTTATTACAGAGATCGTCAGTCGTGTAAAGGGGGATTCTTCAGCTACTATATACGCGGCTTCCAGGTATCCACACGCACAAAAGGGTTTCCTATTTAACTGGAATTTGTATTTCTTATTATTCAAATCTTATTTATACACTTCTGTGTCTGTGTGTTCAGAAGCTTTGCATATTTATATTTAAATTCCTCGCTGCTGCATTTAAAGGCTTTGTTTGAGCTTCCCAGAGGTGCTTTTGAGTTCGGATTTTGAGTCTAGAAATCATTCTGCATGTCTTTTAGTGCATGAGGTTCGAATCTTTTCAGAGGATTTTCGCTGTCCGTAGCTAGATCTCTCACTCATGGCTTCACACAGCTCACAAGGCATGCTCGTGAAGCAAACGGCGAAATTATTCACTGGGATAGATTGTATTTAGACGAAAAACGGGTAGTTCTGCTTAAAAAACTCGCAAACTGAGCTCTGTTGTGTCGAAGCTTCAAAATTGAGTGAATTTAGTGCCGATTTCCGGCGCTTCAGTTCTCGTAMAAGATTTATGGCAGCTGTTGAGCTCCTGCAAACTTTGAAATTCTTAACCTCGAGACATTTAAAGGCATAAAGTTCTAATCTGTGCACGTCTCTGTCGAAACTGAGGTCCTGTGCCTCAAAGCTCTGCAGATTTGTCCAAAAGTTGGACACGGAACGCATATGTGCAGATTTGTCCTAAAGCTGGACACGCAACGCACATAAGATTCTAACTGCATATCATCTCTTCTGGTCCGTACACCGTAAATGATAGGTATGAATCTGAATATTTGTGCTTCGAAGGCACTGCACTGCACTGCAGACATTAAATAACTGATATATATATATTTAAACTTCCTATATATTTGAGCTTACAGGCCTTGGTGGCGTGATTTGTTAGCCCCCAAAGAAATCTGATTCTGGCATACACTTCTCCATAATTAAGTTCACGGAGCTGGCAACGAATGATCTACGGCGTAATTTGTGGATATTTGACACTTATAGCCCTAAAACAGTGACCCGCTTCTGTTGTTTATTCTTTCTTTGGCTAACATCCGTACAACTCAAAACCCTGATCCGTCGAGGATTTCGGTCCTAACCTTTAAGTTCTAAATCTGTCTACGGCAGCTCTCTTTGCGCTCACATGGCCGCATTTGATGCTAAATTAATTGACATTTGTTGTAAGTTTGGCCGTTTGTGATACTTCGCCATATCTTTACTATTTGTTGAACTGGTTTTCTCTGACAGGACTTGGAGCTGCGGTGGCTAAATTTGTCGAGTTGCTTCTGTTTCTGGCTTTAGGCCGTGCAGTTCTGGCCAGCCGTTGACAGGAATCTGCGCAGCCCCTCCCTTCGTCTCCTGCAAGCAACTCGCCAGGTGTTGATTGACGGTGATTATGGAGGAATTTCCCCACCATTGGGTTCGCTGACGGTGTTGTAAAGAAGCTGCTTCTGCTACTGCTGCGGTTATGGTCTATGACAGAAAAGGTTTTACCGTCAACCACGGGCGGAAGGACTGAGGCATGGGGTCACTGTAGGGCAGAGGCGAGGTGCTCGAGCGAAATTATTAATTTTATGGTGGAGTGAAATATTTTTCAACAGCGCGAAAGCATGGGTTGCTGCCCTTCAAGGCATCATCTCTCACCCCCTCCCAAGGAACAGGTTGTAGAAATCACAAGGCCTGAAGGTATGTATGTAGTGATGCACTCTACACTCTCATTCAAGGCCATAAACCGTTATCGAGACTTTAATAACCCCATATACATGTGCAGGCAACATGTGAATCAGATAAAATTTAAATAAAGGCCTCAGTTCCCCACGGCTGTTCTACCATATTCACTTTTGCTACTTTCTATTAGATTACTGCGTATGTCCTCTTGTTAATATTATCCATTATAGATGCACTGCTTACCTGTCCTGTTTTTCATCCTTTATTCAAACTTTCAAACTTTAGCATCTTTCTTCTTCTACCATCAAAACACACTACTAGAGATATTCTCTATGTTTACTACTCATAGTAATCTGGTCAATCCCCTTATTGGAGCCCACACTCTATGTGCCCTAAAGGACAGCTTCACTCTTCTTGTAAAAGCTCTGCTGCTATTTTCAAAGATGAATACATGTGCTGCTGCACATACCATTCATTTCTACTATTGACTGTATGCACTATTTGTCTATCTTGATTCCTTATTCTTCGTTATGTGTTTGGCCGTAGAAACAACCATTTTTCTTATCTGGTAAAACAAACTCCTTTATCAAATACACAGCCTTTGCATTTACAAAGAATATGCGAGTTCAACATCTGTGGTATTGTCATATGCATGCACTGTATAGACCCAGATTGAACAGTATTCTGTACACAATTGTGTGAAAGCAAGTTCAGAACTGGGAACTGGATTTATCACTGTCAACTTATTTTAGAAAGTTGACTATGCATCCTTCTGATTAATATTAGGGCTTTTGCAAATGTCATTTGTTTCTGATCTTTACCTTGGTCGCAATATTTTCCTTTGCCATTGGAGGCTAGTGCTTTATTTGGTACATCAAATCACCCGCTACATATCAAGACTGCAAGATTGCTGCTTTTGGAGTAGATTTTTTCCATATTCTAAAAAGTGCTGTAATGTTTGTGTTGTAGAAAATGGAGATGATCCTGAACCTGATTCTATTCCACCATTCACAGAGTATTCTCTTGAGGAGCTCAGAGCTGCTACAAATTACTTCAATTCCGATAATATTGTGTCTGAAAGTGGAGAGAAGGCTCCCAATGTTGTCTATAAGGGAAGAATGGATAACAATCGGTGGATTGCAGTGAAAAAGTTTCCCAAAGTAGCTTGGCCTGATACCAAGCAGTTTGTGGTATATTTCATTCCTTATGCTGAATTATCTGGTCTTCATTTTCAGATAGTTTTATGTATTCTGTTCTCTTTGGGAATTGTTTTACTGAGTTGTTGTATTCTTTTTAGGTTTTGCATTAGTAGGAGGGTTGCTTGTGCACAAAATTTTGAGCTATCTATTCACTCTAAACTGTTCAACCATTTGTCTAAAGTAGAATTATAAGTTAACTCAGTCATTCCTTTGTTAGGTAACTGTGTACGTATGTTGCAGTTTGTCTTTTCCTCATTTATTTCTTGCTAAATACAGGAAGAAGCCTGGGGAGTTGGGCGGCTGCGGCATGAGAGATTGGTCAATTTAATAGGGTATTGCTGTGAAGGAGATGAACGGCTTTTAGTTGCAGAGTACATGCCTAATGACACACTTGTAAAACATCTTTTTCACTGTAAGTTCTTGGTATCATTTGGTACATACATTGACATGACAATATCAGAAAATTAAAAGAAATTATTGTTTACACAGAATTATTTCTAAAAAGAAATACACGCCATACATTGCTCAGGCTTTCAAGCTTTTGCCAGTCTCTAATCCACTTTAGCTTTCTAGGAATAAGCATTGTAAATGAATTCTGAATTTTCAGAAAAATGTGATTTTAATTGCATTGCATTGTTGAGATAAGCCTTCTTTCACAGATTTGACTATTCTCAAGGAACATATCCACAAATATAGATTACAGGTAAGAAACTTACCTAGTACATAAAATGAAAGAGTCTCACGTCAAGGATTGGACTTGAACAAGAATAATGCAATTATGATTTAGAAGTAAGGTTATAGATCTAAACATAGGTACATACCTGAGATGTTAATGTATTCTCATCATAACTAATATTCGCATTGAATTTTGTTGCACATTTTTTTAACCCAATAGAGACTCCTTCTAAATTACTGTTTGCTAATGGCATTGTGTCTAAATTTTTTAGCAAAAACCTCATGTATCAAAGGGCTGTTGATTTCAGAAGATCTACTGGCTCTTTGCAGACAAGAAACTTTTAGGAAATGATATCTAACTTTGGGGCCTGGGCTTTCCAAGAATTTTTTTTGCATCTTCCTGGGCACACCTGTAATTATAAACATAGCAAACTGAATTGCAACGTTTCCAGCCTCAAAAAAATACCATGTGGTGTGACCAACCCTCTTGACACTGGAAACAAGGCACACAGTTGACTTAAGAATGTCCTTCAGAAAGATGTCTCTCCTTAAAGGAGTATCTGATGGGAATGAATGCATTCCTTCTTGAAGAATGTGGAGCCTCCTGTTCTGAAGGCCTCCAAATATTAAGATGAATCTATCATAAAGGTTCACATTGTTAAACATGGAATAGTTGCATCCTCCGACTCTTTGATGGCCAATTATGATTGCAATGAATATGCTGTTTTTGTTGTCATTATTATCTAGTTCTTCTATCCCCAAAGCAGTCCCATTGTAAACTTTTGCCTTTTGGGAGGCTACCTGTTACCATGTACATCCTCATGGTTTTCTGGTGCATATTGTTCTCTTTTTGTCTTTCTTTTGTAATCATTGTCCATAGCTTAGCTTCATATCTTAGGCTATTCTACATTATTCATCACATAACCTAATATACTTCCTATCTAAAACAAGGACCATGATCATCGTTTCTGTTGGCCAACTACGAACTCCAAGTGAAATCCTGTTTTATTGAATAATTGTTTCAGTATCTAAGGTATCTTTACTGACTTCTTCATAGTTTGCTGGTGCATAATGTTCACCATTGATCTCTCTTTTGTAATCATGGTACATAGCATAGCTTCATATATTAGACTATTTTATGTCATTTGTCACATCATATTTGGTAATATACTTCCTCTATAAATTAAAGGAATCTGACTTTTGTTGTTATTTTTTTTTCTTGCAAAAAATTAAGTCTTATATTACAAGATAACGAAAATACATTATGTACATTTAAGAGCTTTGTTTTGCTCCCGCTTCTGACCCAGGCAAGAAGAGCATGTCAGATTGAGTCCCTTATTCAGTCCTTAATTTCCTTCTAAGAACAAGACCTTTAGCATTTGAATTGGTAGTTTATCTAAGGGCCTAAGAAAAACCAAACTTTTATAAGCATTTCATAATTTGTCTTCCCATGTTGTCTATTATTCTATGATATCTGATCACTGGTGCCTGATACGATTTCATGTTTCTGGTCACTAGTTTTGACCATCAGTGCAGTCATAAAGCAAATGGTAAGTATGCTAAGTCATGTTTTAGCTGGAATGAATGAAAACAAATTTTTTGTTTTCCTTAAGGAAATATGATTTCAGTAAATGGGAAGAATTACACACTGCACACAGAAAAGGTGGTGAATTAGGCATGCTACCTGCACTCTCAGTGCACCCATATCTCTGTGAAGGACAAATCAGTAACTTCTAACGAAGGCCACTCATACAAACCTGGTGGGACTGCAGTAGAATATAGTTAAAAATCTAACATCATTGTCCACATGAAGGTTAGATAAGATATGGTCGAAAACATAGATGCACATATGAGATGAGAGATAATGGGGTTGAAAATATACACTAAAAGATATCAACAACAGTTTATGTATAAAACATATACTTTAATTAATTAAATATAAAATCAAAGTATAGGAATAAAGATGAAACTGTTGAAAAACATAGAATTACTTATCAAAAATTCATGCTCCCTTTTCTGATAAGAATGTAATTATAAAAACGGCTAGTGATGTGTCTGGGAAAGTTGCAGCTTTTGTATTCATAACTCAAATATCTTCTCATTTATTATTATGATTTGGTTTATCACCTTATATTTTTAAAACTTCATCACAGATGAGATGAATTACATCACCATAGATTATTCACGTTGTTCTTAAGTAACTTCAATTTGATATTAGTTTGAAGTTGAACAACAAACTTATCATTGGAAGATGAAAATTCTCCTAGGTGAAGAGGGGTGGGGTCACTCTTTTGTATTCATAACTCAAATATCTTCTCATTTATTATTATGATTTGGTTTATCACCTTATATTTTTAAAACTTCATCACAGATGAGATGAATTACATCACCATAGATTATTCACGTTGTTCTTAAGTAACTTCAATTTGATATTAGTTTGAAGTTGAACAACAAACTTATCATTGGAAGATGAAAATTCTCCTAGGTGAAGAGGGGTGGGGTCACTATTAATGTAGAATGGTACCTTCTTTTCCAAAGGAAAGACATTGCTATAAATAAAATAGTTCTACAGAGTTCTCTTTTGTGTTGTCTGATAAGCTAATCATTTGTGCAAGACCACACCCTTCCATCAAAGCCTGCCAACAAAAAGGGTTGAAAACTTTGTTGAGGCTTATGCCAAACAGTACTGAGCTACCTTTCCATTACTAAGAAAACCATTGTCATGCCAAGGGAGTGTAGTTGTTCCTTATTTGTTATAATATGTCTAAGTAACATCCACCCCAACAAAAGTGATTTAAGCTATCTATCATAGGGCCCACCGTTTACTCAACATATTTGCTATTGGGGTGGTCGGTATCACCTTCTCATAAAGCTTCTTTGTATCATAATAGAAAAATTATTTGCCTTAACTCCATTTCCCATCCCTCTAGATTAGCTCGGAATTTTGAGCTCAATTTTGAAAAGTTCTACTTTGATATTATTATGTAGACCTTTAAGAAAGCACTCTTATCATGAGGTTGGTAGTTGTTAGTCTCATGCAATTCTTTTCTAGTCTAACCAAGAGCTAGTATCATGGCCCCACAAATGCTATAGATATGAAATCCCCTCTCAGAGAGTTGTATACTTGAATAATGTGGGAGCACACCCACTTGGCTTGTTGATGTTGGGAAGTTCCATGTTGCCCTAGTTTTAAGGTCCCATCCATTCCTTGGTTGCTTGTACTCCCACTACGAGTTTTTCAAAAATGGTTTGCTATGCTTGTGAAATCCTAACGAGAATGCTAGAACCAAAACTCTAAAAGTATGATCCCTTCCAAATGTACTAAGAAGCTTAAAAGGTCCTTTAAGTCCATCCACATGGGTAGTTGTTTCCAAAAGATGCCTTCCTTGAATCTACCATAGATCTCATCACAGATTACCCTTATGATCCATTTAGCTTCTAGTGCCCATCCTTGTGAGTGGACATCGATTAAACAATGCACCCTTCTCTTTTGGAAGAAAAACTCCACTACGAAGGGGTTGCTTCTCTTCCCCCAGTTTCCCATGAAGAAAGCTTTGTGGTGACTTTTCAATCCTTTCATATCTAGAAGTTGAAGGGAAAATGCAAGAGCAGTTGCTTCTTTAATGTGGTTCATGATTTGTATGCTTGTACCTTAGGTGAGCAGCAGGTTCTTTGGAGATCGAATTTCTCATCCGACGACTCCATATTGCCAGTTTCACAACCTGGACACTTCAAGGCGGTTATCTTGTTTTGATTCAAGCAGGGAGTTCTTTTCAGTCTTGAACAACCCAGAGGAACTTATACACTAGACAGGCATTGAATCTTCTCCTAGAGGTTTTGGTCAGAAGGTTTTCTTTCCCGGTGCATTAGTTCCAAGTTCTGTTGTGATTACTTCTTTGACTGTTTCAATGGAGAATAGGTATACTCATTTTGTATTTTACTGCTATTGTGGGCAGCCCCATGACTTCTTGAAGGTTGTAGACAATACTTTCCTAAATTCCAGGGCAACAATGCAGTTTCAACTGAAGACCATTTAGAAGCTTACTATAAATTCATTGATGATTTTGACATTCAGCGTGATGATATCTTCACAAAGCTTTTTGACCAGACTTTGGAAGGTGATGTGTGTAAGTGGTATAAGAGTTTACTTGGATGTGGGATGAATGGGGAGAGAGAAAAAACAATTGTTTCCCGTTGGTTGACTAGTGTTATTAAAAGAGAGAGTGATTCAATACTAGGTTTCAGAAGGTCCATACAAAGCCGCTGCAAGATGTCAGTAATTCAGATGTCACTGCCCTGGTAATTTATACCAACGCCTTTGATCCGAGTTCAGTTTCTTGTTAAGAGAAAAGAGTACTACAAATTTCAAAGCTTCTTACATAACTGCCATTAATCTTGAAAGAAATTTGAAAGCTGTGGTAAAGTTAATGGAATTATCAAGGCAAACAAATACTAAAGAGGAAAAAATTCAGCCTTCAACAGGTACTAAAAAATCTGATTTGGATAAAATCATTGAAAAGTTTACAAACATGTTTTAGATGTTTAGCAAAAAAGTTGTGAGGTTAGAGAGAAATTAGCAATCAACTTTTAATGCTAATCGCCCCTTTCGGCAGCAACAACAAATGAGATTCACTCTTCAGGATAATGGTATGAAGGTAGGTCATCCTCCCAATCCCCGAAAGTATAATAATTTTGCCACTTCATTGTCCATTTATTGGTGTAGAGCATGCAACGCCCTCTATAGGGAGAATTATTGCAATAATTTTGTGCAAGTTGCATGTCTATTTGATGAACAGGAAAATGAAAATCAACAAGATCTCGATTCAAGGATGAACAATTTTTGGGAGGCAGAAGAAAATTTTCAGATTGGGAGGCAGAAGAAAATTTTCAGATCTTGGCAAAAAGAGATCAACAGAAAGGTGTTTGGCACAATGAGATCAAAAGAAAGGGTTCATCCATTTGTCTGAAGAGTGTCTGGAAGCAAGTGGGGTATGATCAGCAAATCGGTTCTCTTGGGCAGCATACAAGACCTTCTGACCAAGAAATTCAAGCCATAACAAATGCAAAGGCAGCTGAAATTCAAAACACATATGTTCAAAGAAGTAATTAACAAGATCCAAAGATGAGTCGGCCTTCTAATTTTCAGGAAAGACTCCAAAAGAGACAAGGAGCAACAGATTTGCAGCCTCATTCCATCCCTACTGGCAGTTTTGACTGGGACCATGAACTTTCCAAAGTGAATATTTCTTCCCCTTTGACTGGATTGATTCAATTTTGCGAGTGGAAAAGGAAAATTATGCAGTTATCAGAGTGTAGTGACATTGTTGATTTGGCAGAAGATAGGTTGGAGGTTGACTCGGGCATAAATAACCAACACGGTGAAGAGGATGCCCCGCCTTTATATATCTCTTTACTGGTTGATAATTTGATATTGCACGATTGCATGTTGTATTCCGGTGCTTCCAATAATGCCATGCCATTGGATGTTATGAAGCAGCGGGTGCTTAAAGTTACAAGACCTTACTGTTGTATTTATGCCATGGATTCATGAAGGGTTGAGGTATGTGATATAATCAAAGACTTGGAGGTTCAATTGGCAGTGTTTCCTAAAAATAATTCTTGTTATGGATGTAATTGTTGCATATGCACTTGAGGCTTGGGGCATACTTTTGTCAGGAAAATGGGCTGTTATGTTAGGTGATTCAATTCAACTGATTTGTTAATGCTACCATTCCTATGCTTGCGGATCACGTTGAAAAGCTCTATAGAGAGCAAAAAATGAGACAGAATGGTGAAGATCCAAATAGTCTGGTGAATGGTGGTACAATTTATGTGGATGGTGATTTGGGCCACTACATGTTCTGCGAGTAACAACACATGAAGACAGTACCTTTGCAAATAATCAACATTGTGGATCTTTTCCTCTTTGCAAGTCTGATTTTATTTGTTGGCAGCAAGATGAAGGTTCAAGAAAATGCCCAGATATAATTGGTGGTTCAAAGATTATACAGTCAAAGAAGATCTTAAGGAAATTTGTACTGCTTGATGGAGATTTTGCTGACGTTATTAGGCTGAAAATTCCACCATAATGTAATGCTTTTTCAAAATTAACAAGGCACTTGTGCCAACTAGGTTAGGGTTTGGGCCTGAATAAGTTCAGTCATTTTGGTGTGGTTTTGGATTAACTCTAGTTCAGTTTTTAGGTTTGCATTGGGTCTGTTTGTGAGTATTTAAGTCTGTTCTTGAGTTAAAACAAGTCTCATCATGACACAATCTTCATAATTAAAGTTGTCGAATCATGTTCAAATGAATCTTATGCTGGTGTATACATGCACTTCGAAATCAGAGTCTGGTTTCTTGATTAAAATTGTTTGTAAGGTAAAAAAATGTGTCTAGGATACTCTTGAAGAATCAAAGAGGCATGGTAATTTGGTCCTAAACAATTTCTTAGGGTTTCTGGGTCTAAATATAAGCCTCTAGAAACTGCTATTATGAGTTATTAATTGAGTCAAAGAGGTCATAGTCGATGCCCTATTTCTGTTTTTGCAGATTGCTCATTTATAGCTGCAGATGGAGTTATGGGATTCTCTGCATCCTGCAAGGGGACACTGTCCCCAAGTTGGAGCCAATGTTAACTCTCGTACCTGCATTCAGAATCAGCAAGGCAGATCAGCCATTTTCAGAGAGATCTCACCCTTGTATCTGCCTGGAGGAGGGTGCTTTCATGAGGGCATCTTGGGCATATCTTCTAAGGAGAGTCATTGTCTCCTGTTCGCTGCCTTGTAAAGACAAATCAGAGTTTTCCAGTGTGTGATGAGATAGCTTTTGCCCTAAACTAAGTTCTGGCTACATTTGAATGGGGGAGGAGTGATGTACAAATGTTGCTTGTTCAACAAACTAAAACAAACACCTACCTAGAGATCAGTTGGGACTTTGCTTGGAGGACAAGTAAGCATGTATGTGATCTATTCTTATCACCTTTTTAAAGATTTGATGAGAGATACGTCAGCCCTAGATGAGGGTGCTCCTGCTGTTATTAATTTTTTTGGAGGGATTGTATGTTGAGGAGCTACCTCTGGGCTATTTTGCAAGAGTACGAGGGTGCTGGCCTTGTTTTGACTTGCATGTGATGGGGTTGACCTGTTGTTATGCCTTTCTTATCAACATTCAAGTGTTGCTTTTGGACTGATTTTCATGGGGATAAGTGCTGATCTTATCTCTGATTTAGGCATTGTTATCGCAGGATTTGTACTTATGCAAAGCCCAACACAAGACTCACAAATCTTGCGTAACTATGGAAGACCCTGCCACTGTCACCTTAGTAGGGACTTCCTTTGTTTTAGTGATGGAAGAGGTCCACCACAAGGGAGGCTTCCCTGGTGACCTCAAAGGATCGAATAGCAAATATAGTAGCCAAGCCTACCGTCCCCTCTGTTGATCACCGAATGATTGATCTAGGTCAAGGAAAGATAAGAGGTGTGAAGTTATTTGAGTCCCTGCCCAGAACAAGAACACCTTGCAGCATATGTGTAACAGTTTCCTAGCTAAATTGTGCAAGAACAACCTTTTATGACACTAGACAGGATAAGTTGCAATGGTTGATACAAATTTGCAACAGTAAACAATGATATAACAGCAGTAAATGATTTGTAACAGCAGCAACAATTAATGCTCAGAAATGCAACAATTGACCATGAAAACTTAGCATACATCCACTAGAACATTATCCAATTGTTAGATGCAATTTCTGAATGAGTTAGGCCACCTTTACAAGAGTGTATGCAACAAATTAGAGTGTTTTCAGATGGCTGTAGCAAACTTTTATAACAGCAGCAAGAAGATTAGTGAGTTTGCCATTGTTAGTGTTAGTAAAGTTAGTAGAGAGCTTGAGAGTTTTAAAGGAGAGTGTTTTATCAATCAATTCACCAAGAGAAAGCTTCTTAAATCTGTGCTTTTATTGGATTATGGAGTCTTATAACAGCAAATACAACTAAGCTTGAAGCTTGATCTAATTGCCACCAAGAGGTAGGATTCAAACCCTAAGGTGCATATACATTTGGGCCTTAGGGTTTGAATCTTGAGGAGAAGGATTTCTAGGGTGCAAGCACATTTGGGCCCTAGAAACCGTTTCTCTCTTCTTGTAGCTTCAACTAGGTCAAGATCAAAGTCTAGGGCTAAAATCCTAAAGTGCCAACACTTTAGGGCTTTAGGGTTCGAACCCTAGCAAGGATACTTTCTCAAATTTTGGACAAAAATTACCTTGTGAGAGGAAGAAGCACTTATGTTCCTCTCTTAGGGTTTCACCAAGCAAGACGTCTAGCATAAAACAACAAATTTACCATGAAACATTAATAGCATAAGAATAAATTGCGGAAAATTCACTTATTTCATCCAAGAAACCATGACATAAAACCCTAATTGCAGAAATTCCCATCCAAAATCAGCAAAAACCATCCACAAGTGACCTTCCAAGTATAGCGCATGAGAGAGAGATAGCCAATGACCCTTAGAGGGCGAAAATTTCAGAAGTACTCACACAAATGGTGAGAAGTGATGATGATAAAATGAATATAGGGTTTGCTTTTTTTATATGAGGCAACCCTAACATAATTTGTCAACAACATAAAATGAGTGGCGTCGACCTCTTAATTTGCCTTTAACATAATGCCAAAATAGAAATATACATCATAAAACCCTAAAAAGGGTGAAGTCATGCTCCAAAAGGTGACGTCAAGCTAGGAGAGGGTGATGTCATGCCTCCAAAGGCAAACGTTGGGCCTCCAAAGGCCACCTGGAATCCTCTGATGGTGAAAGAGTGTGAAGTGAGGTGTGTCCTCGACTCCTCACACTAAGTCATGTTCCAGTTCATCCTCTATGGAACCAAACCATCTACCAAACCCTAGCCAAGAAGATGATGTCAAAGGCTAGACGGCGACGTCAAGGGCCTCCAAAGGCCATGTCCAGGGCTAAGAGGGTTGCAATCATGTCTCCAAATGATGTCCAAACACCGACTACTGCAACGTCCTCTAGCCTTTGTGCATAAAAAGTTAAAACCCTGGGGTGCTCTGCCCAACTTGTGGGCTTCTAGTCCACGTGTGTGGCATAATGACCATAACTGCTCAAACCAAGCCCATTTGTCCATCGTCCAAGGTTCTGAGTATGTGAGAGCCACTGTCTAAGGGTGTCGAGTCACTGGATGACCCACTGCTCTCCATCACACGTGCCAAAGTCCTACAATAAAGGCACAATGTCCTGGGTACAAGCCCAGGATGTCCCAAGAACAATGTCAGGGGCATCCAAAACAAGCCAAAGTATAAAACATGGTTAGCTAAAGTTCATCAGAAACATTAGTTCTTAAAACATGCAAAGTAAGCTGCAACTTAAGATATAAGCCATGTAAGATAATTCACCTCAGTATCCCCTTCAAGCATCACACTGGCCAAGAACTCATGTGAGTTACCAAGTTTAAGTATGGGAGAGTCTTCATCCAATCCTATTAGGTGTGTCACCTAGACATGAAATAAAATAACCCATGTAGAGGGATAGGTCCCAAGAGTGACAAGGGAAAGTAAAAACCCACCAAGAGTAAGTGTGAAAGTGATATGGTCCAGGGCTTACTTTATGGCTTATGGTGTTAATCCATCTATATGAGCACCTTTGTAGAGGGTGCGCTTGCTCTGGAGTTACCCTTATTTGCGTGCCACCTTTTTCCAAACCCCCTTTTGCCTTTTCTTAGTCCATGCTTTCATTCATATTTGCAAATTTGCAGGTCCCCTTTATATAGGGTTTTAGGCTTCATTACTTTTATGGGATCGAGGCGAGCACTGAAAGAGTAGAGCTCAAGTTGGACCGACTTTTGGTGGTCCTGCTTTGCTATGCTCACTTTATTTTCTAGCATCATTTTCTTATTCTTTTATAACAACTGGGAAACAACCTCTGGGCTTTCAACGCCTTTTCTCATGAGAGAATGGACCATAGCTGAAGTTTAATATAGTATGAGAGGATCCAGGATGGAAAGTGTTAAGTATGTCGAGAGTGGAATGTTACATTTGGAAGGCCCCCCCCCCCAGTATTACCCTATGTCGAGAGTGGAATGTTACATTTGGAAGGCCCCCCCCCAGTATTACCCTTTTTCCCTGGGCCGTGACAACACAGGACTAGGGCATAAAAGCTGACCACCAAGGTGAAACAAGGCTATTGACACAATTTCCCAAACCAGTGATCCATTATTCGACTTCAACCAAAGATCTTCATCCACATGCCCGAGAGATTCAACACAACACTTTGCATGAAAGAAGGACCAACACACCTCATGGTGACAATAGATTACCATCTCCCATACTCTAGGTTGCTTGAATGTGATGAGCCTTGGTTGATCTGTGCTGGGAGGCAAATGAGGGGGGTTGCTGGGTTGCCATCTGTGGACAAGTTGATCATCATCATCATGGTGTAGATCATGTTCCCCGTTGCGGTCCTCAAGAGATGATCTCTTCCAGTTACCCCTATGCATGGGGGGTGGTTACATGCATTATCGTCATCCCCCAAAACATCCTTGTTTATGCATGCTATTAACATTGTCTTTCTATACCTAAACTTGGCATGCAAATAAGAGATGAGGGCACTACCTTGTGGGACAAATTTAGTGTGATAAAGTGGAGGTGAACTACTAATGCTGTTTTCCTTTGAGAACAAGATATGGATAAAGTCTTGTTATCTTAAGAAGAAATTTGCTGCTGTTCAACACCTTGGCATGTGGACTTGTTACCAGCATGTGACTGTTGTTATGAGTGCTAACTTTAGCATTCAACATCATGCTTTTGCCACTATTGTGGGAATTGTTCAGGTGTATTATTCCTAGCAGATGAAGGCGATGCTTTTGGAGTAGTTAAAACGTTCATTTTGAGGAGATATGTCAGCATGTTAGTTATGCGTTTTGACTTGATTTCATATCAAGTTTAGCTAGTAGGAGAGTGCTCTACACGAGGGGACTTTTTAAGCTTTTTTTGGGCAGTTGGAGTGGAGTGAGAGAGTGCTTTATTATGTAAGAAAGAATCTAAATTTGGCCTTCAGAGAGGGAGAGACTTTAATTGTAAAAGAATCTTTAGGCAAGGCAACCGATATTAGTTTCTCCAGTCTTCTTCCTTCTACCATCTATTCTACTCTTCAATCTTTTAATGTTTGGATCTTTGAGTAGTGTTTAGATTGTTCACATAGATCAAATTTTTATCATTCCTATTTTGCAAATTTCCTTCTTATCTCCCAGAGTTATGCAAGATGAGGATCCTAGGTCATGATTGTTTCTCTCAAAGTCCTTTGGTTAGGAATTATAATTATTTGATTTTTTATTAGACTTTGTATTTTGCTAAGCAACACTGGTTTAATGAAAGCATAAATACACCCCATCTCTTCGATCTATGGTGAATATTTGATGAATGAGAATTCTTTAGTATGATTGTTGTCTATTGTTTTCAGATTTAGATTTTGCAATTCTTGTGTCTGTAGGATTCAATGTTGTAATTTATCTATAGATAATAGCTGATTTCTCTCATCTTATCTAGCATAGGTTAGATCTTCTTTTATCATGCTTTATATGCTTTTATAGGAGTGGCCTTCACGCTCCCACTTTGTATCCCACACTATTGTATTTAATAGTCGCTTTGACCTATTTGTGGTCAGGAGTTGGACATTAATAAAATTATCTTATCTTATCTTTCCTTCCCCTTCTCTCCATTGCCCAAGTGGACCAAGATATCGATCACTTCAAAAATTGGAAATTAAAGTCACAAATTTCTTAGGGACACTCCCCTTGAGTTAGAGAAGCAAGTGACATGGATTGTGTTCGTGATAGACAAGCCTTCCTTGATCCGTTCATTTACAAGTCCTCGAGGCTTATTCCTCTCATAACAATTTGGAGTGATAACATATCTGTTTTGGGCATTGAAAATCTGCACCTCATCTTAATCTTATTTAATATCCTAGTATTTGTACACATTCCCCAAGTTCCAGTGTCTTTGGTGTAATTGGTGTTGGCATTACGCATAGAGTCATACCCTCACTTATGAATCCTTTAGACAACAACTCACTAATTTGCTTGTTTATCTCCACATTCTCTATTAGACTTACTTTATCTGCAACTTGTTTTGATAAATTTGATCTCGGAATTAAGTCAAACCGATGCACAATTCTTCTCCTTGGCAAAAATGCATCTAGGAAATCTTATTTGGCAATGCCTTTATATTCTTCAAAGTTCAAACATTCCTCACTTTTTTTGGGCCCTTAGAATCTGTAATTATTTCACTTTGGGTGTCGTGGCATAAGATACCTTTGTTTTCGTCATAACGCTCAGAAATTGTTTAGCAAACAAAAACAATACCAATCTTGGTTATTTCTCTTTCAATGGAAACTTGAAAGTTTACCAATCCTTTGAGGATGCGCAGGTTATTTCCCACCGATATGTTTTTTTCCTTTGTCATATTGCCATGGTCTTCCCAACAAAAGATTGCAAGCAACCATGTGTATAAAATGAAACATGTTTTTTTCCTTCGTCATATTGCCATGGTCTTCCCAACAAAAGATTGCAAGCAACCATGGGGTATAAAATGAAACAACACTTCACTTGGATAATCTTCATTGTGAAATGCCACCTTACACTACTCATTCAACATCACTTTATAACTTCTTTGAAACCGCCAAGAGTTATAAGGTTGTAGATGTCTTTGACACACTAAATTTATATTCTTTACCATCTCTACCACCACTATGGTTTTTTATACTTACACAATCAATAATCAACTTACAACACTTACCTCTAACTTTGCATTTTGTTGGTTCCTTGTCGATGCTGTTGTACTCTTCATAATCGATTTTTCTCCTTGATCTGCTTGCAAATTTCTCCTCTAAAGTTTCTCCCTGTGCTAATGTAGCTCTTGGCCCATTCCTTCTTTGCACAACTTGCCTTTGGGGGCATTCAAACAACCAAGGAGATTCCATTCTACAACTAAAACTTTAAATGGGTTGCTTGAATCCTCCATATCATCCGCCTTTGAAAAATCCTCTCCCTTAGTCTCTTCCTTAAAATGAGTTCTCCTGTGTGGAATTTTCTATCTTCTCTTCCTTTGTTTCTTCCACCTTGGGTGTGGAATTTCTTACTCTACCTTTGTTGCATGCAGCGTGCACCTCTTCCTCCACAAAAAAATTGTCGATTTCCATTCTTGACTAATAATTCCTCCACTTTTCTAGCCAAAAGAGACCTCGGGAGCCTTCCATACAAATATATATTAATATGTATTTTTATATATTCTAATGCATATGTATTTAGAGAAAAAGTTGTAGAATGCCAAATTAGTTGCAGAAAACATAGATTTGAGTGCTACTAGTAGGCAAATACTAGGAATGTGATTCATTGTAAATTAGAGCATCAACCATTTAGTACAAGTCTCAAGATTTTGTAACTCATATTTAACTATTAGAAGTTACAAAGTTAAAAGTCAGATAGTGTGAAGTAGAATAGGAAATGAAATTGAACTAGACAACATTAACCATCTAGTAGTTACAAAGTTATAAATCAGATAGAAGGAAGTAGAAACAATTCTATGATGAGTAAAGAAACTATTTATTGTTGTTTCCTCTTGCCACGAGCAATTTTCAAAGTCCTATTCAACGACAAAAGGAATGAGAAAGGAAGGGTATTAGGGGGCTTGTATAACTTCGAAACGACCATGGGGTGCAGGGCCTTCCCATAGGCATAATTAAAAAAATGAATAAAATTAAAATTTTGTGTATTTTAAATGTACGGGGAGCATTCCTAGGAGTTCTTGGGAATGTTCCCTATAGTGCTCTTGGGAATGTGTGCCTGACAATGTTCCATCTGGAACAATGCTTTTAGAGCGAGATTGGGAGGGAGAGGAGCACTCCCATTCAACATTGGTCCTTTTTGTGTAAATAGGGGTTCTCCCCCTCTTTGTATCAATTTCTATCTATTATTAACCTCTCTCACAATAGAGAATTACTTGGAAAAGTTTTCCTCTAGATCTTAGGAATTGTAAATGCATTCCAACTCTTGGGTGTTCAGGGGCTCTTGACCCTTTTATGGTTTATGCAGATTTTCATGAGTATCTTCATGGCAAAGGAGTCTTACCTTTCTTTAGTTATTTGAGCTTAGTTTCAATCAATTATTCCTAATATTTTCAGTTAAGTGCCAATTTGCCTTCAAACAAATCAGAAAGCTGCTTTGGCTCATTCCAACTTCCTTTTCACCCTCCTCGTTGCTAGTATCCCATACCCATTATGTGGGTGAAATCCTATATTATGGTTGGGGTAGGAGCTACATGGGTGAGAGGCAGGGATCATAGATATATGTATTATGTAGGCATTTATGCATAACATTTCTAAATGTGGTTAAATATGGCCAATAACCATGGCCATGTGGTCAATCATAGACAAGGGAAGAAAAGTGTATGTAAGTACATATGTATGTATGTAAGTATGACCTTATAAATGTGTACACAAACAAGTCACCACCTTATATGTTAACTAGGAAAAAACCATAGTTTTAACTTAAATTTTAATTATTTGTCAACTAAAAAAGATTGCCTATTCCATTATAGCAAATCATAAACTAAAATAACTGAAAAAAGGCTCCCTATTCCATTCGAGCCATCTTTGCTATACCCTCAAGTTGGCATACTTCATGAGTTGCTTAGCCACCGATCACTGTTCGACCCTCGCCCTCGAATTTATTTCCATAGCTCGACCCTCGAGCCCTTGAGCCACCATATCCTTGAGCAATTGCCGTTGAGTCAGTCGCTCACACAAGAGGTTGCGAGAGTCATAGATCATGCCAAAAGTTGCCTAAGGTTGTAGATTATAGAGATCAAGGTCATGGGGTCCTTGCCAAAGGGTTGCAGGGGTACAAATTTCACAGATATAGTTGTCAGAGGGTTGTGGGTCATAGACATTTAGCTTGGTCATGGAGTTGGATCATGGAAATAGATCCCACATCTTTTGGTTTGGTTTAGGGCCCACTATAGGTGTTGTTGAGAACTGTTCAAATTGCAAACTACAAACAATAATGGCGAGTTTTACTAGATGAAGGGTTGGATGGGTGATGCTATTGACCTCTTCCCACTCGATAGTACACCTCTAAACTATATACTTTTGATGTTTTGGTAGCTGCATACCTCTAGTATAACCTTTGTACTTAGAGTAGAATATTCCGGAAGCAAGAGAACCATTAAATAGATGTGGAATACCCTAGAAGAGAAGTCGGCCCCGCATGAAAAGACACCTTGTCAGACTAGTATAAATATAGGCTAGGCGCTCCTCATTTGAACACGCACTCACTCACTCAGCTAGGGCGCAAGTTTAAGGAGTAGTAGTTGCAGTAGAAGGAGGCCCAAGTCTGGAGAGGGTAGTGCAGCAGTTGCTGTGGTGTAATCTCAGTCTTTTTGGTAGCTCTCTTGTGTGCTTCTCTTGGTAAAGGTATGCTTCTCTTGGTAGAGGTACACTCTCTTGATATTGTGCTGCTGCTGCAATAGTATTGGTATTTCTGGTTAAGGTTTATCTGTTGGTTCTAGTGGACTTGTCAGAATCTATCTAAGAAAATGTGGCCTGTGTAAGTGCCTATGGTTGGGTGACAATGATGTGACATTGTCTATGGTTAAATGAGCATTACCAAAATTTTAACATGGTATCAGAGTGAGGTTTCCTTCAGAACAATTTAACTGCTGGAAGGAAGATCGTCAATTTCCCCTTTTGTCAAGCTCGTTGAGCACTTACAAAACCCACCAAAAGGGTCGCCTGAAGAAGGCGCATCTTTTCCCCGGATTTGATCTCCAAAATTCTGAAGTTGAAAAATTAGGGTTTCCTCATAAACCCCTAGGTCAAGGCGTCTGGCATCCAGAGGCTGAAGTTGGAGCATATCCTTGAAGAAAGGAGGTCACCTTAACATAACACACTCATTGGTAAGTCCAAATTTCACTTCTGTAAAGTTTCAATTTTTGTCATATTCCTAGATCCTGGGGCAGAATGACTTCCAACACCAAGCTTGATGAGAAGCTTGAGGGTGCTGATAACTTTCGAGCACAGAAATATAGAGTGATGCTCATTTTAGAGGAAAATGATCTAGAAGGCTTCATTGAAGAAGAAGTTCAAGAGCCAGAGGGAGATGAGGCTAAGGCAGAGTACAAGAGCAATCTAGTTAAAGCAAAGAGGATCATTGGAGATGTTATCAAGGATCACTTGATCCCTCATGTCTCATCATTGAAGACTCCAAAACAAATGTTTGATGCCTTATCCCGATTATATGAAGGCAAGAATATCAACTGGAAGATGACATTGAGGACACAACTCAAGAATGTGAAGATGCAGAATTCAGAAATCATTCAATCCTACTTCACAAGGGTGTCTCAAATCAAAGAACAACTTGAAGCCATTGGAGACACAGTTGAAGACGTTGAGCTAGTAATGACTACATTGAATGGTCTCCCAAAGTCTTGGGAATCATTTATTCAGGGAATCTGTTCCAAAAGAAAGCTAACAAAGTTTAGCAGGCTATGGGAAGATTGCACTCAAGAAGAAGCTAGACTGGAAGCAATAGAAGAAAAGATGGGTGATGATGATCAAGCACTAGCAACACATGCAAGAAAAGGAAAGAGCAAGAAAGAGGATCATCCCCCCAAGAGATTTCAAAAGAAGCATCAAAAGACTCAAAAAGATTACTCAAGCTACAAATGCTTCAGCTGCTAGAAGATGGGACACATTGCAAGAAATTGTCCTCATAAAAGAGCAGATTAGAAAATGACAGAATAAAAGACATCATGCTCATGCTACAGAAGACGATGAACTTGCTAAAAAGAGAACAAAAGATTATGATTCAAGTGAAGAACATGTATTGATATCAGCGCTCGTAGGAATAATGACTCATGGAAGTGACACATGGCTTGTTGATAGTGGTGCTTCTAAGCACATGAACAGTTACAAGGATTCTCTCTTAGATCTGGTTCATAAGGATTCACCTCATAAGGTGAAGCTCAGTGATGACTATCTGTATCCCATTAAAGGAGTAGGAGAAACCTCCTACAAGTTGGATTCCATAAAATCTTTGAAGATAAAAGATGCCATGTATGTACCCTGTTTAAAGAAGAATCTCCTTTCTATCTTAGCATTGGAAGAGAAAGGATTCAGAGTTGCTTTTATTGATGGTGAAATTCTTATGTGGCCAAGAGGAAAGTCTATTGATGATGCTATTGTGATTGATGTCCAGGAAGGAGGTCTTTACAAATTAAAGGGACAGTCAGATTCAATATTAGTACACAACACAGTGAATCCAAGTGAGCTATGGCATAGAAGATTTGCTCACTCACATTACAAAGCATTACCGATCGTAAGCAAGGTGGTAATAGGTCTGCTAGAGATTTAGGTGGATCATGAACGAATGTGCAAAGGATGTGCACAAGGCAAGAACGTGAAGAGTCCATTTCCAAGCAACGACAACAAAACCAAAGGAGTTTTGTACATCGTGCATTTAGACGTGTGTGGACCAATGACAACTACTTCACTTAGCGGGTATGCATATTATGTTTCATTTATTGATGATTTCTCACGTAAGATTTGGATTTATTTCTTGAAAGAGAAAAGCAAAGTATTTAGCAAGTTAAAGGAATTCAAAGCCCTTGTAGAAAATCTTTCTGAAAAGAAGATAAAGATTTAGAGGTCAAAAAAGTAGGAGAGTTCACATCAGATGACTTCAAAGTATTTTGCAGAGAAGTTGGGATTAAGAGGGAGCTCACTACTCCCTACAATCCTCGGCAGAATGGGGTAGCAGAAAGAATGAACCGAACAATAATGGAAGCAGTAAAGGCTATGATTCATGATCAAGACTTACCTATGCATCTATGGGCGGAAGCAGCCTAGATTGCTCTATATGTGCAGAACATAAGTCCTCACCGTGTATTTGGGAACAATACACTAGAAGAAATGTTTGCAGGAGAAAAGCCAGAGGTCAACCACCTGAGGATATTTGGCTGTCCAGTGTATGTGCATGTTCCCAAAGATAAGAGATCAAAGTTGGATCCTTCAGGAAAGAAGGGTATATTTGTTGGATATAGTGAGACATCAAAGGCATATAGGGTCTACATCCCCGGTTACAGACAGATCGAGATTAGCAGAGATGTTACCTACGATGAGGATGCAACCTTTAGTAGATCGAGGCAATATCATACAGATGAGATCCACGATGAGGAGCTTGAATCTCCTAGAGTTGTAGATACAGATGCAGGTAATGATGTTGTGCCAGAAGAGCATGGTCCAGAGAACCATGACATGGCAGAACCACAAAGACTTGCAGAAACGAGTACAAAGAAAAGAAGACTAGCTTGGGTTCGTGAGATTATTCAGGATGCCTAGAAGTATGGTGCTCCTGATGGATCTTTCAGAGAAAGCAAGAAACCTCGACCATATTCCAATTATGTGGCATTGTTATGTGATATCATTGATGCTGAGCCTACCTGTTATGAAGAGGTTGCAGAGAAGAAAGTATGGAAGGATGCCATGATCGAGGAATACCAGTCCATCATTAAGAATAATGTTTGGGACGTGGTTCCGAGATCGAAAGAGAAATCGGTTGTGAGTTCCAAATGGATCTACAAGACGAAACATTCAGTAGATGGCAGTATTGAGAAGTACAAGTCAAGATTTGTGGCTCGTGGGTTCTCCCAGAAAGAAGGAATAGATTATGAGGAGACATTTACTCCTGTGGCGAGATACACTTCGATTAGAGCTATACTTGCGATCGCCGCAGTAATGAAATGGAAGGTACACCAGATGGACGTGAAGACAACTTTTCTGAATGGTGTAGTAGAAGAGTAAGTGTACGTAGAGTAGCCACAATTTTTTGAGACACATGACATGCAGTCACATGTGTGCAGGTTAAAGAAAGCCTTGTATGGATTGAAGCAAGCACCCAGGGCATGGTACGGTAGAATTGACAACTTTCTGATGAGCTTGGGTTTTACCAAGAGTAAAGCAGATCCCAACCTTTACTACAAGGTTGAGGATAGTGGACCAGTGATATTGCTGTTATATGTGGATGACCTGTTTCTAACAGGGAACAGGAAGCTCATTGTTGAGTGCAAGAGAAAGCTTGCATCAAAATTCGAGATGAAAGACCTGGGTATGATGCATTATTTCTTGGGTCTAGAGGTGTGGCAAAAATCGGACGATATTTTCCTTAGCCAAGGAAAATATGCAGTAGAAATCCTGAAGAGATTCGAAATGATGGTTTGTAAATCCATTCCCACATCGATGGTGATGAACCTGAAGTTATTGAGTGATACTTCTTCAGAGACAGTGGATGTCACCATGTACGGGCAGATGATTGGTTCGTTGATGTATTTGATGAATACTAGGCCAGATATATGCTTTGCGGTGAACACTTTGAGTCTGTATATGGTTGAACCAAGAAGTGTTCACTTGATTGCGACAAAGCATGTGTTAAAGTACCTGAAGGGTACGATAGACTTTGGACTTCGATATGTTTCATATCTTAAGATAAGATTGCAAGGCTATGCTGATTCATATTGGGCCGGTAGTGTCACAAATCGAAAGAGTACATCAAGATGTTGCTTCAGTTTGGGGTCAACTATGATTTCGTGGCTCAGCAGGAAGTAGACTAGTGTGGCACTCAGTACGGTTGAGGGAGAATATATAGCAACATGTTCAGCTAGTAGTGAAGCTGTGTGGCTTCAAAAGTTGCTTGAGGGCTGTTTCATCTTGAGTTGGAGGTGACTTGTATTTTTTGTGACAACCAGAGTTGTATAAAGTTGTGTGAGAACTTGGTGTTTCATGACAAGTCCAAGCACGTCGAGATCAAGTACCATTATATCCGAGATCTGGTGCAAAAGGGAGTTGTGAAGCTCTAGTATATTGGCATAGACGAGCAAATAACAAATGTGTTGACCAAGCCTTTATCTAAGGTAAAGTTTGAGTACTTCAGGGACAAGATTGTTGTGGTCCAAAAGGACTTCCCTCGTAAGAGGGAGTGATGAGTCACATATGCGATTGTTGGGGCAGTAGCTTACAGAGTGTGGCAACAACAGGTAGTCATTTGCAGACACGTCAGTTGCCCAGACTGCATATGGATTGGGTAATAGCGTAGTTCTGTGTGTGAACTGGCTCAAACAAAATAATTGCCCAGACTCTGTAAGGATTGGGTAGTAGTGCAGTTCTGTGTGTGAACCGACTCAAACTGATAAATTACCCAAACTCCGTGTGGATTGGGTAGTAGTGCAGTTTTGTGTGAACTGGCTAGTTGCCTAGCTTTGAGTGAGCTAGATGAAGTCCTGTAATGACATAAGGTCCGAAAGGACGCTGAGACCCATAAGGTTTGAGAGGACGACGAGGCTGTGCCCACCAGAGAGATGCTACATGTGTTGATGGGGCCCTAGATGCATGACTGTGACATGACCATTAGATAGTCTATGTGTGACTATGACAGAGCCAATATATGGCTATGATGGTAACTATGATGTATCTATTCATCAGATAGTCTGTGTGTGACTATGACATAGCCTGTTTGGCTATGATGGTGATACTTGTGACATGATCTGTTTGATCATGAGATAGCCTATGTGGCTGTGGTGATGCTACCTGTAGACTGGTCTGCAAGACCATGTGAGTCTTGCCCATGCCATGTGAGATGGATGGATGTGATTGAGACCATTACATGAAGAACATCATAGTTGATACCTCCCTAGCTAAGAGGGAGTATTGATGTTTTGGTAGCTGCGGGAGGTATTAACCTCCAATATAACCTTTGTACTTAGAGTAGTATATTCCGGAAGCAAGAGAACCATTAAACATATGTGGAATACCCTAGAAGAGAAGTCAGCGCAAGAAGATTAATAGTAAAGTAAATAGAAGGCTCCAGAAAGTGAGGTCGACCCCACATGAAAAGACACCTTGGCAAACTAGTATAAATGGAGGCTAGGCGCTCCTCATTTGAACACACACTCACTCACTCAGCTAGGGTGCAAGTTTAAGGAGCAGTAGTTGCAGTGGAAGGAGGCGCAAGTCTGGAGAGGGTAGTGCAACAGTTGCCATGGTGTAATCTCAGTTTTTTTGGTAGCTCTCATGTGCGCTCCTCTTGGTAAAGGTATGCTTCAATTGGTAGAGGTACGCTCTCTTGATATTGTGTTGCTGCTGCAACAGTATTGGTATTTCTGGTTAGGGTTTATCTGTTGGTTCTAGTGGACTTACCAGAATCTATCTAAGAAAAGGTGACACGTGTAAGTGCCTATGGTTGGGTGACAATGATGTGACATTGTCTATGGTTAAACGAGCATTACCAAAATTTTAACATATTGCCCCCCCTACTATTAACAATAGGTTTCTGGGCTCTCTTTTTCACAGGCACAAGGAAAATGGCTCTTGAAGACTGCCAACGACAATTTGAAATAACGAGCAACAATCTACAACAACTCAAAAATAAGGATACAGAGGACAATGCATCAACTCCACTTACAACAGGATGGGAAGAGCAGGTCTAGGGTTTATTTGAGCAGCTTCGGGCCGCTTACATACAAATTTTGATCACAAGAATTGACCATTTGGAGGATGAAGTTATTAGCCTCACTAATTGGGTTTTAGAGGTAGAATAGAAGAAACTTATCCTTAAACAAGAAGTTTTGTATGTCAAAAATCAGGATTATCTCTAACCACCTAGTGATCCCCTACATGTTGAAATTTTGGATCTCAAGAATAAACAAGATATTTTTCGATCCCTGTGGTCAAGGAGGTGGTGCAGGGAAAACTTAATTAAGAGCACAAGAGGAGAGAGAAAGAATTGAATTTGAAGGTGAGAGGTCTCCCTGCATCCTCAACACCTCATCCAGACCTTGTGCAGATTGACACTTCTTTCTTTGGGAGACACTAGACCTCCCTAATATCAACCTTGAGAATTGAATTTGAAGGTGAGAGGTCTCCCTACATCCTCAACACCTCATCCAAACCTCATGCAGACTGTGCACGTGTTTGGTTCCCAGAGGCGTCTCGACTTCTCCAATCGATGACTATCTCCCTAGAGCCCCTTCCCTTGTTCAGTTTCTCCCTTGATGCATCGCACCATCTCTTGCCAACTAGACAGTTACTGAATTAGGCTATCAATGAGGAGATATACAGACTATACATTTAGGTCACTTGGACCTCGCCTTTGACGAATTTGGGCCCACAGAGGTCCTTCTATCTAGAACCTTTTTTGGAGCTGCAAGATGGCATCGTCGTTCACCCCCTATACACGCAGACAGTGGATGCACTCACTCAGGATCCCTTTGGGCCAGCTTCGGGTTGGATCTCATCAATTTCAGATTGAGACGGACCATCATATACTATTAGATTTGTTACATTTTTAGTAGCACTAGATTTACCAGAGTATTTTGATCTTCATTTAACATTCAACAATCATATACTGAAAATATAAGCAGGATATAGAAGCAGATAGACAAGCACAAGAAGACACAAAGATTTATCCTGGGAAACCCCCAAACTTGATAAAAAACCCAGCCAACTTTTCTTAGAGAGAATATTTTTGATAATATAGTACAACCATGAACAAGCTCTATTCACAAGAGCAAAACCAACAATGAAGAAACCCTGATAAAAAGTACTTATCTCTTCTTCTTGTCAAACCCTGGTGAGGGTAGACAACTGAGTCACCTCACAACCCTAGCGCAACTCTTCTAGAGGCAGCGCACAAGAGAAACCATCGAGAACAACTAAGAACCCCAATTTTTGCGTCTCCTAAGGTTGCCTCAAACTTGTGCCTCCTTTTCCTTCTTAGCTGAGATGATGAGATGAGTGAGTGTGTGTTGAAGTGAGCAAGGCGTCACCTTTATTTATACTAGTTCAGTCACTTAATTGGGGCCGACTTTTCTTCCTGGAAATTCTATTTCCACTTTATTATTTTCCTGTGGGTCGACTTCTCTTCCTGGAAATTCTATTTCCACTTTATTATTTTTTTGTGGGCCGACTTCTCTTTCGAGGTGTTCTTCAATTGTTCAATGGTCTTCTTTTGACTTCTTGGAATCTTCTTCTCTAAGAAAAGTTGTCCGAGAGGGAATACCTCCCGCTGCTACCAAAACCATCAACATATACCACGTTCCGATAGGATCTGCTAGATTTGCCACGTACAGAAGCAGGAGATAGAGATGCACCTCATCTTTAGGTGCCCTATATACTATGAGATCAGAGGACGCTACCATTGCCTATATAGGGACTTAGGGGGCTCACTCTCTACTTTCTTCTGGTACCGGGACCAGAGATGCCTAGCCCTCTTCATCAAAGAGATATTCTACCATAGATCTTAGTTCCTGCACACCACGCCCCCCTTGGGATGATCAGGATGATCACCTCATACTTCATGCTGACCCATCAGATTAGAGCAACAAATGGAGGGTTGAGTTCCAAAGTGCACTAGACAGTAGATTGGTGAGATCTTGAGTCTCTCCTCAACCTCTCCCTCGGGGAGACAATGCATTATCATTGAGATCAGTTCAGAGGTGTTGAATGGAGCATTAGTCCATACATCCTTAGAGAGTTAGAGAGATTAGCTCCAGGTGGATCCAAAGCAGGGCGCCTCTCGCCCGTCAGACCACCTCCCAGATTTAGATGAGCTACCATAGATCTATCTAGAGTTTCTTTCTTTCGGCCTCGGATGCTAGGAGTATTTCCCGCTCCTACATACCTCCAGGATCATACAGTCAGACCCCTGATAGTCCCTGAGGACTCTGACAGTGAGCCAATGCCCAGTTCGCCCCCCTTTCCCTTGACCATCCGATCTGGGAGACCTTGACAGCCTCATCGCTAGACCTCTCTCTCTCTCTCTCTCGACAGTTTTTTGAGTTGGACATACTCACTTATATAGTTTGTATCACCGTACCTTTTGTCATGGTTATATACTTTCTGAGACTACTCTACTTTAGATTTATTTCTTTATGTTATTTTCAACATTATCTAGGAGTTGCGCTTGCACTCCCACATTTTTCTCATTCTTGTTATTGTTTTCAATCCCATTGACCTACTTTTGTGGTCATTTGTTGGACATTAATAAAATGAACTTATCTTATCTTATCTTTGGGAGACACTGGACCTACCTGATATCAACCTTGAGAGAGCTTGGTTTGGGTTGGACTCTACCCTTTTTCTTTGGTTTATATCATCAGGGGATCGTCCGCATGCCATTTAGGCAAAGAAGAGACTTTTCTCCCTTCTTTATAAGATCTTCTTGGATGAGGATCTCACGTGTTCTTATATTACAGAGCTTAAGCGATCTAAAGAACAAGTGGTAGCAACACAGTGGGCAGGGAAGTGCATGGTCATCTATGATCTTAGGCCTGTTGTCTTGGAGTCACCTCCTCTAAGGTGGATCCGTCTTGGTTTTCTGAAATGGCAAGTCAAGAGGGGGAAGTGGGGAGTGGGGAGTGTTAGGAGTTATTGCCAAATGTTGGAATTGTAACGGGGCTTGTTACTTCTCATTTTGCATGACGCCTGTTGCCGTCCTTATACACAGTTGCAAACATGAGCTAAGTCCTGCTCACTTAGTGTGTCCTCGGAGGCACAATGCCTAGGTTCAAAGCCCACGCTGTCACTTTGACTTGAACCTCTTCCGTCTAGGCTAACTCTTAGGGAAGCCAAGGGGGGTAGACCCTAGTTACTAGATGAGATTTATGATTAAGTGTTCTAGGAGTTGGTTTTAATTAGTTAAAAGATTAAGGGGAATCTAGCCTATGATGTCAATCAACAAGTGCAAGATGCAACTACCTAAGTATGAGAGTCAGACCTTTTCCTATGGCAACTAAGACTAGTGCCTAAGATTGGGCAATGGGGTCAACTAAGTTAAGGCGATGTTCGTTACAAGATAATTACAAGTTTACAAAAGATTAGGAAAAGATAGATACAACTAGATACAAAGAATATATCAGATACAAAGCTACCTTAGCCTAGATATAAGATATACAAAAGAATGCTAAAGATGTACAGATAAAGACTAAGCTAAATACAAGATATACAATATACTAACACGTTTACTCGCATGTGTAGGAAGTAAAGATACTCAAGATAAAACAATCATCAACACATGAAGCAAAGCATGCTCACAACAGATAGAGTTTTGTTGGACTGATTATCAATGGCAATAAGACGCAAAGCACTCAAGACCCAGTCAAGAGAATGCCTCTAGATGGATGCGCACTTCTTGAAGGATCACACCACAAGTACAAGAATTAAGGATAGATGAAAAATGTGGAAAGCCAAATATTCCAAATGAAAGATGTAACCACTTAAGCGATTATTCTACAACACAAAAGATAACTTGCATGTAAATTGAGACACAATGAGATCAATGCTTGCAAGTGTAAAATGTAAATTGCAGGTGTTGTAGACCTAGGATTAAACTATGTGGTTAAGTGTAATGTAAATTTTAGCCCTATCTAAGTGTCAACCCAAAAACTCTCCTCCACCAGTTACCAAGTGACTGTTGGATGCTCAAGAAGTGAGGCAACGAGGCCTACCCTAGCTTCACAGGTTAGCCCTAAGATCAGAGTACTTCTGGAAAGGACGCCTAGCACCTTCCGTTGCCTTCCTTTGACCCCGTTTTAAATGGCGAAGATGGTGAGTTATGGTGTCCTATTAAGTCTAATTAGTTTATTTTAAACCTATGAGCTAAGTGTTGCAAAGTGTCTGAGTGCTTGTAGCTTGCTCAAATGAAGTTGCCAAAGTACTGAAAATTGAAAGATAAGAAGGTTGAGGCCTTTAAACAATGAAGTTGCAAAATGAGATCTTAAGTGTTGAGTTATTGCATGTGAGTGTTAAGAACTGAAAGTGCTGATTGCTCAGGCTGAAGCCTTTAAAGACAAGATTGCAAGTTAAATATTAATTTCCGGAAAGGGCCTTGGGGACCCAAAATTGGAATTAATGATTTTGTTCTTAGATTATGAGATCACATATATGAAGTGTAAGAATCGAAAGTAACTTGCAGAATGTAAAAGATGGTTACTTTATGACTTTATGAAACTGGTGTTAGCATGCGCATGTGTAAGATAAAGATTAGAGAAACTGAAACTTGCATGCAACCGAAAATAAAGATCTAATCTAAGTCACCACGGGCTCTAAACTAGCACATGTTAAGTGTGAGATCTACTCTAGATTATTTTAGTTTTAAGCATGCATGTAGAAATCACTACTAGTCTAGCTAAACTAAGGAAGGAAAGACAGGAAAGAAAACTAATCTAAACTTGCAAAGTAAAGATTGAAGGAAAGGAAAGCAAGCCGCTTGGGTACAACTCCTTTGGGCTTGCGTTTACAGTATTTTAGAGAGAAGAGAAAGAAGAGAAACTGTTACCACAATGAGAGGAGTTGTTTGAGGGTGTGTTGTGCATGGAATTGGGCAACACGCCCTCTTGTCCTGGTAAGAACCTGCAAAAATCAGCAAGCAAATAAATCAGCAAGCTAGTTGCTTGCTGATTTGAGCTGCAACACACTCAACAAAGTTATGAAATTTCTGTTTTTAGGCAGAAATTTCGTGCATACAAAAACCAGAAAATTGTAATGATTAAGTGACCAATCTAAGCATATTATATACCCAAAACTGAACGTGAAAGAACGAGGAAGAGGGACAGAGAATGTTAGTGAAGTGTAAGCGAAGATGAGGGTAGATTCGTCCTTGAAGCTATCCCAACAACTTCATAGAGGTAATTGCAAAACTTAAACCAAAAGTGAGATGGAACAACAGATAATATCCTGCATGCATAAACAATACAACATAATTTCTATTATATAAGCATGCACAAAATATATAGATGGGCAACTACACTATTGCCTCATCTAGCCTAGTAAACTAATTTACTTGAGCAACTATCTACCAAAACACTTAAAGATTCAGAATGATATCACCTCACAATAAGTGGCAAATCCAGACTATAATCTTGAACGCCACATTTTCCTCCAAAGCAGTTTATGTATTATTAAATGGGAAGAGGGTGTAGCATCAATGCTGCTACAAGCTCTTCAAATGCCAAGACCAGTGAAGCAATGTGAAAGCTTAGTCACCGGGTTCGGCTACTTTTCACCTTCAAGTTCGAAATTAGCCGAATTTGAACAGATAACGAACAAATTCCTTAAAATTCGGTTGAATAGTAGGCGTGTTATTTCTAGTTAGTATCGCACTTAATTTTACATGTAAATTCATTCTTTTTAACAGACATTTGGAAAAATTAGTGTATATCTCAGAATCAAGGAAGATCTTTACCGAATCCGACTCAAAATATTGTTGGTCGAGTGCACAGAATGTACATTTACTTATAAAAATGGTCACAGGGTACGCTGTCTCTGTCGTTAGTTTCCTCGAGTCCAATTTTGGATGGAATGAACAATGATCTCTGTGAAAACTGATGTGGTGATGCGAGGGAGAATACGCTGCGTGTGCAATTCACTGGTAAAGCCCAGTCGATTGGATTGGAGGAGCTTCGCAATTTATCGCAGAATTGCGGCACATGATTAGAAGGCATGGACAACAATTATTGAACTTCATCCGCCGCGCCTAAACCTCATCTCAAGCTCGACGACGGAGACGAAGATTACTCAAGATTTATTATTGGGAATACATTATTTATAATCGTAACTTAGGGTATATTAACTCACATTTGTTATAAACTCATATATGTTATTTATTAATTTAATCTTTTATATACATTAATTTTTTTTATTTATGTTTATATAATCTTATAAAATATAATAAAATTATACTAATTATAAAAGTCTTATTTATAAAACTATTATATATATATATTCGAACTTAATGACGAACTTTGTCAAAGGGTTTTAGCTAGGCGAACTTTTAGTGAATTTTATTGTTGCCGAATTCGAACACGAACACAAACCAGGTGACTAAGTGTGAAAGTAATGAGAGAGAGAGAGAGGGGGATGGGGAGAATTCGGTAGCATAACAATACTGTGAAGAATGATGTGAAATGAGGGAGTGAGGGGTTTCTTTTATAGCCATAGGAGAACAAGAGACCCCTCTTGGATCTTCAACACTTGTCAAAGATCCAAAGGTGAAGATAACTCAAAGGTCAAAGCAACCAATGAGGGACTAAGCTTTTAGGGTGAGGGGAAATGGCAAGGAGGTGAGGGGATGAGGAGAAAGCAAGGAAAGGAGGGGGCGAATTAGGCAAGTGAGGTGGTGAAATGGCAAGAAGAGGAGAGGCGTACTGGTTAAAGGATGAGACCCACACATGCATTAAAGCAAGCTTCCAAACTAACACTTGATGTTTCTTCAATCAAGAGAGATGTTTCCATCTCCACGTGAGATCTTGCCCATCATCCAAAAGAGAATGCGTGGATTCAAAATGGAAAGCGTGAGCTGTAAGAGGAAAGCGTGAGCTTTCGTGAGGAGTGTGGAGGGGAACATGAGTTTTAGTGAGGGCGTGTGGGAGGAGTGTGGGTAACACATGCTTGAGGTAGGACATGGAAAGGTGAGGGAGGGCGTATGGGAGAAGGAAGGGACCCATGACCCATTAAAAGATGAGTTACCAAGCTAGACGTGGAGAGGGTGACGTAAGCTCACATGAATTAATGCGTGAGGGTGACGAGTACGTGAGGTTTGAGTGGAGGGAGTGTGGAGTCCACACTCTAAGTGAGGTGAAGATTTAGAGGAAGGGCGCACCTCATGAAGAGGGGCCCTCAACCCAATAATTAAATGATTTAGTAAATGCTCACGTGGGGAAGGTACGTAAGCTTTAAATGGGTTTTAATTAAAAGGTAATTTTAATTAAATGAGTGGGTAAAGGGTAGGTAAAGGGATAGGATGGGTTAGGTGGGGTCCATCTTATTTACTTCACACTTTACTTCACTGTTTTTGGTCCATTATTACAAAATTGACATTTGCCCATGTTCTGGGTTTGGCAATTAAAATCGTTGTTTTCCGAAAAAACACTTAAGTGGACAAAAAACCTAGCAAAACATGTCCGATTGAGTTGAAACTTGGTCCATGGGTGCAAGGGGTCTCATTATCTTTCTTTTGAGTACAAATACCCCTATCAAAAATCCCGGGACCTAAGTTTTACATTAAATACCCAGAATTAATTAATTAATTCCGAACCTTAAAAAAAAACCTGGCTATACTTGACGAAATTCCGTGAAATTTCGCGTGCTGTCTTACATGGTCATTTACAACATTCCTAAACACTAGCTACCTAGGAATGACTTCATTAGAACGCCTTTCACCACTTTGGAGGATTTATTGGGTGGGAGTGAAAAACTCAAGGGAGATTAACCTGGTTGGTTAGGCCACATTAACCTCCCGAGGATAAAAAACACTTAGTGAAAAGAACTCTCCTAATGAAGAAACCCTAAGGCAACTGACCTAACATGATCCATGTAGACCTATTACATTATAAACCCGCGCAGGGGTGTGGTAATCCCACTTACAAAACTGTGTGCTGGAGCAAAAATTGCTCTGTAGAACCAAAAAGTCTTCTACATGTTTGCATCTGTTGATGCATATCTTCATGGTACATGGAGTTGACCCCCTAGTTGAATAGGCGGTCAACAACGCCTATACTAGAGAATTATTTCACTACCCTTGTGATTTTCATCACAAAGAGCTTTGGATAGTTAGGGTGTTCACTTGGTTCTGTGGATTATTGATGACATGGATGATGATGTGCTAGAGGTTTTGATGATGTATTACTTGGTATACTTGTTTATCATAGAGACATTGCACTTGATCATGTGATGTTCTAGTCTCCATTCTTTGCTAGATGATTAGACATGAGGATGTATGAATCCTTTAGTGGAATGCCACACCACTTTTAGGCTAAATGGACATTGCATTGGCCTGATCATTTGGTTGGATTCATCATGTCATAGAGCGCTTGGCATACACTCACTTGCTTACACATGGTTTATTACTTGGATAGATGAACATGGACATGGTTAAGGCTCCTTTTCTCTAACGCCCTAGATCTTATGGATGTTATTCACATGTGGATGGAGCATGACATCACCTTGAGTGTTACCTTTCCTAGGCTCACATTTAGTGTCACGTGCATAGTTATCTTGACTTCATGCGTGTTTTGATGAGATCATCCTTCTCCTTGACGAGTTGGTGGGGGTCTTGATTACTTGGCATATGGGTTCAAGGCATATTTTGTCTTGCTCTTACTTGGATCCACTACTCCTCATGCTTTATTGGTTGACAAGTGCCATTTTGGAGATTATTGTGCACCCATGTTGAGGCATATTGTTGGATCAAAGGGGTTTGTCCCTTCTTTTCATGGAGATGGTTGTGTGTTATTGACATTCCACATGTTGAGGCCTTGTATCATGGATCCACTTGCTTGATTTGAGGATGATGTCCACTTTGGAGGTTACTTTTCACATTTTATCATGCTTGTTGATGAGACATCCCACCTTGGGGAATGCCTCAAGTCTCTTGAGGAGTTTCTTCATGGTTTCAAGCCCTATTTGAGGAGACATCCATCTTGAAGAAGGCATCCTACATTGGAGAAGGTCTAGGAGGTTCCAAACCCTAGATCTAAGTTTTTATTGCATATTTTGAGCGTGACATAGCTTTAGGAGTAGTTATCTTTTGACAAAGTGTCCAAATTTCCACCATTTCAATGCTATTAGATGCAAAATGGCTATGACATTTCCAAAATGTGGTCATTATAGAAATTCAAACAAAAATTGACATAGTTATGGTGTTTTCAAAATTTGTCGTGGGAAAATTCTTGCCACATCTTGACCACTCATTTGAGGAATACCCCACCATTTTTGCTTGAGCATTTTGGTTATTTGGGAAGATCACTGTTGATATATGCCCACGATGAAGAGCACCCTAGCTCTTGAGGCCACATGGCTCGTATTTTTATGCATTTAGCGGGGGTCGTCCACTCTTAGGAGATTTTATTCATTGCGTGTTGGGACGTTTAACGTTGGAGAGCTACACATCCACCTTGGAGGAGATCTAGGAGGATTTCATTGCCTACTTTAAGGAGTTGGTTGTGGATCTATCCACTTGGAGGCCTTTGGTGGCTAGACATTGCACCTTTGACTCATTTCATTCATTGCTTGTTGGGACATTTAACCTTGGAGAGCTACACATTCACCTTGGAGGAGATCCAGGAGGATTTCATTGCCTACTTTGAGGAGTTGGTTGTGGATCTATCCACTTGGAGGCCTTTGGAGGCTAGGCGTTGCACCTTTGACTCATCTCATTCCTTTGATGGGGACCTCCAACTCTCTTGGGCATATATTTGTTGAAAACTTGTACATGTGTCCTTGACCACTTCATTATTTTATGTATTGTTGTTTAATTAGTTGGGGGAAATATTTCTTTACTCCTCCCTAGGCTATATCTAAGGCCTTCACATGAGATATTATTATTTTATTGTAAACAAAGTTGAGCTAGACTCTATATAAAGAGTAGCCCTTCCTCATTTGTACTCATGGTTGGATTTTTGGAGCTTTCCCCCCCTTGGAGCTTAATTGACATATCTTAGTTGGAGTATATGTGATGTATAAGGGCTTTTTCTTTGTAGGATGTATAACTATTTGGTGTCAATTCTTGAAGCTCTTCTCCCTTGGTTGTTATTTGGTGTTCCAAGATTGATTGCAAATTTTCAAGTGTTCTACAAAGCTAGCAAAACCCATCCATTTAAGGGTTAAGTCTACCACTTGGAAGGAAATTGTTTTGGGGTAACTCCTCTCCTATTTCCTTTGTTAATTTGATAAGTATTTTAATTCCTTGCTTTGTCTATCCTTTAGGAACCCTAGCAACGGTGTTAATTGTTAGAAATATAAGTGTGCTCGTTTCACCATAAACAATATAGCAATATTGTCACCCAACCATAGGTGCAAAGGCCACCCCCGAGCACCTTAACCTTGACAGACAATAATTCCAGAAGCAATCCAATAGTCAACCAAGATAGCGCACCTTCATCCAAGGTTAGCACACCAAGCAAGAATAACCTTTGACTTTGACCAAAAACTCAAACTTGACGCCTTGGCTTGCTGAGCGTACTAGGAGGTGCGCTAGGATAGGGTGCACTAGGTGTAATGTTCCCAAGCCAAGATGCCAGGAACATCACGTCTTGCATGAATTTTAAACTTTTTCTGGTTGTGCCATTTCGTCAAACACTTCGCTTATTATGGTCTTTTAGGTTGCTCTAGGGTTTATACTGATGATTTTAAGGTGTGTTTGCAGCAATAAACAAAAGATACAACAATGGAACATACCTCAACCATATGCAAGATCAACAATATGATAGACAATCCAAAATACCTCAGATCTGATTTTTATTCATAATAATAGAAGCACTGATACAATAGATTTGCAGATTTGGTACAATATAGCATAAGAGAGCATAACCAAATGAAGATGGCTCTCAATCAATATCAATAGAGAAGATATAAGCCTCCAAAGGCCACCTGACTACGATACATGAGCAACAAGATGAGATCTCGGCCTAGTATAGTGCCAAACCCAAGTTGGATGATGCTACGCTCTGCTGGAACACTGAAGACCCTCAATAATTCGGCCCTACTGTCAAAGACCTCCAAATACTCCAAAGAAGATGCCAAACTGTAGATCGGCCCAATACAAGACCCCTGGTAAAGTCTCAAGTGGATCGGTGAAGACCCCCCTCGAGTTGGAGGAGAGCCGACCTAAAGTGAAGAGGATATGTTGCTTAGATGACAATGGTGACCATCCTAGTAGTTCCCTTTTGGGTTGTGCCTTGTGGATTAGGGATTTTATCATCAAGTACTATCTAGTTTCAAGTCCCTTGAGTCATCCTCCTCCAAGTATGTCTGTCTTTCCTCGACTATTCAGAAGCAACCCTTAGCTCTTGCCCTCAGACCACCAACTCCTCCCACCCACTCCTTGAAGTCCAAATCTAGCCCCATGAATAACGGGTACAATGAGGAGTGCAAAAATTTCCATAAACACCGCCATTACACCCTCCTCGACAATCCTACCTTGTACAAATTAGTATGGAAATCCTATCTGTACTTCCTTCGCCGCAATAAATGCCACTTCATAGCATTGGGGAGATTGAAATTGCTAGCTTCACTTTGCTACTCTCCCAAAGCTTTTTGGTGCACCATTTTCCCTTGTAATTCTAACTTACCTACTAATATCAACCCTCAGTGCATGTTCACCCATACTACTTCCCTTTACGACGTTCTTGGTCAACCCTCTATCTTGGCCATGTCACCCCCATCCCGTTGCCACATGTTCCACTATACACATATCAAGGAGTCAATCTGGGAGGTGAACCTATAGATGAGGTTTTCTAGGTAGAGTTTTTCAAACATTGTATACACACATTGGTGTTTCACATAGCTGATTTGTTTCATCATGCTATTTGCACAAGCTTCTCATAGGCTTGGTCCCATCATATCATCCACCTGATTCATAAATTGGGTTCTAGAATGATCACGGTGAAACATACATTTCCAAAAATCCATGCCACCACCCTTCACTTGCAGTTATCCAAGGATCCCTAGAGGAGAAACCTTCATGGCAAGGGTTAGGTAGGTTTGAGGCTAGGATATTAGATGATGGATCATTTTCTCACTTCGCGGGCCATTATTGAGGAGTCGAGACATTGCTCTTCAAAAGTCTTTTTTTGTTTTGTAGACTTTTAGAAAGCTTTTGACTTAGTTCCGTGAGAATTCATGTTTCAAAGGCTCATTAACATTGTGGTTTTAGAGATTCTTATAGTCATTATCATGCAACTTTATGAGAAAGTCCTTGGTTGCCTTCGTATAGCACACCAATTATTTGATTTCATCATGAGCACCATTAGGGTGAAGCGGGGGTGTCCCCTCTCACCCATGTTATTCGAGATATACATAGATGAATTGGAGGCTTTTTTGCATGAGCACATCTAACCGGGTGATGAGTGTCTCCATCATGTCCTAATCTCCAAACTCCTCTTCGTCGATGATGTGGTCCTCAAGGCCTTCACTCCTAAGTGTCTACAGAGATAGTTGGATGCTCTTGTGATGTTTTGTGACCTTCAAGAGTTGACCTTTTAGGGCCTAGGTTTGGGTTGAGGTATCTCTCCAACCTTGAGTGAATAAGGGGTATGCGTCCCTTGCTCTTATAAAGAGATAGTGTTTCCAACACCATTTTCGAGACTTCTTATCCAAACTGGACCTCATGGACTACATCATTAGACTCACAATTTTGTACGATTTAGAGATATGGTGGATGAACTTGCTTGAGTTGGATTGGGCATGTATGGAGATAGTTAAGACTCTCTTACTCCATTTCATCATTAGATGTAAGAGGACGGTCCCCCAATCCATTGTCTAGGCAGAGTTTACGACATACCCTTTCAGGATTGAGATGGTCTTCAAACTAGTAGAGCTGATACGTTTCCTCTGGAGCTTTTTCAATTTGGTGGTAGGTAGAGACTGGTACCCATATCTTGCCTACCAATCTTTGGAGGCCATTGCTCAGTCCCCCCCCCCTTTGAGGAGAGCATGGTGCTAATATTCAAAGGTTTCTTGCTTCTTTAAGTTAAATGGTATCTCAATAGGCCACCTCCCCTTGTTCAGGTACTCTTTGGATGCTCATGGTCACCTCTTGCTTAACAAGTAGGAGATGAATGTGATTGTCAAAGAAGATATTTACAGGGAATACTTCTAGGTCACTTAGATTGCCCCCCTTAGGGGTTTGAGACCCAAGATGGCCTTTTATGGAGAGAACTTCGTAAAGCTCAGAGATGGCCTCATAGTGCAACCCCCTTACATGCTTTGACACTGGATACATGGACTTAGGATCCCTCTAGGTCAGTTCCAAGTGGGCTCTCATCAGGTTCGGGTGGAAGCTGAGCATCAAATACCACAAGAGGATAGGTTATAACGAATCTGCCATTTATATGAGACAGAGACAGAGCAACACTTTATTTTTAGATGTCCCTGATACTATGAGATATGTGGTTGATTCCATTGCATGTTTAGGGAGTTCCATAACCCCTTCTCCACCTTTTTCTAGTATGCAAACTAGCAGTGCCTGGCCTTATACTTGGGAGAGGTCCTCAGGCTTAGAGCTCACATTCTCTTGCATCCCTCATGACAAGACACTACTAAGAGAATCACAATTTTCTTCTTGATGCTCCTTGATAGGCACACCAAGAGGCAAGCATAGTGTAGCACCATTCTTTGTCCTAGATCTATTAGACCCCTAGAGGAAGCCCAGTTCCCGGTAGGGAGACCTATGTGGAGTTGTCATATGGGGTCTTGAGATAGCTCATGCCAGAGCGGTAGGAAACCCCCTTCTACTAGCTCCTAGCATAAGGCCATCTTTTCCATACAGAGTGACATCCCTCAGAGTAGATCCATTTCTTCCAACCGGTTTTCTGTTTTGATTTTTTATCCTTTAGCCTTGTATGGTAGGAGTTCTTCCCTTTCAACTTCAGAGGAAGACCCTCCTTCGTCCAACAATGGGCATTTGGAGCATTGAGGCTTCCCTTCAACTCGGCTCCAGAGCATTGTATGTCTTCTTCTTAGCATTGTGATAGTCATGCTTAGATCTTTTAGAGAAGCACTGATTATTTCTTTTATAGGAGTGGCCTTTGCGCTCCCACTTTGTACTGCCACTTATGCTATGAGCAGTCCTGTTGACCTACTTTTGGTTATTTGTTGGACATTAATAAACTTATCTTATCTTATGAATCAATGCTGAGCTAAAATCTATTTATGGAGGAGAAGGATGTGATTACCCTTCTTAATAAGCTCCTTGGACACTTTACTTTTACCTCTTGCATGAATCTTTAGTATATGCAGTTGTTAACTTGAAATAAAAGGTGAATCTTTGCATTTAATGTTTAATTGTTACTTTCCTTATTATTGGGGGTGTAGGGTTCGATAGAAGTGAGTCTAAGATTACCTTTCTTAAGTCCTCACTAACTTTTCTAATCACTCCCCCTTCTAACCACTGTTTTGACCTGTCTTGCTTTCTTTGTCACAACAGTTAAAACATGACTCATATCAATGTATTAGTGATGATGGTATCCCAAACCATACTTCCTTTCTCAAATGAAGAAGGGGAAATAAGGGTCATTTCTATACTTGAAAAAAAGTTCTTTTAAACTTAAATAATCTATAAGACTAAGCTCCAACTCCAAATCATTGATCCCCTGCAAAATGTACTATAAAGATACTACAATCCTCAGGCCTAGTTCTTTTAATCTTTATGATCAGGCATTTTAAACAGACTTCAGGAAATGCTTGCAGAGACTATATTATGCACAAGGGGCCTTAAACACTCTAGATTCAATTTGTCATTTTTAATAATAATAATAATAATCTAATTTTAAGGTCATGGCCAAGCTAGACACCAAATTGGTGTATGAGATCCCCTTGTTTGTGGGAGTTGGGACCCCCTCTGTGCAGTGATTGGACTGCTAAACTCTACGGAGGTGTACATATCCTACCCCACTCTGGATTTGAACCTGTGACATCAAGGAGGAAACACATGTTCTCAACCATTAGGCCCACTCAAGGAGGAAACACACGTTCTCAACCATTAGGAAACACATGTTCTCAACTTTCATAAACTTTCTAGCGTTTACTACATGGGCTTTAATCAAGAGAAATTATAATTTACTAAGTACCCTTTTGAGCTACTAGAAGCAGTTACATCATTACAAACTAATCCGAATTGATAATTATTTTGGGAGAAGAGTTTTCAGTTCTAACTTCTCATTTTTAGATAGAAATTTGGGATCCCTTAGAAATTTTAGGCTATTTTATATTGCAACAGCCTGTACCTCTCAAGCAGGCATGGATGTTTATAGAAATACTAGATGTACAGTATGCATAATGCAGATGGAGGTGTTCCTATAATTCCATATTGCAAGGGACTAGCCACTCGTAAATGCAGATTAATTGACCACCAGGTAATAATGAGTGCAGGGTATAGGACGGAGTTTATTTTAGTTCTAATTTCTAAAACATATTAATGGTGACGATCATGAAAGGAAAAATAATTGTCTGCTGACATGACTCTTATAAGTAATTTTCAATGTGTGGTATGCTTTTGTTAGAAACTAGTTTTTCAAAGTTATATGCGATTCAATGATTTTGCATTTCGGTTCTAATTTTTTTCAGGGGAGAAGCAGACAATGGAATGGGCTATGCGTTTGAGAGTTGCCCTTTACATTGCTCAAGCTTTAGAGCATTGTAGTAATGAAGGCCGACCCCTGTACCATGACTTAAATGCCTACAGAGTGCTTTTTGATCAGGTGAAGTCCTTATCGTTACTCCTACTCTTCCACCTTGCATGTTTCTTTTATTGTGCCAATATAATTAAGGAATAAAAGGTTTTCAAAAATCTCTGTTTTACATGTGTTGAAAGTGAAAACTAAAAATGGTGGGCATTTTATAATGTAAGTTAACAATCACAAACAGGACAGTTCTTAAACTAAACATACTCAATGAATGAATAACATTTATTTTTTGGCATGCTATTCACATTTATTTTAGAGCATTGTAGTAATGAAGGCCGACCCCTGTACCATGACTTAAATGCCTACAGAGTGCTTTTTGATCAGATGAGGTCCTTATTGTTACTTCTATTCTTCCACCTTGCATGTTTATTTTATTGTGCCAATATATTTAAGGAACAAAAGGTTTTCAAAAATCTCTATTTTACATGTGTCGAAATGGAAAACTAAAATTTGTTGGGCAGTTTATAATGGAAGTTAACGAGCACAAACAGGACAATTCTTAAATTAGACATACCCAGTGAATGAATAACATTTGTTTTTCGGCATGCTATTCACATTTAGTTTAATTGTCAAGGAATGGTTAACTGGCTGGAAATACATGAATCAGTTTTGTATGTTTAGCTGCCATTCAAAAGAATTCCTTTTGAAAAACATTGGATGTAGTTTCGTTTGTTCATGTTCACCTGATGATTTAGGTCTTATGGGACCTGAGAATGTGAGTTTCTCTCCTAGGAAATTTAGCTATGCTTGTGTTGTCAATAGGATGTGAAGTTATCATAATATCCTGGCCAAGAAAATGGAATTTTTGTGAGGAGAGTAAAATAAGGTTTTTACTGATTACTGGGCCATTATGCTTGAAAGGGAACACAGTTTTCAATTACTATCTCGTCCATACCCAATACCCTTTTCACGGGGGGTTTTACCAAGGGTTGAGTGGTATAAAGTCAGGTCCATCCAGCTGCATAACTGGCGAGAAGGGAATCTGAGAGATTGTTTCAACATGGATTTCACCCTCCTTGTGAGAGTTGCTTATGTATTTTCCCCTCATGTGAGATCGGGAACAAATAGCTGATTCTGTAATGCCTTGATTATGTTATATTGGAGATATTTTATAAATGTATTTTTTTTATGCATGCTGTAAATAAGCTTTTTTATATTTTAGAGGAGAAATGGAATTTACAGGGGGGGTATCCCATGAATCTGGAGTTACAATTAATGATAGGGAAATCTGAGTTGCCAAATGAGGATCCAAGGTTCTGACCACTAATTTCTTGGGCTTATCTTTGAATGCCAGTTCCTGAATTGAATTAAGAGGAATGAAATCTTGTAGAGGATTGTGATCTCCTGACTTAACACGTCGACCATAAACCACACCCTTATTGAAGATAGGACTTTTTGTCGATCTCCGAGGACTGTACATAGCGCTGGTTGATTTTGGCGAGCTTGGGGAATTCCTGCATGCATTAGGGGTTCCTCCTCTCAATCTGTGTGCTCTCCCTCTCCTCATCATGATCCAAGCCTCAACTATTGCTTAACTTACATTGATGCCTCCATTTTTTTTATTATATTTATATTCACACTTCATTTTCTCCATCTAAGAGAGATGCCTTGGACACTCCTATATTGCCACTATGGGTGGTTGTACTTATGAGTCCCGTTGACCTATTTTGGTCATTTGTGGAAATTAATATAATTTCTTTCTTTCTTTTGCATGTTTTGATAAGCTTTGAAATCTAAGTATGTGGATTTGATCCAAATTTATGTTGATTAATACATTGAAAGATTTTGTATCATATCTTCTATAGCTATAGAAGGTTACTTGCTAACATTGTATCTTGTGCTGTCACTGTACTCACTTTAGCAACTAAAGGCACACAGGCTATACAGAGCTGAGAAAATTTTATATTTGGTTGTTTCTTCAGTATCTGTCAGTTGGATCTATTTTTTTCTGATTTCAAGGGCTTATTATTAAACATCCTTTACCAAATGACAATATTGCACGAGGTATAATCACTTGTCACTTAAATATCGTGCCTGCTACTAGGGCTTATGTTCTACTGCATGCATTCACAGCCTATTCAAATTTTTGATCGAAGAATGACACCGTCAATATTTATGCAAGATGGAAGGACTGTTTTCTTCTTTATATATGGATGAATTGACAAATCTGATATCAGGATTTTTGATAAAATATGTACAATATGAAATATAAGAGGTAATGATTAATCTGGATTAGAGACTTACAACTCTGTTGGAAACCCTTATTAATTTTTTTTTCTGTTTGTCTTGTTAGGAGGGGGACCCTCGACTTTCATGCTTCGGGCTTATGAAAAACAGCAGAGACGGAAAGAGCTACAGCACAAATCTTGCCTACACACCTCCCGAATATCTAAGAACTGGTAGTTTTTCATTTGCAAATTGTTATCTTTATTTCATAGTTCACAAAATGTCAAGAATGCTTCATACGCTGCATTTAAACTAATCATTTTTAATGTTTCTGTTCCTGATAAAGAGTTTGAGAGAAGATTGTCCGGGATTGTGTAGAATTTACCTGCTCAGAGAGCATGTTTTTAATTGTTTTGCTTAGAGGTTAAGTTAGTGTAGATAGTATAATTAAATTTCCTGCATGTTGTAGTTGTATGAATATCAAGGATAGGAGGGGTGGAACTGAAGATTTTTAATGACAAAATCAGAAATATCTCATTCACACATTTTGTCAAACACTTGACTAACCTGAGATTTTAGTCTTTAATAAATGCCTTTAAAACAGAAAGCAACTGAAAGCTAAAATACTTAAGTCAAGCAAATCACTGATCCATACTCTGATAATGCAACAAGTAGACAATTGATTTTGGTCCAATGACCAGGGCAAAAACCCCACTGTGGGGAAAACCCTAGAGAGATTATTTCTATTATTCAAGAGCAAATCTGAAATTTTTTTACAACCCAGAAATTTAATGATTCCAACTCAACAAAATCAGAAATGCAAATCACTTATCTCAGCCATGAAACAAGCTTCTAAACTGCCCACACGTGCCACAATCTGCAGCCCGATTTCTGCCTGGGAAATCATGTCACTGTTCAGATGTCAAACAGCAGCAATAAACACACAGTAATCTGCCTTGGGAATTGTGCCAGCAGGTACAGTACGACCTGTACAGATTTCTGCCTTGAAAGCTGTGCCTCCCACTTGCTGTATGGACTGTCCTTTCTCTGTACGGAATGTTCTTTCTCCTGCTGTACAGACTGTTATGATGTCACTGTCTTGGGAATCGTGCACTCTAATTTACTTTGGAAACTTTGCTCTAAACTCTCTAGAAATCTGATCTCTCTCTCTTCCTTTTCTCTTGTGTGTTCTCTGTGTATTTTTCTTATTTCCCAAACATGTATATGTAGTCTCTTTTCCCAAGAAACCCTAACTTACATAACCAACTCAATCTAATGGCTATCATAAGTCTAATCTGAGGGCTCACATTTAATGCTCCTCATTAATTACAAAATAAGTAATAAATGCACATCAAATACTTTTGGGTTCCACAACTTAAAATCTCTTTAAGTTATAAAGTACATTCACTTTATAAAAGCACTTTATTTAAAAAGTCACTTTATAATTAAAACATGTCTAGGAAACATGACTTTATGCCCCCCCCATGACAAAACACAAAAACATGAATGAGGACATCCGTTGTTAAATTTCAACAGGAACTTCTTTTGAAGTATAAATAGGATGGAAAGATATTGCATGTTCAAAAACATGCTGTTTTGTTCATACAGATTGTTCACTTTTCAATCAATCCTTTGTTTTGCCTGCAAAATTGATTGCTTCAACAAAATTTTATATGGAGATAAAAATAAGGAAAGATTGCAGTCCAATTCTCCAGGTTAATAAGGCCCATATTTTGCTACATCTTATTTCCGAATGCAAACTTTTAAATCAGAATATCTTCATAAATCAACATATATCAATGCATGTCCATCCCTGTCTTGTGCAGGGACGATGAGCAAAATCATTTATTGCTAACATTCGTTGAGATAGAGTAATAAGAGATGAAAATTTGGTCTTTATAATTTTTAGCATAAACTATTTACAACAACAATAAGGGTCCTTAGTTTGAATTTGGGGTGATTTGTCGATAAGGGTGCAGGAAAGCATTATCCCTGAGAGATCTTAATTGCTCTCAAAGACTTCAGACTGTTGACCTTCACTTTCACTGCACTATTTTAGATGATTGCAGATGATGTTTGTCTAAACTAAATTTGGATGCTCAGGGATTATACACACATGATACACTTTAATGTCTAAAGGATGTTGAAAATTATAACCCACTAAAGTAAAATAGGAAAACATAGGAGAAAATCTATGCTGCCCAAAGGTTCAAAATAGTTTATCTTGTAAAGACATAATTAGGATAATGAAAGCTCATAACTATTTGATGAAGAGGTATGGTCATTGTTTATATATTCCCACTACTGAATTACCATTTATCAATAATAAATATACCTTTTGCAAGATACATAATGCCTTTTGGAGGCTATTTTCCTTATAATCTGGTAATTTGAGGGTGACCCACGCTTATAAATGGGTCGTAAAAGACCCCAGGATTGCTACAAGTAGGTATCAGAGCAGCCCTCCTCTTTTCTTTTTTCATTCACCCATGCTCAGTATCTTTCTGTTCATTCTACCTTAATGTCAAAAGGATCTTGAGCATTATAACTCATTAAAGTAAAAAAGGAAAACATAGGAGAAAATCTATGGTACACAAAGATTTGGTATTACTGTGTATAAATACATTATTAGGATTCTGATAAAAAACAGATGATAATAATAGTATAACTATTAATGAAAGTTCATGACCATTTGATGAAGGGGTATGATAGTTGTTAAATATTCCCCATTACTGAATTGCCATTCTCATATAAGTATACCCTTTGTTAGAGATAATGCCTTTTGGAGGTTATTTGCCTTGTAATTGGGTACTTTGGAGGTAATGCATGCTTATGAACAGATTGTATGTCTCTCCCCATTTCCCCTTTTTGACTGCCAATTAATAGCATTTTCACGACTTTGTCCTCCACAACATTCATTCTTGTCCTTGTTCCTTCTAGTTTAGAAAAAACTGACATAGGTGATTAAGATCTCTCAAGATTTTAGAACCATGCTTGAGCAGATTGGATATGCAAACAAACAAATGCAACACATTGTTATAGATAAAAGAGCAAATTCTAGAGAATGAAGAGGATTTGATTTACGTGCTTTATTTCAATATACAAAGATGAATATCAATAGTTTCAATGCCAGGTCCTTGCTTCCAATACAATTCTCTCATCACAACTCTCACACGAGAGGACACACTATACATTATCTCTTATTATAGAGGGGAAAGATAGGCAGTTGCCTTGTAGGTGATTCTTCTACAAGTAATCTCTTGTGCAGAAGCTTGTAGTGGACAGATTGATGGAGAATTTGAGTGGTGCCAAGTATTTTTTGAAGATGGTCTTGAAGAGTGGATATCACCAAATTTGGATCAGAGGAGACAAGTGAAACACTACGTTCAAGACTAGGGATGGATTGTATGAGTGGTTGGTTATGTTGTTTGGACTGACCATTATACCCAGTTATTTCATGATGCTCATGAAAAAAGTTTTGAGGCCCTATATTAGTATGTTTTCAGTAGTTTATCTGGATGATATTTGGATTTTCATTAAGATAATAGGAGTACTCACAACAATTGAAGATGGTATTTGAAGCATCGAGGAATGGAGAATTGCACATAAGCTTGGAGAAGTTGGTGCTATTCAAAGTGGTGCTGGTGTATTTGAATGGACTGCATCAAAGGAAGGTTTGCACATAGATCTAGAGTCGGTGAAGGTAATGTTCGATTGGTCCACGCCACACAAATGTCATAAAGCTAAATAGTTTCCATGTCATTGCAATTCTTTATAGGAAGTATATAAAAAAATTCAGTGGTATATGTGCACCAATTGGAGAGTGCATGATAAGGTTCATATTCTAGTGGAGTGGAGCAACATAGCACAATTTTGAATAGTTGAAGAAGAAGATAACAAATGCCCCAATTTTGGTGTTGTTGGATTTTAGCAGTGTTCTAGGTGCGCCATGACAGAAGCACGATTGCAATTGGCACAATGCTGAGTTGGGAAGGAAGGCTAATACCATACTCAACAAGAAGTTGAAGGAGGTGAAGAAGTACTATATGTACAATCTAGAGTTCTCCGCATTTTTGTAGGCATTAAAGCATTGCAGACATTACCTATTACTAAAGGATTTAGTATTGTCCACAACTTGGTGGATGTTGAATTTATCAACACATAGGCGACGATGAATAAACAGATCTGTGGGGTAGAATTCTTGTCGAGTTATACATTCATGGTGAAGCACAAGGCATGGAAAGAGAATAAAGTGTTGGATTCTCTGAGCAATAGAGTGCTATAGGGATTTGAACAAATCAAGGAAGTGTATGATAATGATAGAGGTTTTGTTCAGGGCGCAGAGATGAGAAAAAACCTTGTATTGTAGGACAAAACAATGCAATTGGATGCTTTTATACTAATGTTTCGAATATCGGTATCATAAATATATCATTGAGGGTCCTAAACTTGGGATATTGGAAAAAATGAGGAAAATATTGGCAAATATTGACATACTACATAAATATTAAAAAAAATAAATCTAAATGAACATGTCATCAACTATTCACATTGCCACATAAATATGAAAAGAAACTGATATATAAGATGTGTAAGGTGTGCAATGATACATCCCACATCTACTGTCAACATTGATAACTATCTTGTCAAAGCTCAGAGAGTTAAAAGTGAATACAGAATACAAAATCACATAAAAATTATAATAAATTATCTCATCATCATGAGTCATTTACAATGATCAATATGCTATTGATGTTCTCTACCGCTTTTACGGGTAAAGGTGATGGCTTTTCCTCTTGCTTTTAGTATTGATCTAGGAGTTGCTTTTGCACTCTCACATTTTATTTTCATTGGATGTACTTGTTAGTCCCATTGACCTACTCTTTGTTGATGTTTGGACAACATCGGGAAGACATACTCCCAGATTAATAATTAATAATATAATTATTAATTATTAATAATATTATTAATATATATAATAATAATAATAATAAATAGTTATTTTAATTATTAGAGACACATCCTTTCATGGATGGTCACCATATGTCCCTTTAGGTTCTCTATATATTCACATTCATCATCGTAATAATGAATCAATCACAGAATCTCATATACAATATTTCTCATATAAAAAATTCAACATGGTATCAGAGCGGGACTGGGCTTGACTCCCTCACAAGAGGGCTCATGAAAATGAGAGTAGAGTAAACTGTTGGGAGTGTTAAATTTATGGGGTTGTTACAATCTCTATGTACAACATATTTACTTTTTACCCCTGCCTAAATTATAGAAAGAATTCCATAAATTATGGTGGGCAGTAATTTCTAGTAAAAATGTCTAATTACCTAAATATGAAGAAGGTACTGCTTATTTACTTCTACTTATATTTATGCAAAGAATTGCATGAATTATGGAGGAACAATTTAACAAAGTCAAATACTATGTGGATGGATTATAACCAAATTAATGTTAATCTTTGGGTAGTTACGAGAGGTATTCTCCAACTATTTATAAGAAAGAAAATTAAATTAAATTTAAATTTAATTTTGAAAGGGATGTGTCTCTTTGGATCAATTTAATATTACTATAAAAAGACACTTGAAAGACACAACAATAGACACACATATTTTTTCTCTCTCACACGTGGGGAGTGATCTAAGGAAGAGACCGAAGTTTCTAAGTAGTTGAAATTTTCTTAGTTACTTAGTGATGTTCTAGAGTTTACTAAAGTAATATCGTATATCATTGGAAGCAATTACCACTTGCAGAAAATTGTGCTTGTCTAATTTAACACTAGAAAATTAACATGGTTAGCTGTATGACATCGAGTATATGGTGGATGTGTGTTGGTTATAGTAGAAGACGTATCATTTGCAAAGTCACTGTATATATTTCTGCACATCCATGTAATGAAGAAGAAGAGGAGGTTAGCACATGCAGAGGGAGCAGATGACTCCGAAGACTATATAGCCTTAGAGTGAGTCAAGCTTCAGAGGGAGCGTGTAGACTAAGAGTGGACCTGATCTTAGAGAGAGTTAGTTGCTTAGAGACTTTCATTCATAAAGGATTCCTCTTCAGATTTAGATTCAAATGGGAGAGATGTCCTCCAGGACTGATAGACAAGAGGCTAGACCTTGAGGAGATATGAGACCTCCTAGAGAGGATTCCCTTGTTTCAGTGAAGGAAGCCAGTCAGAAGGACTGGGATGCAGACCTTTTAACCTTGATTCTAAGACATGTACAATGGTTGACAACAAAAAACATTTTGTTGAGATACCTACGTGGTATGAGTGGATATGGATTGAGATATGCCTTGGATGGAAATGTGAAGCTGCAGAGTTATACAGACTCTGACTGGGCAGGGAGTCTAGTGGATCGGAAGAATACTTCCGGATGCTGTTTCAGTATGGGATCACTGTGATCTCATGGTTGAGAAGGGAGTAGACATCAATGACACTCAGTATAACGGAGGCAAAGTATATAACAACCGGTATTGCAAGCCGTGGAGCATGGCTTCAGTAGTTTCTTGCAAGACTTCATCCGAGACATGATGCAAAAGGGAGTTGTGAAGCTCCAGTACACATCCACAGATGAGTAGCTTTGAGTAGACATTCTCCTAGAGTGGTCATGATGATTTGACAGAGGAGAATGATACATTCACTTACAGGATTAGCCATGCTGATTTGTCTAGTGGTGAATGGCCCAGGCTTAGTCTTTCTTCTTAGTCATGCTGATTTGACAAGGAGTGGAAAAGACTCGAGGTGCTGATGTTTCTCTAGATGGCTGCATCGGGCAGACATTCTCCCAGAGTGGTCATGTTGATTTGACTGAGGAGAATGATACATTCACTCACAGGATTAGCCATATTGATTTGGCTAGTGGTGAATGGTCTAGGGCGTTGATGTTCTCTAGCTATTAGTATCAGGCAGACATCCTCCCAGAGGGGCCATGCTGACTTGGCTGAGGAGGATGATATATTCACTCACAGTATTAGCCATGCTGATTTGGCTAGTGATGAATGGCCCAGGCGCAGTCTTAGAGACTCAAGGTGCTATCACATGCCTACTCCAGGTTGGAGCAATCTATGTGTTGAAATTAGTGCAGCTGCAAGAGCCATTCTCCAGGAGGATGGCATAAGACCCTAGCTGTGGACTAGGGCCCCTAGTGCACACCTGGGGTTTCTTGGTTTGAGACCAAGCGATGAGAGCCATGGCAAAAGACCCTAGTGAGGGCCCACAATATATGACTAGGGTTCTTGGTCTAGGACCAAGCAGTAAGTCCCTAGATGTGTTCTAGGGCCCCTGGATGTGTTCTAGGGAATCCTTGCCCGATGCTTGGATTGATCCTTGGATGTGTTCCTTGGTGGTTGATGTAAGCCCCTAGATGCGTTCTAGGGCCCCTGGATGTGTTCCAGGGAACCCTTGCTTAATGCATGGGTTGATCCTTGGTCATGTACCTTGGTGGAGAAGACCCTAGATGTGTTATAGGGCCCCTGGATGTGTTCTAGGGCAGCTTGGTCTTGGTGAAATACCAAGATGTGATGATGTGTGATCCTCTTCCTCTCTCTCGGGATGGTCCATGAGACCTAGGAGTGGCTAAGAAGATGAACATGACCACATTGTTGATGTGCCCCCTTATGCAGTGATGATAAAAGTTTAATTGTCATTATGAGACTTATGTGGACACGTTTTTCCATTGTGGACCCCCTTGACTTTGTCTTAAAGTTCCTCCTTGTTTGTTGTCTTGCTTTCCCTCTTGTTTTATGTGGTTGGGGTTTTTATAATTTACTTTGATTTAATTGACATTTAATTAATATTTATATTAATCAAATTGTCAATATTTAATTAATTTTATAATAGTCCTAACCCCTCTCCCTAGCTATAAAAGGAACCCTCCCCTCTAGCATTTTTACTCACACACTCACTCCTCACTCTCCTATTGTTGCGGCTACCTCAGTTACTCTCTCTTGGTGATGGTGCGACCTCTCCTTTGGATTATCTGTTTCAGATATGAGGTGATTTACTTGGACTTGTTGTTGACTAGGAGCTTCTTCCTCCTGTCTGCTGGTGTATGAGGTGCCTGTGGTGTCTCCCTTGGCTGCCAGACCTGTTTATTAGAGCCACGAACCTGAGTACAGGTGCCACGACCCCTCTTCTGGGCTGCCAGACTTGTGTATAGGTGCTGCGGCCTCTCCTCTTGGCTGCCGCTAACTGAGTTGGGGCTCCTGTGGGTGTTTTCTACTTGCTGTCCCTTTTGTGGGAGTTTATCCTTGTGCTGTCTATCTTTTTTGTGGAGGATTTGTTGTCCCTGTTGTGGAGGGTCTTACTGTTTCATATGTGGAGGTTTTTGCTGTCCCTATTTTTGAAGTTTTGCTGTCCCATCCTGTGGAGTAATTGCTGCTGAGTTCTTCAGTCTTAGCTGTGGACAACATACTTCTCCTTCCCTTGCTTGTGGTCTATCCTTTGGCAAACTGTCCTTCAGTCCATATGATTGAGATCAAACCCTAGAGGTTTGATCCATGAACCTTAAACTAATTTTCTGAGCATATTAAATAGGTCTACATACACACATGTGATAGGTACATTCTTCATTGGCGAGGAGTTAATCTAAAGTTTGTTTTTGCACTCAGAAATTTTATTTATGTTCATAATTTAATTTAGATATGTTTATGTCTTTTCTTAAATGTGCTGATCTAGTGAACATAATTTAAAAGCATAATTGTTTTCTCTATTTTTCCCTAAATCTAACACTATGTTGATCAAAAGTGCATGTGAGGAGAAGTATACATCAACTGGGTGCATGCTGGAGAGGATTACATCAACAAAGGCTCATTGACAAGTGTAAGAGGGAGTTGGCCTTAGAGTTTGAAATCAAGAATCTTGACGTGATGCAAAATGTCTCCCTAGATGAGAAGGAGTGCTGAAGTTAGAATCATCGGATAGACATTCTCCAGAGTGGTCATGTTGATTTGACTGAGGAGAATGTCCCAGGCGCAGTCTTAGGGACTCAAGGTGCTTAAGGTGCAGAATGTCTCCCTTGTTGAGTGGGAGTGTTGATGTTTGGACATCGGGAAGACATTCTCCTAGATTAATAATTAATAATATAATTATTATTAATTAATAATAATAATAATAATAAATAGTTATTATAATTATTAGAGACGCATCCTTTCATGGATGGTGACCATATGTGCCTTTAGGTTCTCTCTATATTTGGCAAATTCTTCATTGTAATAATGAATCAATCACAAAATCTCATATACAATATTATCTCATATAATATCTTATATAAAAAATTCATCACTCTCGTGGTCATTTGTTGGACATCAATAAAAAATTATCTTATCTCATTATCTTATCTAGAAGAAGAAGCTCTTGTGGGTAGAGTTGAACGTATTTTGGTAGATGCCTCATTTGGTGTAGGTAGTGGCTGTGGTATTGAGTTCGTGTCCCTCTTAATCTCCTCCTCCTCACCCAATGGTAAATACTAAAAACACTAGAACATCCTCCCTTGCCACCTCGTCCAACACATTCTCCTCTAACCACTTTGGTGACCCTTGTTAAGTTAGGGAAGGTAGTTAGAAATATGAAAACAATGGTGATGGAAACACTCGTTTGTTTCTCCTAAATTCAATGGAAGATGATGAGTAAGCTCTTTTGCTCTCAATTCCCCAATTCTCCTTTGCAAAATGAGAAAAAAAATCACAGTTTGGGTATTTATAGTCACTTAGTTGCTAAGTGGACAATATTTTTAAAAAATTGTGATATTTAAAGGGACTTGAAAAAAATGTGATTTCTTAAATGTTTCACATCGACTTGCTGAAAATGTTGTAAATATAGTGATCTATTAGTGATATTTGCTACACTTTCAAAATTTGTACATGACAAATATTTGTTTAAGGGAAGACAATTGTGTATCCTCGAAGGCTCGAGGAGGAAGATTTTGAACAAAGAGTTGCATAACAATGGACTTATAGGACATTTTGGGCATGATAGGATGTAGGCATTATTGGAAAAGAAGCACCATAGTTTTAAAAATCGGAACCGACACCGAAACCGGTCGAGGGTCCAACCTGAACCAGAACCAAAACCAGTAATGAACCGGTCGAACCGGTTTTTAAAAAAATACATAAAATATTTAAATTTTAATGAAAAAAATATATTTTTAAGATTTTAAATCATGTTTCCAAAGCATTAGAGACAATTAGAGACAACATATCCAAAGTATGCTCATGAATATATCAAAATGGCACCAAGTGCAATACATATCTAGAGATTAGAACATAAATACATAATCATTGTAAGAGCCAGAAGTGGGGGGAGGCGTGAAATAGCTTTGGATGATATTCCTCTTTTTACTTTTAGGTGGATGCATGGTATTTTCACCTTCAAGGGGAGGAGGAACATAATGAAGGGGGTCTCTATTTCTAACACCGATAGAATGAATAGATGGAGGGTCCTCATAATCAAACATGGGGTTGGCTACCCTCATTTGTGCTACAACCCACTTCCTCCCTATTTAAGACTGTATAGCTTTTTCCTTAGCCTTTTCTTCTTGGTAGTCATTAAGTACTTTTTGCATCTCTTCTCTAATAGGCCCAATAACATCCAATGGTGCCTCACATGATTTAACTAGGCCTCTAACACCAACCAAGTGTTCTTTCAACCTATGAATGCCACCCTCGCCCCCTCCCCCCCCTTGATGCATTTTTGACAATACTTGCAATACATTAGACCTTCAATCACCTCAGCATGAACCCATGCGACATCTTTAGCTTTTGGGACCATTGTAAATTTGTAAATGCAAACTCAAAGGCTAAAGCAAAGGTGCAATTTGCACGATGCAAGCAATCTGAAAATGCAAAGAAGGAACCTTGTCTTAGACTCTGACTAAGTTTCAAACTTTCAAACATTCAACAATCAAGATTCAAGATGGAAAAAAAAAGAGTGGAAAATTTTCAAGATACCTCTAATCCAACTCCTCCAAACTTGAAGATGAACTATAGCCTCCTAGTTGAGATGCCAATCCACCACAAATTGCCCAAAACACTTGCCCAATAAGCTCCTCTATGTTGCTCCTCAATGCTGCTCCAAAACCCAAATGCTCCCAAATGATGAATGAGAGAGGTGTGAGGCACTTAGAGGGGAGTGATAGAGATATATAGGGTAGAGTTAGGGTTTAGAGGGAACTAGGGTATTAGTGTAGCAAAAAAATAGAAGTTTTTGAGGTCCGCAAGCCCGCTACAGGAAAACCGAACCGAACCGGCCGGTTTGATTTTTTCACCGGTTCGAACTGGTCACGCATCTAGCTAGTCAAACTAGCTAGTTCCGGTTCCAGTTTGATGGTTTTTAAAACAAGGAGAAACACTATTGTAGAGTATAAAGAAAGGAGTAGATTTGTGGAGCAATGCAAGATGTGATAGATGGAGAAAAGGCAAAATAAGAGCACCGGATTATATACATCATTTCGAGTATTGGAGATACCTTGGGAAGATGATTCAATATCTTTTGTGCTTTGATTGCCAAGGAAATAATATGGATTTGATGCAGTGTGGTTGATAGGTTTTCTTGTTTACATTCACCAAATATCCTCAGACACAATTTTATTAATCATGAAAGGATTATTATATAATAGGTGAGAGGGACAGTTTATATATAACCTCTGTAGCCTTATCTCAACATCCCATGTGTCCTTGACCAACAAATCGAGGATAACCACTATGACAAGGATGTGACAAGTACAATCTATATCCTAGGAAATACATAACTTCTAGAATAACTTTATTATTATTATTCTAGGAAAATATCTATTTAAATAAACTTTAGGATTATTAGGCTAACATTCCCTCCTCTAATCTTGAAGTTTATTTTGACAAATGCCAAGTTCATCTCTGAATTTAGTGAATTTTATTTTACCTAGTGGCTTGGAAAAAATATCTGAAGTTTGATCTTTAGATGGACAATATTTTGTCTTGATGATGTCGTTGTTGATGAGTGTTCTGATGAAGTGATACTTGGTGTCGACATGCTTGGTCTTAGAATGAAATGTTGGATTCTTGGCCATCTTTATTGTTGATGATTATCAATCACTAAAGTAGTTGATGTTTTCTAAATAGCACCAAGATCCTGCAAAATTCTATTTAGTCAGACAATTTCACATGTTGCTTCCCAAGTTGAGAAGTATTCTACCTCTGCCGAAGAGTTTTCCACTGTAGTTTGCTTTTTACAACTCCAAGATACTTATGCTAAACCTATATTCATTAAATAACTTGAAGTTGATGTTCTATCATTAGTATCACCTACAAAATCTACATCTGAATATCCAAGAAGTGTAAAGTTGTCATTCTTCGTATAGAGAAGCCCACAATTTTTGTACCTTTAATGTCCCCGAGGATCCTTTTTGCTGCATTCCAATGACCTCCTCTAGGTTCTTACATGAATCGGAAAAGAATGCTGACTGCATATGACAAATTTGGATGAGTATTTGTCAAGTAAATGAAGCTTCCAATCAACCGTTTGTAGCTAGTATAGTTCACCAATTCCCCCCTTCAAACTTTGAAAGTTTTAAGTTTTTCTCCATAGGAGTAAGAGAGGGTTGATGATCCTCCCTGGAAAACTTCTTCAACAATTTTGCTGCATACTTGGTTTGACTAAGGAAGATTTGATGAGGGCTGTTGTGAAACTTCCACTCCAAGATAGTATTGAAGTGGCCCCAAGTTAATCATTTTTAACCCTTTTTGAAGTTCTTGTTTCACTTACTTGATGTGAAATTCATGGTTCCTTGTAATGGTTGAGTTCTCAACATAAAGAACAATGACTACCAAGTTTTGACCATTTATCCTGCAATACAAACTATCATTAGACTCATTGTGATGAAAACCAACATGTCGAAGGTATTCATCCATTTTTTCATACCATGCTCTAGGTGCCTGTTTCAATCCATATAAAGCTTTGATTAGTTTTAAAACTTTGTGCTCTTGTCCTTCAACTTCAAAACTTGGGGGTTGAATCTTATAGACTTCTTCTTTCAAGTCACCATTAAGAAAGACACTCATAACATCCATTTGGTGAAGTGTCCAACCATACTGTGCAACCAATTTTATTACCATTTTGATTGTATTCCACTTCATTGTTGGTGTAAATATCTCTTCATAGTCTATGCCTTCTTTTTGAGCAAAAGCCTTCGCCATAAGACTTGCTTTATACTTTTCCACCTCACCATTTGCTTTATACTTGATTTGGTAAACCCATTTGTAGCTGATAGGTTTGACATTTGTTGGACAGTTAACAAGTTTCCATGTTCCATTTGAAATTACAGAATCATACTCATCCACCATGGCTCGCTGGCATTCTTTATGCTTCATCGCTTCTACAAAAGTGGTTGGTTCAATGGAAGTATGAGTAAGGGAAATTTTGATCAATATGTATTAGAACTCCTAGTTCTTGTTTTGTTTTGTTCATTAGGGTGAACAATTTTGAGTAGTTGGGTGAACCATTTTAGTCTATTTTGTTGTGCTTGTGGTGAAGTTACTGTGATTGATCTAACCCGTGTTAAAGAAGAATCATCATATGAAGAAGTGTTATCTAACTATTGAACATTCATGTTGGGGGCTATACATTTGCTATCATCCACCGACCAAAAAGACTAACCATTCCATTGATGCCATGCATTTGATCCCTACGGGTGGAAACCATGAAGGATTTCGGGGCAAGGTGATCGATTGAATAGTGTTGTAACATAATGAAGGCACCATTAGGTGGGAGGGTGTTACTGTTTCCCCATCATTGATTGAGTCAACCCAGCCTATTGATTCCGGAACTAAAAAAACCAACCCCCAGCATCAACAGATCGATGTAGAAACGGGTCGAACACAACAATCAATATTGTTTTGATGAATTGATTTATCTTGAGTTACCCCTTTCTCCAAGTGACTAGGGAGACTATCAATCTCTTTAGCTGATTGACTTTATGTCTCATCAAAGACAACATCCGGACCGATAATGAATTTTCCACTAGATAGTAACCTACAACCTTTCTTTTCATCTGAATAGCCAACAATAATGCATTTCATACTGTGATTTTCCAACTTAGTCCTTTTTTCTTTAGGAACCAAGGCATATCAAGTGGAGCCAAAAACATGAAGATGATTAACTGAAGGCTTAGTACCATACCTAGCTTCATATGGAGTGATTCCATCTAAGATAAATGTAGGTGATCAATTCCTTGGATAGATTGCTATATGAACTACTTTTGCCCAATTTTTTGTGCTTAACCCCTTGAAGTGTAACATAGATCTTTCCATTCCCATTAGAGTTCTATTCATTCTTTCCGTGACCCCATTTTGCAGTGGAGTATAAGAATTTGTCAACTGCCTTTTTATTCCTTTTTTCTTGCAATATTCATTGAAATCATTTGAAGTGAATTCTCCCCCATTGTTTGTTCTCAATGTGGCAGTGTTTTCTTTGGTGGCATTTCTAACTAAGCGTTGAAAATATATGATTTTTTCCAAGGCTTTTGATTTATCCTTCAAAAAATATACCCAAGTCATTCTTGTAAAATCATTAATGAAAAGAATGAAGTATTTGCATCCACCAAGGGAAGATTCTGTAGGACCACAAATGTCACCATGGGTAAGTTGCAGACATCTATTTGCTTGCCATGTACTTGTGAGGAAAGGATTCCTCTTTTGTTTGCCAATGATACAAGATTCACATTAGCAGTCTCCTTTTGGAAAGTAGGCAATCCATTAACTATCTCTTTTGTTTTAAGTTTACTTAATCTTTAAAAGTTCAAATGGCCAAAGTTCAATCCATTAACATTTGAAAGTAATACTTTACCAATTCCTGGAAGAGAAAAGTGGATGGATCCTCTCCCTTGGTGAGTATGGGTTGTGTCATTTGCTAAAAAAATGGATTAAGTTCCATATTATGATAAATCCAAAAGTACTCTTTTTTAGCACATATGCTGAGTAGCTGCTGTATCTAGTATCCAATCGTCTTTATAATCCTTTCTCATCAACTTGTTGGTGGCAACTGAATATGCAAAGTCTATGTCTTGATTAGCTATCAACACACATTCAAGATCATCTTCTTGATGATCTGCATATTGGGCTGAAGTTGAAGCATTAGACTTAGAGTGTTGTTTGAAAATTTGTCTATTCTTGGGAAAATTTTCATTCTATGTTCTACACTCTTCCGACACATGCCCAATGGAAATACATCTTTTGCACTTTACTTGAGTCATATCTTCACCTTTTCCTGATTAACTATTGTTGTTTTTTTGTAAGTAAGATTGTATAAAAAACCTGTCAAAATCAGAGATTACAAAATCCTTCCTTTGTTTCAGGCTGTAAACACTGAGCTGACCCAAGGGGAAACTAGTTCAGCCAACCGAACAGTTCCAAAGTTTAAGTCTTAAACTGCTAAACATAACAAAGTTTCTACCGACATATAACAAAAGCAAAATTCAGGCCCCTAAGGGTGGCCAACTTAACAATAATAGACACAGACAGTAGCTGATATAGGTGGCATTCATGAGGCAAAACCACAGTTAAACATGTAGCATAATAAAGTGTACACTTGTACATATCACGTAGTGGGGCTGTAGTGTGGCCACGCGTCCATGAAGGAGGCGCCGAGTGTCGAGGCCCTGAGAAGAGTCGACTCCTCCTCGACTCGTGTCCTATCCATTTGCATTGCGTCCTCCAGCTGGACTAGTGGCGCGTTCTCTTGGCCTGGTGCGTCGTTCTCCGGAGTCCCTAGTGTGGGGGGCTAGTGCCAATACTGGTGTCTCAACACCTGCTGTGTGAGTTTCTCTTGCTGGGGGGTGGTGGGCACCTTGTAATGCTGAGAGCAATTGTAGGAATTGTGATGCTTTTCCATCCAGAATCTCCAGGCGAAACTGAAGATCATCCAAGTCCCGACGTAGGTCTAAGACCAAGCCTTGTAGCAGTGGGAGGCCTGTTTGGAGTTCAAATTCTGGGTCGGCCCTAGAGTCGTGAAGCCTGGCTTGCTTCAGGGCCATCATCCTGAGAATGAGCACCGAGTAGCAGGACCTGAAGCGACTGGGAGGGCGATCGGGCCGACAAGTTGGGAGGAGGTACTGGAATTGGGTACGAAGCAGAGGCCGAGTTTCCCAGGGGTCCTGGGTTGAATCCCAGCGAGGTCCCCGACAATTCAAGCCACTCCATCTTGTATGCAAACGACTATGACAGTGGCGGGAGGTTGTCGTGAGTATGCGTCGACTGCGCCAGGGAGGAGGATGAGGTAGGCGACGAAGAGGAGGAACTGTGGGAGGGTGTAAAGTGGGGGGCGGAGGGCCAAACGTGGTCGGCTGGGCTGCCATGCCGAACCTCGTTTGGACTTCCCTCTCTGCCTTGGCATCTCTGAAACACAATGAGGGCGAAAACGACCAGGAGGGAGCGACAACAGGCAAAGGAGTTGCTGGGCAGGAGGCCGAGTTCTGGAGAAATCAACCCAAAGAGAATGAGGCATCCAGAACATCTGGTGCAGTTCATAAAACCCAAGGAGCTGGTTCGTTCCATTAAACCAACACACGCGCAGAGTAAAAGCATAACAATGGCGCTGGTCCATTGAAGGGACGACAAGGCAGAGCATGGCACACTGAGAGTAATGGCGCCCTGTCTCATGCAAGGTCGACTTAAAAGCATTAAGGTGGTGGGAGGGGGAGGCACGTGTCCGTCACGTGGTTGGCGCCAAAGTGGCTCTCTCCCGGCTGCTCCGCTGGACGCGTGGTTCCCATTATCACCCCATTCGGGGGATTAACTATTGTTGTTAGGAGGATCTTGAGATATCTTAAAATATTGTTGATTTTGATTATTTTCTCCTCTTCCCTGGCTTCTACCACAACCACGTCCATTGTCTTGATTTCTTGGATCATTGAATCTTTCTCTTCCTTTATAATTTTCGTTGGATGAACCTCTTCTTCTTGTACATACATTGTAAGTGCCTCTTCTTCTTGTGGTTTGATTGTAAGTGCCTCTTCCTCTTGAGGTTTCTCCTTTTCTTGAGTTGGTAAAGATAAGATCTTCCTTTGAGTTCTTTTTACCAATAGTTTTGTCATGTTGGACCAACAAGTTACTAAGGGATCAAACGTTTGATTCTCTAATTTATTAGTGATTTGTAATGTCTCCAAAAAATGTTTATAAGAGGGTGACAAACCATTGATCAAGATTGAAGTCATAAAACTTTCTTCCACATCTTTAAATCCAAAATTTAGTTTTTCCAATTTGATATTTTTTAAACGAGAAATGTACTCCAAAACATCTCCCCCTTTAGCCAATCTTTGTTTAAGGAGATTTATGTATGAAGATGAACTTGTTTTGATTTAGGTTGAGTATCAAACATTTTCTTACAGATTTTCCATGCATTCTAGGCATCGGTTGCATTTTCAATGTGTAAAAACATTTCATCAGTTATAGAATATCTCAAAAGTGCAAGTGCCTTTTCATCTTTTAATTCCCATTTTTCCAATTCTCTAGCATTAGTAGGCTTGATTGGAGCTTTGTCAACACTACATACATCTTTCCACAACTCATTATAAATTAATGTGTTTTGCATGTGATGACTCCAAGCCTTATAGTTCTTGGGTCCATCAAATTTGTCTAAATTGGTGAATAAGTTTACCAATTTAGACATGATGCGTTTCTTATCAAGTGCACACAATCAAAGAACGAAGAGTATCAAGCACAAGAGACACTGCACAAACTGAAAGGAGTGCTATAGGGGCTTGGCCTTGACCCTCTTGTAGCCTCGATGGAAAAAGACATTGATAGAGTATTTCACTTGAATCTTATCAATGCTTCAATTACAAGGTACAAATATTCTTCAATTTTGTCGAACTTTGAAAATTTGACACAATAAAATTAATAAAGGATGCACATGTGCTCCCCTTTGAAGTAAACAATGTCGTTCAATACTTCAATTACAATATTGAATAAATATGCCCCCCCCTTAAACTAAAGAAGACTTCAATCTTAATTAAGATACATCAACCCGTATATCTCCCATTTTCTCTTTTACTCACATATAAACATATATATTTGAAATACAAGTTTCAAATATAAATATGACTTTAAAACTTTCAAATCTCAAATATAAATGTGCCCCTTCTTTATTTTTTTACTTTTATACAGAAGAGATGGCGAAGAGATTGAAACTCAGAGATTAATAGCTTGCAAGAATGGACCAGGTTTTTTAATGCCTTGCTATAGGAATGCGCATATGAATATTAGGACCTTAATGACGACTGTGTAGTACTAGAAAACCAAGAGTGTCCAGATTCCTCAATGCTGCTTATAGATGCTTTACTGGTTTGAAGGTATTTTGATCCATTGAAATATTCTCACAAACCCAGTCTGTATAATGTAGTTTTCAATCATTATTCTAAACATAAATGAACGGCAAGTGCTGAATTCCCGAGAAAATAAAATTGACCATCGGGAAAAACTGTGCTCGTGAGTCATGACCTGCTGAGAAAGTGTTTCCTCCACTTGATTTTTCAATGCAACCACCAGCCCAAGAGCTTGTGGTTCGAGATTTGCATGACAATGTCTAGACATTTCAACATGTCTATCGTGGTCGACCAAAGATGTATCTTCTAACAACAAGATGGAGTGTATTTGTCAGTGCAAAGAGACTTGTTGCTGGTGAGTCTATTGTCTTTACAAGGGATGAGAAGTTGCAACTACTTCTTGGCAACAAACATCTATGCCATTGTCTATTTTGTCTACTGAAACCAACTCTTGTGATAGAAAACCTGTCATTGAATCTTCGATAGGGTGGTTGACGAGATGCCTTGTCCTGTGCTCGACATTTTGATTGGTTCTTTGCTTGGTGTTGTGCCCTTGGAGTGGTTCGCCTTCTGTTGAGCAAAATAATTCTCCCCTTAGTGAGCACAAGCTTCTTCTATTGTTCCTTTTTTTCTTTTTCAATGTAAGTCTGGATCAAACCTACCAGATGGATTGGGATGGAGGAGCAGAGATCAAATCATAGGCCCTCTTTTTGAAATCAATGTCTTGTATTTGCAAGTGAGAAATTTGACTTGTGGGGTTNTTTTTTTTATGTCTAATGAATAACAAAATTCGTCCAGTAAACAAAATGAGGACCACGAAAAAAGCATGTAACTAAATCGGTTTTCTGAAAAATCCATAAATCTGGTGAAGGTCCAAGTTTTTGTATTCTATAAAATGTAGAAATTTGGTGAAGGTCCAGGGTTAGGTATTGATTGATTTTGGAGCAATTAGTTCCATTTCAAAAATGGTAGAAGGATGGTGCTCTGAAGAGGTGCTGTTACTGACCAAACAAGCAGACCGCCAAGGTCCGCAGATTGCTAGGACAACAACACAGGGGATAGGTGCCCAATGTCACCACAACACCTATCATTCCCTGTTCAAGCCAAACTCCTACACTAAGAGGCTCTGGGAGGCTTCCCGCAAAATATCACTTCACCTCAAAGGATTTCGAGACCAGTGCCTAATTAGAAAACACTTGGTGAAGGTAGGAGTTAATTGTTTAAAAGAGCTTGCTAAACTGATAAATAACACATAAAATAAAGTAAAAACCAACAAGCTAACTTACCCCAAATCTTCAAAATATTGGCTAAGTAATGCACAAGAGATAGGGGTGAATGTCCTTACTGTTGATATTATGGTAGCTGCGGGAGGTATTAACCTCCATGTGTAACCTTTGACTAGAATAGAATATTCCGGAAGCCGGAGAAATCCTAAACGGATGTGTAAAAACCCTAGAAGACAAGTCGACTCAGTAAAATAATTAATATTAAAGTATTAGCTTCTAGAAGGACAAGTCGGCGTAGATAGGTGACACGAACCACTATAAATAGGACACGAACCACTATAAATAGGAGGCTCTTGAGCTCTTTTGTACACACTCACTCACTCACTCATACAAGCTAAGAGTTGCACAAGTCTGGAAGAGAACTACAACTACTGTAATGGTGATTAGTTCTTGGTCTGTGGTCTTGGGATATCTTTCTGGTGCGCTATCCTTGGAGAAGGTGCGCATACTTGACGATATTGTGGTTTTCCAGAATCATTCTCTCTGTCAAAGGTTAAAGTGCTCGGGGGTGGCTGCATGCCTATGGTTGGGAGACAATATTGGATTGTCTATGGTGAAATGAGCACATCAACATTTTGACAGGTTATGGGCCTGTTATCCCCATTTTGTGGATAACTAAGGAGATGATGTCTCAAGGCCCTCAGGTTGTAGATATGGGGTGCCGAGAGACTACATGACGAGCAATACCCTTTACACAGATGGAAAACCCACTCACCACCACAAATGGTCAAATGTTTGCAAATGGCATCCACCACATCAGCTGGCTTCCGGAAGTCAGTGGGCCTTGCTCCATGAGGTACAAGTAGGTATTATGGTGAGCATCATTTCAATATTCAAGCCATTTGATTATGTTGTATCTTAGATTGCTCTAGATTTCATGATATATGATTGGACAGTATGCCTTTTTCCCTGCTTCACCTTGGTGGTTGACATTGTGCCCTAGTAAGTGGTCTTCTTTGGGTATGGTTTTGCTACTAGGAACTCCCTTAATGAGCCATCATACTATTCCCAACCATACTTACCACTTTCCATCATTATTCCCCTCCCTTTCCTTATCTCTTGGGATTTTAGGGTGTATTGACCCAAGAAGGGGTTGTCCCTCATTCTATGGGAAGAAGGGGCTGAAGGCCTAGAGGGGTTGATGTTGGGTAGAAGATGAAAGCCTTGTTTAAACCTTGCAGATGCTTCGCCCTAGGATCACCCAAGAAAGGAATAAAACACTTATCTTTGAGTAAAGGGGACCCACATTATAATAAAGAATGCTTAAAAGTTTAGTTGAAGGAAAAGAGGTCTCATCACAAGCCGATCTATCAGGTCCATGAATATCTAGTGGTATGACATTGTCATCATCTGGTCACCAAACCAGGGCAATGGTTCTCAGTTGCATGGCTGAGAGAAAGGGGGTCTCATCACGAGCCGACCTTGTCATTTCCACTACGTGTTTGTGGGTGACATTGCCATCATCTGGTCACCAGGCCATGGCAGTGACCTTCAATCTCTCCTTATGCTATTATGAAAGAAAATACAAAGAAAGAAAGATAAAAGGCAATTGATGGGCTTGGAAAAAGTGCATTGCGGACGAAGGTACCACACACCCTCTACAAAGGCACCCATGAATGAGACACTACGACCCCTTGTATGTCACGAGCCCTATGCCCATTGAGTCTTGACCCCAACCACTTCATCCACTTTACATGGCTTAGAGAGGGATCTCTTGGAAACTCTCCTTGACCTAGGGCAAGATCTACCCAATAGGAAACCTTGTCAACCCTCCCATTTTCAAGCTTGACAAGTTGCATAGTGTCTTTGAGTAGTTAATTGTTTGATATAGTGATCTTTGATGCACATGCTTAGATGGCTTATTTATTGATTGGATTCACTTATCATGATGTTATGACTTGAGATCCTTGGAGGGCGTGCTCATTTGTCTTTGCAGGACCTAGTTGGTGGACAGTTTTGGGAGAACAAGCCTAACTTGGGCTTCCATGGGGCCACAAGCGCACAGGTTGGATGCTAAGGGTCTGCATGCCAGATGGGAAAGATCAGACTTGGAAGGTGTTAATGATGACTTGGACGACATAGCCTAGCCCCCACATGCCAAACGTTTTGTCTAGGAGAGGCAAAACATCACTTCTAGAGACATGACATCACCTAGAGGGGTTAGGGCTTGGTGGTGAGGTGCCACTCATTTACACTTGGACGTTTTGAGGAGAAGAGGGTCTTCACCATGATGAGATCATCTAGATGCTTGACATGTGGCCTTTGGAGGCCTACTTATGCTTCTCCAACACCAACGACTTCCTCAAAGTGGCAAAACGTCCCCTAAAGGGGTGACGTTCTTCTAAAATTAGGGTTTTCTCATGTGCAAAAGTGAATTTTAAATGAATTACTTTGTAAAGGGGGCAAGATTCGGGTTGTTGACCCCTACTCTTGTGTTTTACCCCTTAATTTATGGACAAGTCACCTTAGTGACATTTGTATAAATAAGAGATCATAAGATCTCATTTTAAAACATAACTCTCCCTCATGGTGAGAGGACTTGGTCTGAAATTTTCGCTATACTTGGCTCTTTTATCTCTTGTGCACTTGTTTGTGGCTATCTCTTGATGTTATGGTTGATGGGAGTGATGTGCTAGCCTTGGAAGGCTTATCTCTTTCTATTGTGGTGGATTATCTTGGTATGTTTCGTTGAATTGGTATGGTTTTTAGCAACAAACCCTAACCTAATTCTTTGGGTACTTTAAGTGAAACGTTTGGCATAATTCTTGGATATTCTAGTGCGCCTTAGCCTAGTGCACCCCTTGGTACATTCAGCGAGCAAAAATGTCAAGGTTGAATTTTCGGATCAAAGTCAAAGTCAAAGAGTCATGACTTACTCCATGAAGTCAGAGAACAAGCTAGAAGTGTAGAAATTTAATGACAAAATCAACATGCACTATATTCTGTCATACACTTAGCAACCTAGAGATGACTGTCATCTATGAACTCTGAAATGTATAAACCCACATTCAAAAAATATTATGAGGACAAATACACATTTTCAAGGACTTTTGTAGTGGAATAAACACAGTGAACAATAATCACACATCCATGTAATACTCAGAAATTTAGGTAACCAACCAAGAAAACGCAAAGAGAGAGAGAGATTATATTAGCTTCAGGAAAGTACATCAGAAGCAAAATTTCATTTAGCAACCAAGAGAATCACTTACAAACACAATCCGTCCCACAACTTGCTGCCTAGAAAAATGTGCCACAGTCGATACAGTTGTACAGCCTTGCTGAAATCAACAACTCAAATTTCGTGCCCTCAACAGGTTGTTGTACCTTCCCTCCTGTATGATTGACCTCCTACAAAAATTCCACAAAAATTGCCTTGAAAACCATGCCCACACATGCATCGATTTCCGTGCACAAACTTGCTGCTGTACGACCTGTCTTGAACAATAAAACACAGCTACTCCTAAACAGAAGTTCCTCCTTGGGAAATATGTCCAATCTCCCTTGAAATCTGTGCCAAAAATTTGCTACTCACTATTCCTCTTCAAGTTCTCTGTCACTCTCTTCTTCTCATTGTGTCTTGCACACTACCCAATGCATTCTCTTTTAATTCAAAAGTGACCTTTCACGTTCCAAGTGTCTTTTCACCTTCCCCATCCCTAAATCCAAAGGCCAAGTTCTAATCTTGCCTTTACATGATCAAGGGACATGATTCATTCCCTCTAAAATAAATCACTTAAAATATTAAAGTACAAATTCACTTTATAACATAAGTGCACTTTATGAAATAAAGTCACTTTAATATTAGAAGGTACACTTTATAAAAAGTCACTTTAATAAAATAACCACTTTATTACAACTTTATAAAAACCCATTACAAAGTCAAGTGCCTAGTAATGTAAATGTAAGGCTAGTTTCGCATACAAGACTGTTATCCCCATTTTGTGGATAACTAAGGAGAATATTTCTCGAGGCCCTCAGGTTGCAGATATGGAGTGCCGAAAGACTACATGACCAACAATACCCTTTTGCACAGATGGAAAACCCACTCACCACCACAGATGGTCACAGATTTGCAGATGGCATCCACCACATCAGTTGGCTTCCAAAAGGCAGTGGGCCTTGCTCCATGAGGTACAAGTCAATATTATGGTAAGCATCATTTCAATATTTAAGCCAATTGAGTATGTTGTATCTTAGATTGCTCTAGATTTCATGATACATGCTTGGACATTATGCCTTTTTCCCTGCTTCACCTTGGTGGTTGACATTGTGCCCTAGTAAGTGGTCTTCCTTGGGGATGGGTTTGCTACTAGGAAATCCCTTAAAGAGTCATGTCGGCCATGTCAATTTTTTGCTGGCAAGTAGCGCCTCCCTGCCCTTCCCCTTAAACCAATCATCTTGGAAGCACCCTTTCAACAATGGGGACTAGATTTCATCAGTGAATTCAAAGACAATTCTAGTAACGGATATCGATGGATTTTGACTGCCACTGATTACTTCACCAGATGGGTGGAAGCTATCCCAACCAAGAAAGCAACGAAAGAGGTTGTGATAAAATTCCTTGAGGAAAAGATTATTACTAGATTTGGTGTCCCTGCTAAGATAACCACTGACAACGCTAAAGCCTTTAGCTCAGTAACGCTCAATGAGTTTTGTTTCAAGTATGGGATTGTTTTATCACACTCTTCTAATTATTATCCTCAAGGGAATGGATTGGCAGAATCTAGCAACAAAAACATCATGAACATTGTGAAAATGATTGTTGGGGAGAACAAGAAGAGTTGGGACAGCAAGATCAACTATGCCTTGTGGGCTGACCGCACAACCACCAAGACTTCCACTGAAAGGACTCCTTTTGAGTTGGTATATGGATTGGAGGCTTGCTTACCTATAAATCACCAAATGCCAGCGCTACAAATAGTCCAACAATTCAGTACAGATAAAGAAGAATTGCAGGGGCGAAACGACCAGCTCGTAGAATTGGGTGAGACTCGAAGTATGGCCTTCGATCAAATGGCAAGGAATTAAGAGAAAGTAAAAGGAACATTTGATTGGAAGGCACGACCAAGAGACATCAAGGAAGGGGATCAAGTCCTACTGTGGGACAAAAGAAGAGAAAAACCAGGAATGCATCAAAATTTCGAGAGTCTTTGGCTAGGCCCCTACAAAATAGAGGAAGTGTCTAGGCCACCCTACAAAATAGATCATCATTTCAATATTTAAGCAAATTTAGTATGTTGTATCTTAGATTACTCTAGATTTCATGATATATGCTTGGACATTATGCCTTTTTCCCTGCTTCACCTTGGTGGTTGAAATTGTGCCCTAGTAAGTGGTCTTCCTTGGGGATGGGTTTGCAACTAGGAAATCCCTTAAATAGCCATTGTATCGTTCTCGACCATACTTACAACTTTCCACCATTATTCCCCTCCATTTCCTTATCTCTTGGGATTTTAGGGTGTATTGACCCAAGAAGGGGTTGTCCCTCATTCTATGGGAAGAAGGGGCTAAAGGCCCAGAGGGATTGATGTTGGGGCTGAAGGCTCGGTGCTCAGAAGAGGCTCCCTCTCTTCTCTCGGAATGCAAGATTGAATCCTTGGGCCCACCGTAGTCTCAAAAGCCTCCTGCTCCTCATCCGACGTTGAATCATAACCTGAAGGTTTTCCTCTCAACATGCATAACCTATCCACCCGATCACCAATCAACTGTGGTTCAACCAGATCTACTCCCTCCTTGTAGATAAATACATGTCCCCTCTTGAACAATGTACAATATCCAACATCCTCCAAGGTTGAGACAGAGAGCAAGTTAACCCTCAACGCTGGAACAAAGAGAACTCCATCAAGCTTCCGGAGTCCTCCATACTCGAGTCAGAATCTAACCCTTCCAACTCCACATACAACTCATGCCATACCTCCTTCACTCTCCACCATCCGGTAGGGACCTGTCTCTGTGATAATAAGGAATACCCGTCAGATTCCCCTCATGTGACAAGAGGCTCCACTGTCAACAATCCACCTGCTATCACCCCCAAATCCTCCACTACTGACTCTGGATACTAGAGTGACCAAAGAAAAGTCCATATCAAACTTTGATGAAAAGTCCTCCATAACTGCTGTAGTAGTTGTATCAGGCCCCTCCTGTTCCTTCCTCTTCTTCTTCTTCTCAGGACACAGAGAAGCAAGGTGCCCCAACTGGTTACAACAATAACATCTGACTTTGACCAAGTCTCTCCCGGAATTTCTTTTCTTCTTCCCTTTGCCCTTCGCAGCAAGAGCAACAGTCTCTCCATCAACTCCATCTCCCTTCTGTCCACTACTCTGAGATCCTTCTTGGATCTCCTCCTGAGTGAAATCGTCCCAGAGTCTGCTCAAATATGGAAGATGCTCACGACCCACCACACACTTCACGAAGATTTCCCATTCCTTGGTGAAGCCTTTCAAGGCTAACCTCACCAACTTTGAATCCGATATGACCTCCCCAACTGCAACCAACTCATCTTTCACTTGAGGTACCCTGGTAAGATAAGAAGCCACACTCTCTCCTTTACCCATCTTAGTATCATGCAATTTATCTTTCAAGGCGATCTTCCGGTTTTCATTCTTCGCCTCGTACAAGTTTTTTAGGGTATCCCACATTTCTTTGGCTGTCTTCTTCTCAGGCAAGTGTGGGATAAGGTGGTCCTTCACCCCATTGAGAATAAGCCTCTGAGCTTTGGGCTCCTTTACTTCATGTAAATCTGAAGCTATAGGGTCTGTTGATGGAACAACAACTATGGTGTTGACAAAGCTCCAAATTTTGTTCTCCCTGAAAATAGCTGACATATTGACTTTCCATTGCAAATAGTTGGAAATCCCCATCCAACCAGTCCTCATACCTCATGCAAACAACCATCTCCCTGTCAACTGTTCAATGGAAAGCAAACAACAGATTTCCCCCTTCAAATGTTGCCCAAAAATAACATTGCTCACTGTACCTCAGAGCCCAAGCTCTGATACCATGTAGAAATTTAATGACAAAATCAACATGCAGTATATTCTATCATACACTAAGCAACCTAGAGATAATTGTCATATATGAATTCTGAAATGTATAAACCCACATTTATAAATTTTATTTGCAGAAATACACATTGCCAAACACTTTTGCAACGGGATAAACACAATGAACAACAATCACATCCTTGTAATCTCTCAATGTGAGAAGTATTTGTCTGAAATTTTCGCTATCTTTGGCTCTATTTGTCTCTTGTACACTTGTTTATGGCTATCTTGATGAATGGTTGATGGAGGAGTGAGGCGCTAGCCTTGGAATGCTTTCTAGCTTTTATGGTGGATTATCTTAGCATCTTTCTTGATTTTGGTATGGTCTTTTACTCTTATGCTATCATTGTTTTCAAGTCAAGGATTGTTGTGCTAGGAGCTAGGTGGGGAGTATAATGGCATACACCACGACCATAGTCCTCATCATTTTATGCTTCATGTTATTGGTTGAACAAAGGATTGCTAAAAGAAGTATAAGGGCATACACCCTCTTAGCTTAAACCCTAGTTAGAGAAACTTGCATTGGGAAGTAAAAGGGATTACAACCCCAAGGAGGTAGCTTCTCTAACTTTTTCTTTATTTGACTCCATTAACCCAATAGTAAAGGCGCTACTCATACATTTTTTGCATTGGACATATAAATTATTGCCTTGGGAAACGTGAATTTTTTAATCTTTTGAAAGGTCTCTTGCTTGGAGTTGGTATGCTTCATTGAGAGGAATCTTCCCCTACTAGGACATCTCCTCTCTCCCACTACTTTACTTGCTGTTACAAACCCTAACCTAGAACCATTAGGGCTGATCTAACCTAGATAAACTACTAACCATAACTCCTAAACTAACCCTAGACTAGCTCCTAAATTTTGCACACTAACTCTACTAACTAGGGTGCATCTTTTGGGCTAACTGTTGGAATACTTTGATAGTGTAATTTGCTGATATAAGTGATAGAAAGCTACAACCATAAGGATGCAATTTTCTGCAGATAATACATGTTATAACAACTTGCTTTATTCAGCCTTAAAGTGCCATTTTTCAGTCATACTTGATTGCCATTATTATCTACTTGACTGCCATACTTATTGATAATATTGTTGATTGATCTCAGGCTTTGCATGCTGATTTGAATGTCTTACTTGCTGATATAAATTGTCTTCTACTGCAGCAAATTAGGGACAACAACCTTAACTTGCTGATCCATACTAACAAATATGATTGCAAGTTGGATTTTCTTGTATCTCGAGCAGGTACAATCATTCAAAGAAGTACTATACCTCTGGGACAACAATCACTTGACTTACAAGGCATCTCTTCCCACATTTCACTCCACTTAGACTTGACCTCTAGGGGCTTCACTTCCATCTCAATCCATATCCATCTCATTCCCCCTAGGGTCATCGACATCGCCTCCCTAGAGTGACCTAGTCACCCTTGAAGTGCGAGACCTACATCAAGGTGACATTGGGTGTAGGATTCCCAGGTTGTAGCGCTTTCTTTGTGGTTGGGTCGGGATTTGCCCAACTTACAACTTGCACTATAACAAAGACAAAACATGCAGAGTACCTCCCGAGCTATAAAAACCAATACTCCCTCTTAGCAAGGGATGTACTCGCTTCCATCACCATCATTCGGTCTGATCACACTGTTCGCAGCAGGAGCTCCCTCTGAACCTGGAGCCAACCTCAACAACTGCACCGAACTTGAACCAACAGACCTCCTCCTGACAACCACTCTGAACCCTGAGCTTCTAGGAGAATCCACTCCACCTTGAGCGTCTGTTCGATCACACCAACTGAGCCTCCTTTTGGTGCTCAGAAGAGACTCCCTCTCTTCTCTTGGAATGCAAGACTGAATCCTTGGGCCCACCGCAGTCTCAGAAGCCTCTTGCTCCTCATCCGACGCTGAATCATAACATGAAGGTTTTCCTCTCAACATGTACAACCTATCCACCCGATCGCCAATCAGTTGTGGTTCAACTGGATCCACTCCCTCCTTGTAGATAAATACATGTCCCCTCTTGAACAAGGTACAATATCCAACATCCTCCAAGGTTGAGACTGAGAGCAAGTTAACTGTCAACCCTGGAACGAAGAGAACTCCATAAAGCTCTAGGAGTCTTGCATACTCGAGTTAGAATCTAACCCTTCCAACTCCAGATACAGCTCGTGCCATACCTCCTTCACTCTCCACCAGCCGGTCAGGACTTGTCTCTGTGATAATAAGGAATACTTGCTAGATTCTCGTCATGTGACAAGAGGCTCCACTGTCGACAATCCACCTTTTATCACCCCCAAATCCTCCATTGGATACTAGAGTGACCAAGAAAAGTCCATATCAAACTTGGATGAGAAGTCCTCCATAGCTGTTGTAGCAGCTGTATCAGGCCTCTCCCGTTCCTTCCTCTTCTCAGGACACTGAGAAGCAATGTGCCCCAACTGGTTACAATAGTAACATCTGACTTTGCTCAAGTCTCTCCCGGAATTTCCTTTCTTCTTCCCTTTTCCCTTTGCAGCAAGAGCAGAATTCTCTCCATCAACTCCATCTCCCTTTTGTCCACTACTCTGAGATCCTTCCCAGATCTCCTCTTGAGTCAAATCGTCCTAGATTTTGCTCCAATCTGGAAGATGCTCACGACCCACCACACACTTCACAAAGACTTCCCATTCCTTGGTGAAGCCTTTCAAGGCTATCCTCACCAACTTTGAATCCGATATGACCTCCCCAGCTGCAGCCAACTCATCTTTCACTTGAGGTACCCGTGTAAGATAAGAAACCACACTCTGACCTTTACCCATTTTAGTATCATGCAATTTATCTTTCAAGGCTATCTTCCGGTTTTCATTCTTTGCCTCATACAAGTTTTTCAGTGTATCCCACATCTCTTTGGCTGTCTTCTTCTCAGCCAAGTTTGGGATAAGGTGGTCCTTCACCCCATCCAAAATAAGCCTCTAAGCTTTGGCCTCCTTTACCTCATGTAAATCGAAAGCTATAGGGTCTGCTGATGGAACAACAATTATGGTGCTGATAAAGCTCCAAATTTTGTTCTCCTTGAGAATAGCTGACATCCTGACTTTCCATTTGCAAATAGTTGGAAATCCCATCCAACCAGTCCTCATACCTGATGCAAACAACCATCTCCCTGTCAATTGTTCAATGGAAAACAAACAAGAGATTTCCCCCTTCAAATCTTGCCCAAAAATAACACTGCTCACTGTACCTCAGAGCCCAAGCTGTGATACCATGAAGAAATTTAATGACAAAATCAACATGCAATATATTTTGTCATACACTCAACAACCTAGAGATCACTGTCATCTATGAACTTCGAAATGTATAAACCCACATTTAGAAAATATTATTTGTAGAAATACACATTGCCAAGCACTTTTGCAACAAAATAAACACAATGAACAACAATCACATCCATGTATTACTCAGAAATTTAGGCAACAATTAGGGAAAACCCCAATGCGGGGAAACCCAAAGAGAGAGAGATTATATTAGTTTCAGGAAAGTACATCAGCAACAAAATTACATTTAGCAACCAAGAGAATCACTTACAAACACAATCCTTCCCACAACTTGCTGCCTAGAAAAATGTGCCATAGTCAGTACAACTGTACAACATTGCTGAAATCAACAACTCGAATTATGTGCACTCAATAGGTTGCTGTGCCTTCCCTCCTGTACGATTGACCTCCAACATAAATTCCCCAAAAATTGCCTCGAAAACTATGCCCACACTTGCCTCGATTTCCATGCACAAACTTGCTATTGTACGACCTGTACGGATCTGTACAGTATGGCCCATCTTCAACAATAAAACACAACTGATCCTAAACATAAGTTCCTGCTTGGGAAATTTGCCCAATCTCCCTTGAAATCCGTGCCAAAAATTTACTGCTCACTTTTCCTCTTCAAGCTCTCTCTCAATCTCTTCTTCTCATTGTGTCTTGCACACTACCCAATGCGTTCTCTTATAATTTGAAAGTGACCTTTCACCTTCCAAGTGTCTTTTAACCTTCCCCATCCCTAAATCCAAAGGCCAAGATCTAATCTTGCCTTTACATGATCAAGGGACATGATTCCTTTCCTCCAAAATAAATCACTTAAAATATTAAAGTGCAAATTCACTTTATAACATAAGTGCACTTTATGAAATAAGGTCACACTTTAATAATAGAAGGTACACTTTATAACAAGTTAGTTTTATAAAAGAACCACTTTATTACAACTTTATAAAAACCCATTACAAAGTCAAGTGCCTAGTAGTGTAAATGTAAGGCTGCTTCTGCATACAAGACAAAACATGCAGAGTACCTCCCGAGCTATAAAAGCTAACAAGAAGGAGCTTCAAATTTCAGATCATGGAAGACAAGGATTGACCTCATTCTTGCCAAGAACAAAATTCTAGATATCGTGGAGGGCAAGATCGTGAAACCATAGTTTGAAGCAAGAAAAGAGAAGGAACCTCAGAATGTTGCAACAATGGAGAAGTTCAAGGACAATGACATCAATGCCATGAATACCATTTTGAACTCCGTCAAAGATCACTTGATGCCCTACATATCCAATCTGGACTCATCCAAGAAGATGTATGATGCCCTAACTAACCTTTTTGCAGTCAGAAATATTGGACAAGTGATGAATTTGAAGAATGAGCTTTGTGACACAAAGATGACTAAGGATGACATTGTAGTCTCATACTTTGTGAGGATTTCTCAGTTGAGAGATCAACTACAAGCTATTGAAAAGTTATTCCAGAAAAGGAACTTGTGAATATTGCACTTAATGGTCTTTTTAGAGTATGGGATGCATTTGCTGCAAGCATGAACACAACAAAGGATTTTCCCACGTCTGAAGAACTTTGGACTTGTTGCACACAAGAAGAGACAGGGATCAAGTCAAAGGGAAAATCTCAAAAGGAAGAGGATGCTCAAGCCTACGCAACAAAGTTCAAGAGACATGGCGCTGTTGCATGATATCTTGAAGACACCATGTGGCTAATCGATATTGGAGCTTCTAGACATATGACAGGTGATCGTGAAAAACTCTCAAGCATGAATGAAAAGAAAATCTCTCATAGAGTGGAACTTGGAGACAATAACTCTTATGCAGTCAAGGGAATTGGAAAAGCCTCTATCGAATTGGAATCAGGCAACAAAGTTCATCTTAGTAATGTTTTGTATGTACCTGGTTTGAAAAGGAATTTAGTATCTATTTCTTGTTTAGAAGACAAAGGAGATAGAATAGCCTTTGTCAATGGAAAAGTACTCGTATGGACTAAAGATTCAAAAAATAGAAGATGCTTGAGTTATTGGCATTCGTGAAGGAAGATTTTATAAACTTCTAGGTCAAGATGCTCAAGCTCTCATACACGATGAACTCAATCCTAGTGAGTTATGGCATAGAAGGTATGCTTACCTTCATTATCAAGCATTGCCATCCCTAAAGCAGATGGTTGTAGGCATACTAGAACTACAATCTATACATGAAGGTGTTTGCAGAGGATGTGCACTCGGGAAGAATATTAAGAAGCCATTCCCAAGCAGTGAGGATAGATCCAAGGAGATCTTGGATTTGATACACTCAGATGTATGTGGTCCTATGTTGGTGAAATCTCTAGGAGGCTCTCTCTACTATGTAACATTCATCGATGACTTCTCACGAAAAACCTGGATGTACCTGTTGAAGACAAAGGATGAAGTATTTAGCAAATTCCAAGAATTCAAAGTTGAAGTGGAAAACCTGACAAACAAGAAGATCAAGACACTAAGATCTGATAATGGAGGAGAATACACCTCCAAGGAGCTCGTTGCCTTTTGTAAAGCAGTCAAGATTAGGAGGGAGCTAATTGTCCCACATAATCCTCAACAAAATGGTGTGGCAGAAAGAAAGAGCCAATCCAATTAAGAATCTGTTAAGGCAATGGTGAATGACTAGAATCTATCCATGTTTCTATGGGGAGAAGCAACTATGACAACCGTATATGTTCAGAATAGAAGTCCTCATCATATATTGAAGAACATGACTCTAGAAGAAGCTTTCTCTGAAAAGAAGCCAAGTGTTGAACACTTTGAGGATCTTTGGTTGTCCTGTCTATATTCATGTTCCCAAGAACAAAAGAAAGAAGTTGGAACATTCAGGAAGGAAGGGCATATTTGTTGGATATAGTGAGTCATCAAAAGCTTACAGAAGCTATGTTCCAGGTCAACAGAAGGTTGAAATCAACAGAGATGTGATTTTTGATGAAAATACTGCCTTAAGGAAATCTATAGAAGATTCCATGGATTCCAATGATGAAGAAGAACATGAAGGTCCCAAGAAAGAAACTACATGTTCTCTAGAACATCCCAATGAAGAACCAGAACAACCACTTGAACCTGTGGAACCAATTATTGTACTTGCGACCAGAAAATGACCAATATGGCTTGAATCCACCCTACAAGAAGAAGAAAGACATAAAGCTCCAAGTCGCACCTACATGGAAAGCAAAAGGCCCAAAAGATTCTCTAGTTATGCGACATTCATGACAAATCTTGTCAATGCAGAACCTTCCACCTTTGAAGAAGCAGTCAAGAAGAAAGAATGGAAGGAAACTATGATGGAAGAATACCAATCCATCACGAAAAATGATGTATGGGAAATTGTGCTAGACCTGAAGGAAAGTCTGTAGTCACTTCAAAATGGGTTTGCAAGATAAAGCATGCAGGAGATGGGAGTATCGATAAATACAAGGCATGATTCGTGGCTAGAGGGTTCTCCCAACAGGAGGGAGAAGACTATGATGAGACGTTTGCTCCAGTTGCCAGATACGTCTCTATTAGAACCATCTTATCTCTTGCAGCATCCATGGGTTGGAGTGTACATAGAGTAATTGAGGAAGAAGTATACATAGAGCGACCTCAAGGTTTTGAGGTACACCTGAGAGAAACCCATGTATGCAGATTAAAGAAGGCCTTGTATGGACTCAAGCAAGCTCCAAGAGCTTGGTATGCATGAATTGACAGTTACTTGATGAGACTTGGATTTTCCAAGAGCTATGCTGATCCAAACCTTTATTACAAGGTTGTGCATGATGCACTTGTGATCCTACTACTATATGTCAATGATTTGTTTTTGACAGGTGTAGAGCTTCTCATTATTCAATGTAAGAGGGAGTTAGCCTCAAAATTCGATATGAAGGATCTTGGTCTCATGCATTATTATTTGGGACTAGAAGTATGGCAGAAGCGTGGTGAAATCTTCTTGGGGCAAGGGAAGTATGTTGTAAAGATCCTTCAAAAGTTTGGGATGATGGATTACAAATCCATGGAAACTCCCATGGTGACAGATTTTAAGAAGCCGAGAGACTCTGATTTTGATCCAGTAGACTCGTCCCTGTACTGACAGTTGATTGGCTCATTGATGTATTTGGTTAATACCCAGTCGGAAATTTGCTTTGCTATGAACAGATTGAGCCAGTTCCAGGTGGAACCTAGACATGAGCATTGGATAGCTGCAAAACACATTTTGAGATATCTTCGTGGGACGCTAAATTATGGTTTGAGATATGCCTCAAACATTGACGTACAACTGCATGGATTTACTGTGATATGTTGTGATAATCGAGAGCTGTGTGAAGCTTTCAAAGAACCTCGTGTTCCATGACAGGTCGAAGCACATTGAGATCAAGTACTATTTTATCCATGATAAAGTCCAGAAGGGAGACGTGATTCTCTAGTACATCTCCACTGATGAACAAACAACTGATATTTTGACAAAACCTCTGTCCAAGGTAAAGTTTGCATACTTGAGGGACAAGATGGGACTTGTGGAGATACCCTCCCTTGGTTGAAAAGGAGGAGATGATTTCCTCGGTTGGGAGGCAGTGCTGATATTTGTCATCATGGATAGTCAGTGTGCTGGTGGATAGACATTCTCCAGGTCGAGAATGGTCCAGGCAGAACAGATTGCTGATGTACCATGGACAACTATTCTCTTGGGGCATTTCCTGGACAGGTAGAATGGTTTAGGACAACTATTCTCTTGGGGCTTTGCCTAGACATGTAGAATGGTCTGTCTCCCTAAGTTCACAGTAGTGACCAGAGTGGGGAGATTGGTACATGATAGACATTTTCCCTAAGTTCACAGTAGTGGCCAGAGGGGGGAAAACGATCTAGGATAGTCATTCTTGTTGAGTTCACAGTAGTGAGTAGAGTGGTAAGAATGGTCCTTGTAGCCCATGGCGTGGCTTTTAGCATCTGTTGGGATAATCATTCTACCTGTGTCACAGACAGTGACCAGGATAGGAAGAATGGTCCCTATATCACTCTCTAGAGTGAGTGAGTTATGCTAGACACTCTTTTGAGTGTGCTAAGTCCAACACATGACTTATTCAACATCATGCCTGATTACCCAGATGGAGTATGGCCTCGAGAGATGATGCAAACGATGATATATTTTGATGACAGGATACTATCGGATGATACTGATAGTGATGATGATGCTCGTGACTTGATCTGCGTGATCACGAGATAGCCTGTGTGTCTATGATGATGCTACCTGTAGAATGGTCTGCAAGACGATGTGAGCCTTTCCCATACCATGTGAAATGGATGGATGTGTTTGAGACCATTACAACTAATACCTCCCTAGCTAGGAGGTAGTGTTGATATTATGGTAGTTGCGGGAGGTATGAACCTCCATGTGTAACTTTTGACTAGAATAGAATATTTCAGAAGCCAAAGAAATCCTAAACGGAGGTGTAAAAACCCTAGAAGACAAGTCGGCTTAGTAAAATAATTAATATTAAAGTATTAGCTTCTAGAAGGATAAGTTGGCCTAGACAGGTGACAAGAACCACTATAAATAGGAGGTGCTTGAGCTCATTTGTACACACTCACTCACTCACTCATACAAACTAAGAGTTGCGCAAGTCTGGAGGAGAGCTACAACTATTGCAGTGGCGATTGGTTCTTGGTTTGTGGTCTTGGGATATGTTTCTAGTGCGCTATCCTTGGAGAAGGTGCACTTTCTTGATGATATTGTGGTTTGGAGAAGGTGCACTTTCTTAAAGTGCTTGGGGGTGGCTGCAGGCCTATGGTTGGGAGACAATATTGGATTGTCTATGGTGAAACGAGTACATCAACATTTTAACACTTACCACTTTACGGATGATCTGTAATGTGTGTATCTTGGATGAAGTGGTTGGAAATAGGATATTTCCTCGTTGTCTCGTTATATCAGACCGGCAAAAACAAATAAAATGCAGGAAACCAGCAAGAAAATGGCCTTTTAAGACCTCCGACAGGTGTAAAATACACCAGATCAATAGATCTATGGGATTTAGAGGGTAGGGCAGCAAAGTAGTAATTAATATTGTGCCTTAGAGCCTTTAGATCTGCTGCAAAAGTAATTTCCAGCTGGATGGAAATTGCTTTTACAAAATTGGGGTTCAATTCCCCCTAGGGTCAAAACCCAAAATTTATTACAGCAAAGAATAATACTTAATGGGCTGTAATTTTCCTCTATATTAACCAGAAAGTGAAGATAAAACTTTTAAATCAGATTTGAAACAATTGTAGAAGGGTTTATGAAGTAAATACTTACAATACGCACCCCTTTATTGTCAACAAGAGTGTAGATATGAAGATTTTCTTGGCTGTAACATTGCAGATCTCACACTATTTCTCAAGACAACCCTTGTAAAATATATTCAATGAAGCATAAAACTCAATGGTAAATATATTTTGGGGTAGGGAAACAAGCAACAAAAACCCCAAGATGTACTAGCTTAAACGATGTAAAAATGAAATACTAAGCTAGGGTAAGATCTTCCATTATTCTTATCAAGCACTTTTGGAACAAATGGCTATCATGAACCATTTTTTGTATCACTGGTTGTCACAGATTGGATTTTACACAACTGTATGATGGATATTGGGGCAGAAATGAATGTCTTGTCATTGGAGGTTGCAAACAAAATGGGATTGAAGACTTCTAGGCCCTACAAGAATGTGTGTGATTTTGATTCACGACAGATCCCAACTATTGGTGTAATCAAGGACTTACAAGTTCATTTGGCCAAATACCCAGATATCATGATTACCATGGATGTAGTTATTCTCGACATCCCAGTAGCGTGCGGAAAAGTGATCTCCAAGACAACCAATCAACTAAGGTCAAAGTGATAACCTACCACTTGGTTGAAGCTACTTCCAAGGAAGTTGGTCCAACAACTTGGGTGTTTTTCACTAAGAACCCACAAAGAAAGAAAGAGACAAAAGTCTATTTCTTTTATTCGACGTGACTATGTAGCTCCTTAATGGATTGATTGGTCACCTCTTGCAATTTTCCCAAGGAACCTTTGTCAAATCACAATTAAAATAATCAAAGACCAAAAAAAACAAGCATTATAGTAGACAATCCACGGCGACACAAGATAATTGAGTTCCAAAATATGGCATTTTGATCTCACAAAGTTTCAACAACCAAAAATGAGAGGAGGGGCTAGCCTTATATAGTTTTTATTGTAACGACTAGTTTCCACCTCCCTCTTAAAATAATAATTTTCTTGGTTTTCTCATCCACAATTGGTTGGAGGCTAAACCATTGAATAACATTTTTATTACATAGCTCCAAGATAAAAATGGGATAAATTCCATTTTTAGAATGCTTGACCATTTGATTTGCCCACATGAGAAATTCGTTCCACCAAGAGCGAGGTTGTATGGCCTTGAGGATGGTGCGATTTGGTGGGGTAAGTCCAACATTCCACTTTTGGGACAATTTCCCTTTAGAGAATGAGCTAACATGGTCATCATTTGTCCACATTGACCTTTCTTTGACCCCAACGTGTAGTTTGACCATTAATGGGGAGTTACAATTTGGTCCTTTGATGAATTAATTAATTGCTTTGCTTGGATAGAGGAGCATCTTTGACTTGCTAAAATTTTTCCTGGGTAAGTAAATCCCCAACATTCCATTTCCTTGACCATTTGACTTGGGAAAAGTGCCCAACGATTTTTTTGTAGAAGGATGGGACACTTTTTCTTTAGGAGGCAATATCTCCCTCAATATTTCATTAATCAAAATTTTGCAATATGAGTCTTGCTCATGAATCTTTTCTGATCATTTTGGACCCATGTATTTTTGCCTTCGTGGACCAGTGCCTTGGGATTCATGAACTACCTCAAAAGACGTGTAATGATGAGGACTTTGTGAGACTGCCATATTGAGAACAAAAATGATAATGCACCATGGCCAAGGAATGCCTACAGACTCAATAGAGAATAACCATGTGGGAAGACATAGTTGTGCATGACATGAATCAGTCTAGGCCCCATAAACTGCAATCACCCCTACATAAGACCTGTGGCTCCACACAATCATGTGTCCCAATAGATCCATGCTAAGGCCTCCAATCTTATCGAGGACGAGAGACATTGAGATGAGGACTAAGGTGACTGATGATTGATCATTATCGAACCAAGTCGGGGAGCGCACTACAAAATCATCCACAATGGTTTACATGGATTTTGACTTGCATCCTTGAGCTTACAATGATGTAGCCAAGTGAAAATATAGGGTACCTCTTGGAGAGGTAACATGTGCCAAATAATGTTTTTCCCCTCATGAATAAGGTAGACCTATTCTCCTATATGTGTGTATGCATGCATTGGAGAGATCTAGCCAAAGATGATTATTTTTGGAAGAATTTGTGTGCAAAGAGATGGCACAATTGAATTGAGCCCCATACCCGGGATGCACTCATTAGTCTTGACTCTTAATGTCAATGCAGGTGAGTTGGAAAAGGCGTGTTCCATTTTGTTTAAGGATTGTAATAAGAAATAATTAAGACCAAAGTACTGGACAATGGTCAAAATTTTAGAAAAGTATGCAGATTGAGATCTCAAAGAGGCTTGTGCTACAAGACAATCAAGTAATTCTTTGAAAGAAAAATGTTTCATAAGAATTGCCGATGCAAAAGTTATATTTTTGAAGGAAATGACAAAAACTTGGAGTTAAGCAACCTCATATCTGGGTTTTAATACCAACAAATCTCAATTTTTTTTTTACAAAACTTATGGCAAAGTAGATCTAGAACCCAAATAAGAAGATATGAAAAATAATGATCAATATTGCAGAATTGAAAAATCCCTTTTCCTGATTCCAAATAACAAAAGAAATACCTCCTAGAAGACATTCCTTTGTTTGATGAAGTGATTTAGGCTTGAGCTTCGCTGTCTACTTCTTCAATGATTCAGTACCATAGCTTTCTCATCACCATGAGCATCTCATTTCCATGGCTCTCATACCATATTAACATTCACCAAGTGTCCTCAGACACACAATTTATTAATCAGGAAAATATTATTACATAATAGGTGAGAGGCATGGTGTATATATAGCCTTTGTAGCCTTATCTCAACATGCCAGGTGTTGTACGAGTGTTCTTCCTAAACATCGACTTAAAAACAGATGCAGTGAATCCGAAAGAACACTCATACCATAATATTGATCGTAGAAGTCTTAGAACTAAAATGCCACGTGTCCTTGACCAACAACTCAAGGATAATCACTATGACAAGGATGTGACAAGGATAATCTATCTCCTAGGAAATACATAACTTCTAGTATGACTTTTTTATTATTATTGAAGGAAAATAGTTATCTAAATAAACTTTAGGATTATTAGGCTGACATTTTTAAGGTGGCATACATGTTACCTTAAAGGAAACCAATGATGAGGGTTATTGCATGGAGTTATTCTCCAAGAAGTTTGTGTGATTCTATGGATTATTGAAGAGAATTGCTTCATACAAAGATACTAGACTTTTTACTTATCTTTGGCATACATTGTTGCGAAGGATGGGAACAAGGTTGCACTTTATTTCAACATATCTCCTCAGATAGATGGACAAATGAAGGTTGTGAATTGAAGTTTAGAAAATTTGCTAAGATGTTTAACTAGAGAGTCGAGACAAGTCGAAGTGGTGGGGTCAGGTATTAATGCACCTTCTACTTTGAAGGGAGACCAATGATATGAGTAATCGCATGGAGTTTTTCTCTAAGGAGGTTGTGTGATTCCATGGACTATTAAATACCATCACTTCATACAAAGATACTGGATTTTTGAGTAAGTTTTGGTATATGTGTGTCTAAGGATGGGAATAAGGTTGTAGTTTAGTTCAACATATCATCTTTAGAAAAATGCATAAATAAGGGTTGTGAACGGAAGTATAACAAATCTATTAAGATGTTTAGTTGGAGACACACCGAAGTAGTGGGGTCAAGTAATTAGTGCCCCTTTTGTTAGAAATAATAGGTGTGCTCGTTTAACCATAGACAATATAGCAATATTGTGTCGAAGCCACCCTCGAGCACCTTAACCTTGATAGAGAGAATAATTCCGGAAGCAAACCCTAGATCCAAAAGCTAATCAAGGTAGTGTACCACTCTCCAGAGCTAGCGTACCAAGCAGAAAGTCCAAACCATAACCAAGAGAAAGTCCAAGCCTAAAACTAAAAATACTAGTTGCAGTAGCTGCAACTGCAGCTACTCTCCAAACTTGTGCACTTACTAAATTTCTGCAGTTGCGAGCTGTGTGTGTCCAAATGAGCTCTGGCATCTTGTATTTATACTGCTCTTCCTTAGCTGTCTGGGCCGACTTCTCTTTCTGGGGGCTAAAAACTCAATATTAATTATTTTCATTAGTCGACTTGTCTTCTAGGGTTATGTCCAATGCTTTAGGGTTTCTTCTTGCTTCCCGGAATATTCTATTCTTGTCAGGGTTACACGTGGAGGTTTAATACCTCCCGCAGCTACCATAATATCAACACTCCCTCCTAGCTAGGGAGGTATTGAAAGCAATGGTCTCGAGCACAAACATATCATTCGACTGGTAGCATCATCATAGCCACACATGCTATCTCATGATTAAATCACGAGCACCATCATCACTATCAATATCATCTGATAGCATCAACTACATCATCTCTCGAAACCATACTCCATCTGAGTAATCGGGAATGATGTTGAATAAGTCAATCATTCGATAGAGTGATACAAGAACTATTCTTCTAATCCAGACATATGTCCTAGAAGAATAACTGTTCCAACAGATGCTGGAAGCCACGCCATGGGCTAAAAGGACTATTCTTCTAATCCAGACATACGTCCTATAAGAATAACTGTCTTGGACCATTTTCCGCCTCGAGAATATCTGTCCACCAACACACTGACTATCCATCTAGCTGATAATCATTTCCAACACTACTGATAGTCTTCATGGCAATCAAAACAATGACATTCAATAGAACACAACTATGTCTATCCATAGTAGTGCACAACTACTATCCAGTGGTACAAAACCACACTAAGTAGCACACGACTATTTAACTAGTGACACATAGTCAATCAGTGGAACACATCCACCACAGTGGCATACAACTACTGTCCAGAGACATACAGTCTCCACAGTAATCATATCATTTGATATCAACTTGCATAATAATATCACGATACAAACTGAGTCATCTAGGTCGTTCTTCCATTCACATCTGTGAGATCTCGAAGAGCATCTGCCCTCAGGAGGTAAAACATTAGCCATGGGTTATCTGGACTATTCTTCTCAAGCATAAAATAATAGCTATCCCTGATTTCTGAGCCTGGACCATTCCTTCGGCACTAATCATAGTGCAACTTGGAGAGAATGAATCTGCCCTAGGGAATGCCTGTCCCTGATTGCTGAATCTGGACCATTCACCTAACTGGGCCATTCCTCCGAGACTAATCATAGTGCAACTTAGATAGAATGAGTCTGCCGTAGGGAATGACCGTCCGGACCATTTCCTAATGGAAATGACTTTCCTGCACCAACCTCCAAAACGAACCATTCTTCGAAACTGCTCACAATTGTGAACTTCAAAAGATTGACTACCTAACGAGGCAGACCATTCTACTTGACCACTACTTAGAGTGACTGCCAAGAAGAATGACTGTCCTAGACCATTCCCTCACACAGGCCACAAGGGGAATCACTATCTATGGTACATCAACAATCTATCAGACCATTTTCATTACGAAAATGACTGTCCGATCTGGACCATTTTCCGAACTGGAAAATGCCTGTCCATAAATCCATAAATATGCACGAAAATGCCTGGAATCCGGCGATATAAATATGCACGAAAATGCCTGGAATCCGGCGATATAAATATGCACAAAATTACTATTTTTTGTCGTTTAAAATCCATTTCTGAATGCAGAAATGGATTCAGCATGATGAAAAACCCCCGGAACACTCGAATTATACAGAAATAATCACTCAAATCTGTGGATCTAACAATTTCTCACCGGATTTCGGACAAATATCCCCGAAAAATATCACTGGAAAAAAGTCATTTCGTAGAACATTTAGACTACTGCGAAAAAATAAACCACAGCCTGCTTGAAGAGATACCAAATCTGTTTGAATGATACTCAGATTTCCTTTTTAAACCTTCAAATGTGAATTATTATATAAATCAGTGTGAGAAGCAAGTAAAGAGCACATAGATGATATCCTTGTTTAATGGCTATTAGTATAAATCGAGTTCAGGTTTTAATTATGAAGTTTTCAGAGTTTAACCATAGGGATCAGAACAAGGTTTTTTCAAAATGCTCTAGAGTTCAAATTGTTCAAAGAAATTTTGCATCGATTCAACATCTATGATCCACTAGAATATTAAAAGTTAAAACAGCTGAATGCTCAAGATATTATATCTCAATCTCATGTAAAACAGTTTGCTCAACAGCCCTCAACCAGTGAACTATAAGTAAATAAACCAGCATTCAAACATGTGAGTTATTTGGCATTTAAATCAAGTTGTTCAATCATCTACATGCGTCGATTTTTTCTTGGTAGTGCTTATATCAGAAATGAACCAAACGATGTGGAAAAAAGTGGGTCCAGACTCTGATCGAATCTTTGAAAAGCAGTTTCCAGCACTTAAAAGATAGCTTAACCACAAAATTTACCAAGTTTAAAGCATGTTTAAGTTTGTCAAATACTAGATTCATCCATGCATGAGGAAATAAACCAGAACTTGACTAAGTTTGCAATGATTAAGGAGCTAAGCATTGAGGGTTTGCTAGCATCGATTTAGTGTTTTAGTGTGAATTAAAACTCAAGTGAAGTGAGATGTTTCAAGGAACTTGCATCAATGTGAATATGATAAAACCCTCAATGATAAATCATCTAGCTTTGGGTGCATCGTCTAGTCTATTCTTGTTTTTTCATTAGATCCATTCATAAGATATTGTTGAGATTTGGGTACCTTGGAAAGTGGTCTCCTTGTTTGTGAGCTTCTAAACACATGTGGGAAGTACTTTGTACCATGTACCTTATGTCTAATTTCACTTTGACTTAGGAGATTTAAGTCAAAAGTGAAATTTGGTCATTTTAGCCTAAAATGACAATTAATTCACTTTGTGGGTGAATTGAGGGACATAAAGTGAAACTATGGAAACTTAAGTAAAGTGGTTTTTGAGTTTAGATTCTTTTGAGATGATCTCAATCATTGATTAGGGATAAGATGAGATGATCTCATCCACCCATACTTTAGGTTTCCTTATGCTTCCTTAAGGAGTGCGCAAGGGCAAAGAAGAGGCTCATTATTCCTTGTTATGTTCATCAAGAGAGTTGGGAGAGGAGCATGAGGATGAGGTTGGATGCATTGAGTGAGGAAAGCTTGGGCGCTCACATTCATGGTGGTAGCCAACAAGCTTAGTCCTTATTTTATTTGTGGAGCTAGTTCTTGCTAGGAGGAGGGTGCACAACTGGCAGGGAGGACTTGCAGAGTTCAGTTTGCTTTGAGAACAGTTTTAGTGAAGAGATACAACATAGATTCAGAGCACTGTGGGAGGGTATCTCCATCAAAGCTTCCAGTTGGCAGAGAGCTTCAGTGCAGTGATTTTGGCAACTTGTGAGGAGGGCGCACCATCGTAGGGCTCATCTTCTTCATTTGGACTTGTGTTTCAGCTTGGTTCAAGCTGCTATTGTATCAGGTTCATCTATTTATTGTACTTGTTGTATTCCATCTTCTTTTCTCCACATATATACACTCATATTCCAAACTAGTTTTCCCTGGGGGGGTTTTATCCAGGGTCATGTTGACCAAAAATACTTGTGTTCATTTTCTTGTATGCTAGTGTTTAGAACAACATTATTTCAGCTCTAAAAGATCTCTAGGTGTGTTATATAGCTTATGGTACGCATGTGCTAACATTTTCTCACAAAACTACATGCTAGAGCACCTATATGGCCTATGTAACCGTAACAGAACAACAAAGAAGTTACTGAACAATTTGTTATTATAAAACAACAACAAACCCTTGTTTGGCAGTTGAAACATAGAGCCAACTTGAGGTCAAAGACAAACCTAGTTGGCAAGCTATTAGGACCTTGAAAATCTTCAGATATAAGATTAGGCAACTAGATCCAATGAAAAAAAAAAGCAAATACTTCAATAAGTAAACATGTAAAACGATTTGCAATGAAAGAGTCAAGTCCAAACTAGATTTGAAAAAATTAGCCTATAGACTTGATGAAATTGCAACCTAGATCAATAAATTTAACTTGATCAAACCCTAGATTGCTTTCAAGAATCAAAACAAAGTAAAAGGAAATTAAAGATAAAAGTGGGAGAGAAAGAGAATAAAAGAGACCAGTGCCTGACTTCCACTTGGGTTGTGGAGTCCCACTTGGCCTTTCTTGAGGCTTGATCGTTGTATTAGGATTTGGGATTCCAGAAACCGTTAGGTGTACCCAGCAAATTCCCCAAGAAATACTTGGATGCTTCAAGATCTTAGTGGGGAGAAGAGTGTTTTATCATCTCTTCTAAGTAGCAAAGAGTAGCCCCTATTCTATCCAAAATAAGAGCTACAAATCGGAGTAAGACTTGCTAGACTCAATACCATAGATCTAGAGATAAACGACTAAAGATTGCAAGAAATTAATATTACCTTACAATCTCTTCTAGTTGTAATAAGATGATCTTCTTGTGGCGCTTTGTTGTCTCCTTCATCCACCATAATCTGTTGCATACAGAGACTCTTAATAGCATTCAACCAGTAAAACTCTCAAAATAAATAGCCAATATAGAGAACAATGCAAGTATAATCGAGATAAATGCTTTTCACTTATTCTTCAACTAGTTATAAATGAAAATGAGCACTCCTTAAATAGATGAAGTGCCTCTCTAAACCATGTGTAAATACCGTGTGCTGGGTACAAAACAATAAGCAAATACATGGTGCCTTAGCAAAACTAAGGGAAAATACAAGAGGCACCCTCAATACCATGGTCCAATACCACTCCAAGCAAATAAATTAAGGAAATAAGTGGCGTTCCCTCCTAAATGCTCCGACAAACTCATCAATGTAATACATCTAGTCAACAAAATGCCCAAGAAAGGGTGCACCCCCTTAACCTGTTAAATTTTGAGCTTGATTTCTTATGCGGATTATTTCTTTAAATTCTTCAACACTTCGATTGCAGGTTAATACATTTCAACAATATAGAATCATAACTGAATCGAAATAATCATGTAGATACGTAAGCATGCACATCAACAACACATATACCCTGGGGAAAAGTTGTACAGGGAGAAAAATCCCAGCAAATGATATTCCTTTATGTTGAAAAACTGATGCATGTAGGTAAATTTAAAAATTTACAGCATACAACCAACATACCAATACATCTTGCATATATCAAGATCACTGAAAGTGAGACAATCACAGAGAGAACACAAGTATACCCTGGGAAACCCTCTTGGGGTAGAAAACCCAGCGAAAACTTCTCTTTAGATTCTTCAACAAAGTACAATACCAGTACAAGACTTTAGAGTAACTAGCTAGGACTCAGAGGGCTGAAACAATACCTCTGTTTCAGCACTTACAAACTTCATAAATAGCTGAACTAACACTTACAGTAACAGCTTGACAAACTCACCAAAAGATAACTGACTTTCCTTCTTGCTGTAGCAGAGTTATGGCAGCTTTAACATAGTATTTGTAGCAACCTTATATCAGCAAGGAACAACAGAAGACTCCAACAACTAGCAGTCATATACTAGCAGAAAATACTTCAGCAAATAGATGCATTGCCTCAACAGAAGACTCCAGCAAAACAAAGATATGTAAATGGTAAGTGAATGCCCCTTTTTATAGGTTGGTTTGGCTGCCCTAAGCAGCCCCCTAAGAATTTATGACAACTGTATAACTTGTCCTCCTTTGGCTGCCAAGAGTCACCTCCTAAAGTTCCCAAGAGCCACCTCCTAATGCTCCCAAAGGTCATTTACTTTGTCTCTTCTAGAGGCTGCCCTAAACAACTGTCTTAGGATTGTATGACAGCTGTTATACAGCTGTCATACCACCACCCTAAGCAACCTCCCTAAGCTGGCCACTCCAACCATCCTAAGCAGCCCTCTTAAGCAGCCTCCCTAAGCTAGCCACTACAACCTCCCTAAGCAGCCCTCTTATAGGTGCTATGAGGTTGACACATGGCATATGGTTGTCTTGGCATAAGGTTGACACTTGTCATGTGTTTGATGCTTGACATAAAGTTAACACTATATCAAAACTTTATTTACATGGTTAGTTACAATAGGGAAAATAGCTTCCAAAGCTATATAATTCAACACTTTATTGCATTAATAATGTAAGATCATTTACAAATATCCACCATGAATACTCTGCTATTAAAGAGCTTGCCAATTTGACTCTGACCTGCCAGAGAACTAAGAGACCTTGCTGATATAGATGTATCCGAGTTGCTTTCAAAGACTAAGATATATCAGCCCTGATATGGGCTGTTGAAGTTGCCTCTAATTGACTGATATGCGCCCCTGATATGCTGCCTCTAAATGCTGATCTGCAACACTGATATGCACCTCTATTGTGCTGATATACACCTCTGATATTCTACCTCTGTATGCTGATCTACAACACTGATATGCGCCTCTGTTGTGCTGATATACACTTCTGATATGCTGCCTCTGTATGCTGATCTACAATGCTGATATACGCCTCTATTGTGCTTCCTCTATATGCTGATATACAACACTGATATGCTGCCTCTGTATGCTGTCTCTAAAACACTGTTTGCTGCCTCTACAGCACTGATATGCTGTCTCTATATGTGCCTCTACAAGACTGATATGCTCCTCTATTGTGCTGATATACACCTCTGATATGCTCCTTTGATATGCTGCCTCTGTCTCACTGATATGTGCCTCTATATGCTTCACCCTTAGCCTGCATATAAACTATATGGAAGAGAGGGGTCGAACTCTTCTTATAAAGGCATGGATAGGATAAGTAGATGGCTCGAATTAGAGGTAGAAGGCATGCTTGACATAACTCAACTTCACACTTTAGTTCGAAAATAGAACTATACTTGAGACTTCAGTTACAACTCACCCTTGACTTGGCATGCATGCGTACTAACTTAGCATGCTCATGTCATGCATGCAACATGCAACTAGACATGCATGTCATGCGTGCATCAGGCAACTAGACATGCATGCAGCATGCAACAACTTAACAACATTGTCTTTGACTTAGACATGCAACTTTGACTTTTACAACTCGACTCTATACATGGCAATTCAAAAATCTCTTCATGGTGGATAATGTTACACGTGCCAACGCACTAGATCAATACATTTATATCATTTGCAATATTAGGAATATCGTTTATTCCTAGCTCATAGGAATTTTATATTCAATCTAACTTTTGCTAGATGCCTTGACTTTTGCTCATGGCTCACAAGGCTTGACTAGGCTCACAGAGGTTGTACGCTCCCCTTGACTTTTGCACTAGTCTGTCTATGCTCACAGAGGTTGTACGCTCCCCCTGACTTTTGCACTAGACTGTCTATGCTCACAGAGGTTGTACGTTCCCCTTGACTTTTGCATTAGACTTACATAGCATCTCGTTCGTCTTGACTTTTGGTTTGACTCATAAAGGTTGTACATTCCCCCTGGCTTTTGTCAATACCTCACAAGACTGGTTCATTCTCCAAATCTCCCTGGCTAGCCTCAGGGTGGCCCATATGGCCTCTCACTAGAGAATGACTGTCGATGCTGCCAAATTTAACATAACCAACTCGATGAAGCAAGTGAGTAACAATATGTCAAATAAGACTGGTCAAACAAGGGAGGTGTGACTCACACGAGAGTAGCAAATAATGGCATTTGTGGCACCAAGAAAGAGGAGCTCCATCATGTGAGTGGTCTAATAGAGCAATGACCACCTCAACCACCTCATAACCCATTGTAACAACCTGTAACCAACTGGTCCAATTGTGTAACAACCTCATAATTGACCCCAACAAACCCAACAAACCCACATGGTGTGACCCTTTTATGGCTAAGTGACTTCATTTTTTATTTTTGAGTTGTTTCACACTTGAGTTGAAGGCCGATCCGTATGCTTTGACGTCACTATGCAGGTTGGGGGTTCTATGATCAATCCTATGATGTAAATGGTCCATCTTCGTGCTTCATGATTGAGTACTAGACATGGATATCCCTTGGAGGAATCCTTGGCTGACTTATGAGCATTGTTGCACTTGATTGGAGGGCTTGCCTCACATGGGAACACTTATGATAGCCATGGGTATTGTTATGGTATGGTTAAAGAGGTGCTTTGCATGATTTTTGGAGGAATCTTACTTGAGATGAGGACATTTTCTTTGCTTAAAGACATGATTCGTATTTCAAAGGGTTGTCTACCTTTGGGACCTTATTCACTCACTTAATGAGGTCGTCCCACCATTGGAGCATGAACGTTGGGTTGCCTTTTGATTAGGACAACCCTTTGCCAAATATTTTGAGGCTTGGTCCACACTTCTTCTGAATATTGAACTTCTACACCAAGCTGCCATCTTTAGAGGATATTAGGCAGAACTTAAGGGACGTTGCTGCCTTGAATACCCATGTGTTGACTTTGAAGATAGCTTTATGGGGTTGACCTACACATGTTGGAGAGTCTTTGGAGGCTATACGTGGTAACTTGGAATAACATTTACTATTTCTTGGAGGAGAAACCCTCACTTTGGGGTTATTTCTTTTTGTCCATTGTACATGTGGCTTGACCATTTTTATTTTATTGTCTTTTTAGGTTGCTAAGTTGTATTTTTGTTTTTCTTAGGCCAGATCTAACAAATCACATAAGATATTATTAATTTATTGTAGATGAGGTGTAGCATCATTTACATAAAGAGATGCACCTTTTCTTTTGAACTCATGGTTGGATAATTTGGAGCTTAATTGATATATCTTTCTTGGAACACGTATGGTGTTAAGGGTTCTGTCTCTATGGATGGATGTTGTGAAGTATTGAAGCTTTTCCTACTTGGTTTTATTTTGGTGCATGAAGATTAATGGTGGAGTTCTTCAAGTCTTCTACTAAGCTTTCAAAATTGATCCATTTGAGGAGTTACTAACTACTTGGAGGAAGAAGTTTAGGGCATGTCCTAATTTTTCGTTGTTGATTTTGTGATATAATGCTTTGTTTTTCGTGTGGTTCCTTGGCAGAAGTATTAAGTATTTTCATTAAGTCATAGTTGATTTTGACGGTGAAGGCTATTCCCGTGGGGAAACCCTTCTTGTAGACCTTGAGTCCATTATTAATCTTGATTGGGTGGTGGATTACTTCAACCATGCGGTGCTAGTCTCAAACCCTAATCCTTTAAGAAAATAAGCTAACTACTCAAAAGGTTTCTTCTTGTCCTCATTTACCATTTGATTCCCCTTGATTCCATTGCCTTAGTCGGATCTGGCACGGATCTTAATATCCTTCTATCACTTATTCTAAAAAACCCTAAAAACTCCAAACCCCGTTCTACTAAGGCTACTCTCAACGTCACCTTGTGCTTCATTGCTTGGTCTTAGTAATCTTAATAGGGAATATCCTGCTTGAGCTGGAGGAGAGCCAGACTAGAGCAGAAGAGGATAGGTTGCTGAGGTGATAGTGGTGACCCTCCTAGAGGTTGCCCTCAGATTGTACCTTGTGGATTAGGGCTTTCATCAACACATGGAATTTGTGTTGAAATATTGTAACTGCAAAGAATATTCTACTTATTATTGAGTTATTATCTTATAGATCAATCTCCTTTTGTGGACTGATCATGTTGGGCTGTGTATAAGACCAAATCCCCTTTTGTGGATTGGTCAAACCCTAATTATATGCTGCTAATTAAGAAGTTGGCCCCCAGGCCTAATTAAAGTGGTTTTAGCCACTAAGAGAAGAAGTCGGCCCTGCTTCATGAAGAGACTCCACCCTAGCCCCTGCCAGCCAATATAGATAAGAGTGGAAGGCGCCTCATTTGCTCACTCTCTCAAGTCACTCATCTAGTGCGCAGGTTTGAAGGAAGCTGCTGTTGCCAGTTGTCGGAAGAAGGAAGAGAGAGGCACATTGCTCAGTGTTGGATATTCTCTTGTGTTTGGTTTATTATCTTGGCATTGTATTGGCAATCTATATTAAGGAAGTTTTTGCTGGGTTTTCTCCCCCATGAGGGTTTCCCAGGATAAATGCTGTGTGCCTTGTGATTGTGTATCTTTCAGTGATCCCGCTTATGCTATTATTGTCTAGTAAATTGAAAAGAACTTAATAGTAGCTCTAAATTTAACAATTTGGGTAGTAAGGTTTTTGGCGTTGTTGCTAGGGAACAAAGCCCTTCTCCGGGGAAGATGACAACATATTTTGTGAGAGTGCTTTCATTGAAGATCTCCTTCTTACATGGTGACTCCATGAAGGGACAAAGCCCTTGTTCCTTGCAGTTTTTCAAGACATTGTTGGATGTGGAGGTGAGCAGATCCATGAATTTGTGAAGGCTCATTGAAGCAAGGTCATCTTGGCGACTCCACCGTTGTATCTTACAAGTTATGCATCATTTAGATTGTTATTGCTGACATTGTAGATCTTTCAAAGTACGGATGCTACAAGAGGATGTTTGGATTATTCGAAAATCCTTGGATACCCAAATCTTTTTCCCCCTTTAGAATCTCTCAGGCAAGTCCCGATTTTCAAAGGACTACCTTATGAGGTTGCCCAACATGTTCATAACTTCATGAATTTATAGTAGATTTGAGTACTATTCACGAGGATGTTATAATAAGATTATCTGCCTTCACATTGAGGGGACTCACAGTACGATGGTTTCGTGAGGAGTGCCAAAGAGGCATAAGTTCAAATCCAGATTTTGTCAAAATCTTTTGAAATGTTTATGGTTATCAACATGTGTTGGAGGAGTTCTATGGCAGATATTTCTTGCTAGAACTTGGTCTCCAAAGAAGAAAAAGGGTTGATGAGGCCTTGCTGGCCTATTCAAAACAATCCCACAAAATTTACACTTGACAGGTTGATGTTAGAGATATAAGGCTTACCCATGTAATAATGTCGCATTTGTGACTTTAGGTTAAAAGATTTATGTTTTTCGTCTCTTAGGGTTAGGGTTTTGGTCTCTCAAGCTCTTTATAAAAATGAGGACCCTCATTGTAATGGGTGTACTATTCAATAATAATATCGTTCTATGTTTATAGAGATCATGTTTTCTGTATCTTAAGCCTACCCGAGGTTTCTTTGGTTCTAGTAATATGGTATCAGAGTAGCAGATCCCTGGATGAGAAGATAAATCGCTTGTGCATGATTGGAACATTAAGGTTGGTGGGGTTGTGTCAATTTGTGGCAAGTAGCTATTAGATTGTTGAGCACGGTTTCATAATGTAAAAGACAACTGTCACAAGCAACCGTCGTTTCACGTGGGAGTAGAGCAACCACAAATTTAAGTTGTTCAGGCATCAAAGTAGTCTTGGCTGTAGTTGTCTAGCCACGATTTGAAGAGGTCGATGCCCTCAACTATCATTTAGAGATATCTAGGCGTGTCGCTGCGGGAGATGACAAATGAAGTGAACGACCTTGATCTTGAACTAGGGCAGACTAGGTCGTAGAGCGTTTGGAGGCCATGGTAATAGGAAGGAGCATGCCCTGAAGTAGTTCGTTCCCATGTAACCGACCTCTCCGACTATTAGAAGGAAGACTTGATTGCTACTTGCACTTGACGCTGTGAAAGTAGTCACCTGTGGTGCAAGAACCGACACTTGATACGTTGAAGGCGCAACCCGTGCGGCCAGACTATCCCATAGAGGCATCTGCCAGTGCTCGACACCCCCCATCGTGCTGATGTTCAAGTGGACGTTGTAGTTGTCCATGAGATTTGGTTGCTGGCCAAATGGGGTGATAAGGGCAACGAAATGAAGGCTTCAACAAGTGCGTTCTGGTGATTGGAGGTGCTAGTTTTATCGGAAGCCACACCATTTTGCAGCTTCTCGAGGATGGCTATGAGATTGATATCATTAACAATTCCGATAACCCCATTGAAGAAGCATAGAATAAAGTGAGGGATTTAGTTGATCAACACTTTCGTCAAAATCTTCACTTTTTTCTAGGAGATCTTTGAAAAAAAGAGGATATAGAGAACGTGTTTTCATTGGCCAAATTTGATGCCGTGATACATTTTGCTTGCTTGAAGGATGTTGGTGAAAGTGTAGTATATCCATTATGTTATTACAAAAACAATGTAGTTGGCACTTTGACCTATATGAGATCATGGCCAAACATGGTTGCAAAAAGGGAAAGGTCAAAGATAGACAACATATAGCGAGTGTAGCCATGATTGAAGATCCATCGGATGTTGACAATCGTGGTGAAGAATCTACTAAATAAAAGGGATTTTATGCATTTTAGGAAGCCCGCGCTTTGAAGACGGGAAGGGATCAGTTAACAAGTTAAAATGGATTGCTTCCTAGTTAGTTTAGGAGATGTGGATCTAGGGAAAGATCCCTCATTAGTCAGAGAGACATGCATGTAGATTGCAGTGTTCTAGTGAGGTTACGCGTCATGCATGTGAATTGTTGTCAAGTAATTGACTTCGAGAGATTCGTGATTCGGGAGTTCGGGGAGCTGGAATCCAAGAACTCAAGAATTCAACTCAACAACTTGTTAACCCCTAGATTTTCACCCTTGAAAATTTTGAGGGTTAAGAGCCATCATGCACTATTTTGGCTGGCATTTTGAGATTCTCTCAGAGTTTAGCACTTGTGTTGAGTCAGAGGTTGGTTCTCATCAGAGACAGGTATATTATCAGTACATGGTTGTTTTGTTCAGGGTTAGAGCTAGCTTGTTTTCCTTTGCATTTTGAGAGAGATGTCTACATATAGCAAGTGTCCCTAGTTTTTAGGAGACACGATTTGAATGGTTCACTTGATAGTTTGGAGCAGTTTTGAGCATACAAAGATGGTCCTTGCATGATTCTAGGCCCGATGGCACTTTTCCGGGCGAAATGCAAGTATTTTCAATTTTTAGTAGTTTGAGCTCTAGGCCCCAGATTCAGATTCTGAGCACATAGTATGGATCCTTGATACATTCTGAGTCTTTTGGACTTTTTTCAGGATGATTTGTCACATAATTCTATTTTTAGTAGGTGGAGCACTAGGTCTTGCATGTCGATTATGATTGCGGATTTGGATTCCTTGCGAAAAATCGAATCCAATCAGTAGAATATCGTTGACATGCGAAGACTTTTTATTTTTAACAATGTCTATTCTTAGACATTGGACACATGGTAGTGGTATCCTAGTCATCCCAAGCATTTTTGGAGAGTTTGGGTCAGTTTCGACAAGTGTTAAATTTTTGGGACGGGACGACTGTTTTTGGAAATTTCTGTTTTTAGTAGTGGTCGTCATCTGTAGCAGTGATAGGTGGCAGGCTCAGATTTCAACATGTGGTAGAGTTTCAGTATGAGGTGGCATCCACATGGCATCATTTGACCAAGGGCGCATTTTCCAAGGATTAAGCATTAAATGAGAATTAGTTAAGCTAAAGAGGTGACGCATAGGTGAGGTGGCACTTCCTAGGAGAAAGTTTTTCCTGTCAAGGCTAACTTTTCTCACTAACCTTTCCTCACTTATCATCTTTTCACTTTTCATGCTTCAGTTTCTCAAAATTCGCCTTAAATTGCTTTTAAACGCAAATTTCCTAAACTTTAGGAAAATCCCTAAAAAATAGGGTGAATTTCCCCTTGGATAAAACTCACTTAATACTTGGCCAAATTTGGCATTTTAACATGCGTTGGATTGCTAAAAATATCCCCCATGCATCTTATCCATTATTAAACACCCAGACACATTGTTGTATCCTCACTCTCTTCTTCTATTTTCTCAAGTGCGCCCTTCCTCTCCTTTTTGGCTCACACGTGTGGTGCATTAAGAGGTCTAAGTCCTCTCTTCTTTGCTTTCATGTCATATCTATTGTCCCTAAAACCCTTCCCTAGCTATTCTCTTCCACATCTACGCCTATTCTAAGTCTTTTTCTCATGCGTGAGGTTTATTTTGGGTTTCCTGTCATTGATAATGCGCCTTCCCAAGTTTGAGAGTGTAACTCCTTCTCTCATGCGCACTTGTTATTTCTCACTCACCCCCTACCACTTAGTATGCGCCTAAACTTTCTCTTTCTCACTCCCTATTGCTATTTTCCCATACTCCTATCCTTATCCCTCTCACATGCATCTCTCTTTAGCTAGTGCACATCCTTTTCCTTATTCCCATGTGTCACCTCCTCATGCGCTTTCACCTTTGGACTCTCATCAGGTGGAGAGATTCGCTTTACTCTCTCCAGCTTCTCTTTGCGCATGCATCCTCTCCTATCTTCACTTCTCTTTTCACTCATGCACACATTCCCATGCTTACCTCTTTTAGCCTCCTATGTGCCATGCTTTCTCTACTGGGTTAAGTGCGGCCTTGGATCTATATATTGGATGTTCTACATGAGTTATTGGTCGGATATTGCAGCAGCGAGCGTACTTTCTCTCTCATTCTTTAGTCTAGTGACTCTTCTTTGAGCAAAGTGATCATTGTACCGGTTGTAGACTTGCCAATTGTGGCACAACCAACCCTCTTGCAAACCTATAAATAAAGAAGTTTTGTGTTTGTCGTCTAACCTTTTCTTCTTGATGTTACTTTCGTGAATTTTGCAATTAGATTAGTCGCTTTCTCACTATTCATTGTGATTTTCATTGATCTTTTGAGTGGTGTTCTTCTCTATTTCTCTTCTATATTTCGTGTGCTAATCCTGCAGGATCCCTCCTAGCTAAAAACTATCTTTTTTCCCATGTCTTGGGTGGAATTAACACGCTGCCCAAGACATTACAACCGCTATTTTTTGTCTTATTTTGCAGAAAGTCAGACCTTAAGACAGCAGCAAATCACCCTAGGGACTCCCCCCTGAGGCTGGCAAGCACCAGCCCAAACGAAGAGCGGTCTAGCTTATGACAATTTGCCAGGGCTTTACTGTTATGACAGGATGTCCTTCTGTGCCAGGTCTAGATGAACCTACATCAAATGTTAAGATTTTTTGTCATCTCAGATCAAGGCTAGAATGTATTGAGAAAAACAGAGGAAGGAATGGCGACCTATGATGCTCTAAATTTCATGACTTCTTGGGGACAATGACTGAGAGACAACATGATATTGTTCAAAGGTGGTGTTGTAACAACACTGTAGAATTTTCTGGCAGTAATGATATACAACAGAGAGTGAAGCAAGGTTTCATACCCTCAACTGATGACAAAGAAAGGACTCCAGGGTCAGTGACAGAACAAAAATATATTTTGTGTTTTGGCAACAATGTTGGTGATTTTTGGATTAAACATTTGCTTAAAGACAGGACTGCAGAGTTTCCTCCTCCTGAGGTAAAGTTCCAACCATCAAATACAATCCTAAGGGAAGATCTTCAGCAGCAAGAACGTGATCAATATCTTGTGCTGTTATACAACAGCAGAGGAAAATTTCCAGAATGGGTTGAAGGAGACAATATGGTTTGACAGTGATTTTCACAGTCCCCTTCAGTGTTGGATACACAAGTCCTGTAGTGGTTCAGGTCAACATTCATAGATTCTGGAAGATATCTTTGATGTGCAGGTTTCCAGGCCCATTTTCAGCCTAGCAGTAGCAGAAATCCCAGCCTGTCAATATCCAGTTTCAATGTGTCCCTGTTTTGTAGCGTGGCGAACTTAAGCACAGAAGAAGAAGACAGTGGATTGATGAATTGTTAAGGTGGCTGCACTGGATAACAGATTTCAGCTAGCAGCAACACCTTGTGTATGTTACAGTAGGGTAGGAGCATAATAAGTCCACTTGGACACTAGCATAGCAGTTTGTCTTTTTGATTTGTTGATGTGGAGCTGATGTGTACAATGGCGGGATTCTGTGTTTCTCATGCACTCCCGGGAGGAGCACATGTCCATGAGTTGGAGCCAGTTGTTAACCCTCCTCTTAGCAGGGGTGCTCACATACATTTTTATGGGCATGAGCGCTATGATGACATGCTGCCACCCTTTTTATGGCCTGCTGACTTCATTTTTGATTTTTGGGTTGTTTCACACTTGAGTTGAAGGCCGATCCATATGCTTGGATGTCACTATGCAGGTTGGGGGTTCTATGATCAATCCTATGACATAAAGGGTCCATCTTCGTGCTTCACGATTGAGTACTAGACATGGATACCCTTTGGAGGAATCCTTGGCCGACTTATGAGCATTGTTGCACTTGATTGGAGGGCTTGCCCCACGTGGGTGTTGATTTTTCAATAAGCTAGGCTTAAGCATGAAGTTCATTCCATTTTAGCATTTTACTTAAACCATAACCAATTATGTTGCAGTTACCAAGATCACAAGAATAAACACCATGTACAAGTACACAAGAAGTATCCCGGGAAACATTTCTCAACAAGGGAAGAAAACCCAGCCAATCCTTTGCTATATTCTTCAAGAGAAGACCTTCACCAAGAAAACCTAGCACACAAAAGGCTGCTCACAAACCCTAGAAGACTAGCGCCCAAGAGAGGTGCGCACTTTTCCCAAGTAGATGTACTTGCTGAAATTTCCAAATTCACACAAAAGATGTGATTCCTCAATGGGGAATTTACCTTCACTTATATTAGATTTGACCTGTCGACAGAAGTGTCTATTGGCACAACAGGGTTGACCTCTCTATCTCATAATATAATTAATATTAACCAGATTAATTATCTTTTACATTAATTATCAATTACATTAAGGTGGGGCCGACCTGTACCCTTTACATTACAATTAGGGTTACAGGCAGGTCTGACTCTTGAACAATATAGCAAGGGATCTCATACACCCACTAGTGCTCAGCCACTTGGGGCACATCCATAGGGATGTACATATCTCTGACTCTCTGCATTGCACAAAATAACCACTTCTTCACTAGTGCTCAACCACTAGGATCACATTCACATGTGCTCGTCTATAGGCATGTCCACTCAACAGATCTTCTTTCCCATTGCATTACACAGGAGAGTCATCTGGAGTTTCTCATGAACTCTCTGCTCAGAGGAGGCTAATACGTCATCTTCATTTCTATCTCATGACGATGCTCACAACACTTTGGGATTTCACACGTTCACCTTGTGCTCAGCCACATGCACTCCCAACTCTGCAGATCTCCTTTCTCACTGCATTACACAGGAGAATCATTCGGAGTTCTTCTGAACTCTCTGCAAGGAGGAGGGCATCTCTACGTTCCAGCTCTGTCTCATATAGGAAGCACACACCCCTCTCAGGGGCTCTCTCTCAGGTTTGTGTCCTGGATAATGTCTCACGTAGCTGCAATCATCAACAGTTGGAACACTTATGATAGCCGTGGGGTATTCTTATGGTATGGTTAAAGAGGTGCTTTGCATGATTTGTGGAGGAATCTTACATGAGATGAGGACATGTTTTTTGCTTAGAGACATGATTCTTAAGCTGATTTCAAAGGGTTGTCTACCTTTAGGACCTTATTCACCCACTTAATGAGGTCGTCGCACCATTGGAGCATGAACTTGGGTTACCTTTTGATTGGGACAACCCTCTACCACATAGTTTGAGGCTTGGTCCGCACTTCTTCTGAATATGGAACTTCTACACCAAGTCGCGACTTTTAGATGATATTATGCATAAATTAAGGGACACTGCCACCTTGAATACACGTGTCGACTTTGAAGACAACTTTATGGTGTTGACCTACAACATTTACTCTTTCTTGGAGGACAAACCCTCACTTTGGGGTTATTTCATTTTGTCCATTGTACATGTGGCTTGACCACTTTTATTTTATTGTTGTTTTAGGTTGCTTAGTTGCATTTTTGTTTTTCTTAGGCTAGATCTATGGAATCACATCAATATAAAGAGATGGACCCTTTCATTTGAACTCATGGTTGGATAATTTGGAGCTCTCTCTTTGGAGCTTAATTGATATATCTTTCTTGGAGCATTTATGGTGTTAAGGGTTCTTTCTTTGTGGATGGATGATGTAAAGTATTGCAGCCTTTCCTACTTGGTTTTATTTTGGTGCGTGAAGATTGATGGTGGAGTTCTTCAAGTCTTCTACTAAGCTTTCAAAATTGATCCATTTGAGGAGTTACTAATTACTTGGAGGAAGAAGTTTAGGGTTTGTCCTCATTCTTCCTTGTTGATTTTGTGATATCATGCTTTGTTTTTGCTTATGGTTCCTTGGCGGAAGTATTAAGTATTTTCATCAAGTCATAGTTGATTTTGACAGTGAAGGCTATTCTTGTGGGGAAACCCTTCTTATAAACCTTGAATCCATTGTTAATGTTGATTGGCTGAAGGATTACTTCAACCCTATGGTGTTAGTCTCAAACCCTAATCCTTTAAGAAAATAAGCCAACTCCCTGGAGGGTTTCTTCTCAGCCTCATTTACCATTTGTTTCACCTTAACTCCATTGCCCTAGTCGTATTTGGCACTGATCTTAATATTCTTCCATCACTTATTCTAAAAAAACTTAAAAACTCCAAACCTCGTTTTACTAAGGCTACTCTCAATGTCACCTTCTGCTTTATTGCTTGGTATTAGTAATCCTAATAGGGAATACCCCCTTTAATCCAAAAGAGAGCTGACCTAAAGTAGAAGAGGATAGGTTGCTGAGGTGACAATGGTGATCCTGCGAGAAATCGCCCTCAGATTGTACCTTGTGGATTAGGGATTTCATCAACATGTACAATTTGTGGGCTGTAACCAACCACACATGTGAGATGATGTTCTCATGAAAGCAAGTGCGCCCCCTAGGAATGGTCTATGTGGTGCATATTGGTGAAGTGGAGTCCCTATCATCGTTCAATGCATTGTCAAGGATTCCAACGCAATGACATGTATCCTAATGCGATGTTACAGATCCTAAGAAAAATGGCACGGATCTCAATATAGATATATTTGTTTGTTTGTTGGTACATAGATCCCAATGCAATGTCACAGATCCTAATGCAATGTCATAGATCACAGAGCAAGTGCATGTATCTTGAGGCATGGTACATGAATCCCAAGGCGTAGATGCTACACCCAATGCATGTACACAGATCCCAATGACGGGTACCCACATGTAGTGGTGGGCCTAACACCGCTTAAGCAGAAAGAGTGCCGACCTAAAGTAGAAGAGGATAGGTTGCTGAGGTGACAATGGTGATCCTGCTAGAAATTGACCTCATATTGTACCTTGTGGATTAGGGCTTTCATCAACACGTACAATTTGGGCTGTAACAAGCCACACATGTGAGATGATATGCTCATGAAAGCAAGTGCGCCCCCTAGGAATGGTCTATGTGGTGCATGTTGGTGATGTGGAGTCCCTATCATCGATCAATGCATTGTCAAGGATTCCAACGCAATGACATGTATCCTAATGCGATGTTACAGATCCTAAGAAAAATGGCACGGATCTCAAAATAGATATATTTGTTTCTCTGTTGGTACATAGATCCCAATGCAATGTCATAGATCCTAATGCAATGTCACAGATCACGGAGCAAGTACATGTATCTTGAGGCATGGTACATGAATCCCAAGGCGTAGATGCTACACCTTAGGCATGTATACAGATCCCAATGATGGGCACCAACTTATAGTGGTGGGTCTTGTTATTGCACAGTTTGTAGATACAAGAAAGGTTAAAGAAAAGTAGGTCAAACTGGCAAAACATGAACCTTCCCCACCCAATGTCACCACAATGGGGAGGTTCTTTCTATTTAGGGAGGTTAGGCCTGTTATCCCCGATTTCTATGGATAACTAGGAGATCATGTCTCAAGGCCCATAGATCCTAGACATGGAGTACCGAGAGCAGGATTGACCTGAGCATGGCCCTGGAGGGCCCACCTTTCTTCTTCTTCATCACACTTGTCCTATCAGCAGCAACAACATCCATCACCTTCGGCTTGGACTTGCATCGGAGAAGACTCTTGCTCCATGCGGTAATTGGTCCAGGTATCATGGTATGTGTCATGTTTGATCATTATAACTTTCAAATATATGCATCAGATTCCTTTCATTTCTACTGCTTGGATCTTACACTAACCCACTTGACCATGGTTGGGGGGATTGACAGGGTACCCTAGCAAGCTTGTACCCATATGTTTTGGTTAGCTACCAAGGGGGATTTTGAAGAGCCATGGTCCGCTCCCATCATATTATCACTTTCACATCTTATCTCCCATTCATCTATCCCATTCCCCTAGTCCGGACATTAGGATGATCTATTTGTGGGTTACACCTTATCCTGTGGGAAGAAGGGGCTAAAGGCCTAGGGGGTAAAAGCAGCTGGTAAGAGATAAAAGCCATAAAAATAAAACCTAGAGATGCCTCGCCCAGGGATCCCCGAGAAGGCAATAAAAAGCCTCTCAATAA